>OY821520.1:219885524-220485524 GCA_963682025.1 Cordilura impudica
AATGTGACAACATGTTATCCACGTGGTCCGAATAGTGCTCACCCTTTTTGTTTCCCAGGAAATTGCGCACTATCCAAACAAATTCATTCCAAGCATTTCTTTCAATATCTGTCATGGAATTACTAAAATTTTCATCATTGATTAATTTTTTGATTTGAGGGCCATCAAAAATGCCAGCTTTCAGTTTCTCCGAACTCAAATTGTTGAACTTTTTACTGATATATCTAAAACAATCACCGTCCTTGTTGAGAGCTTTGACAAATTGTTTCATAAGTCCTAGCTTGATATGGAGAGGTGGCAGTATTATGCGATCCCTGGGCACAAGTGGTTGATTAACTATATTGTGGTTTCCTGGAACCATAGCTTCCCTCGAAGGCCAGTCTTTCTTACTCCAGTGTTCAGATCTGGCTCTGCTATCCCATAAACAAATGAAACACGGATATTTTGTGTAGCAACCTTGTTGGCCTAGAAGAAAATTCACCATTTTTAGATCCACACAAATTAGCCAGCGGTGTTCGTTGTACTTTATTTTATTTATAACTGAGGCAATTGTAGAATATTCTTCTTTAGCTTTAGTTGAATGTGCAATGGGCAACGAACCCAATTTATTACCGTTATGCAGAAGTACACATTTTAGGCTGCGTTTAGAAGAATCTATAAATAGTCGCCAGTCATTTGGATCATACTCCTCTAATCCCATCGCTGTTACTAAACCAGGAACATCTGAACAATAAACAAATTCATCGTCTTCGGAAAAGAATGGAAGTAAGTTTTTTTCTCTGTTACGGTAGTATGAAATTGTTGTTCCTTGGGTTAACAGATTTTTTTGCTTTAATCGAGAAGCAAGAATTTCAGATGCTTTTTTAGAAAGTCCAAGGTCTCTCACTAAATCACTAAGCTCCTCCTGATTAAATTGCTCGCGTTCAGAAGAAATATCTAAATGCAAGTCATCTGATCCAAATTCAGAAATTGGTGAAGGAACATTTTGTCGTAAGTCGTGGAAATTGTGTGTAGATGTAGATGGTTGTGGTTCTGAATCCTCACTAGAGTACAGGACTGGTTGGGTAATAGACAACACGTTAGGATAAATCCATTTAGACCGGTTTGTTTTATTAATGCCTGTTATGTTGACAGCGCAAAAATAACAATCATCATAATGATTCGAAGGTTCCCGCCAGATCATTGGTATTTTATACTTGAAGTGGGTCCGTTGCTTGTTTACCCATAACCTTAAATATTCTACACAGTTTTTACATACAGTATTAGGAATCCAGTACTTGTCACGGGTTTCCATGGTAAATCCGAAGTAGTCAAAATAAATTTTTTTAATAAAATCTGACACACTTTTTCTATTTTTTATAAACGTGTATTCGCCACATAAGTTACAAAAATAGTTGGGATTGATTTTACAGGTGTTTCTTGACGTAGCCATTGCACAATTTTGAAGTATATATTAAAGTAACACAATTTTCAATAAATAACACACGGGAACAAAATTGAACTTTTTTGTGTTGACTGATTAAATGTTCAATGTAAAATGATTTATATTTTTTGTCGTTATACTTTTCGCTTTCGTAAACACTTGTTGAATGAGAAAAATTGGTTGAATGAACCCATAAAAATACTTAGTAGTTTTTTACTGATTATATCCACAATTTTATTGACAGTCACTTATGAATGAACACATGTGTTCAGGGGAATTCCTTTAAAAAATCATCCGTTACCAACGGTAAACCACACATCAATAAAAACAAGTGGACTTTTCTTTTTTCTCTTTAATTGACTGTGAACTGACTAGGTGTCATAAAGGGACAATAAAATTTATAGGCGTTATGAGTTTGCTACCGCAACCATAAAAATGAAATAATCTTTTTTTATTACTTAATTTTTTTAATTCTTAGAATCATAAAAAACTAACTTATTACATACAAACACTTACACATTAGAAAATGTTATTTTTGTATGGAAATCGCGATTTATATCAATTCAGTAAATCGTGAACAAAATCAAAAGTTGTGCACCGATTGCAATGAAATAAAGCTCATTTTATTCGAAATATATTTAACTAACTGCTTGTAGACCAAAACTGTGATTTTTGTCCCATTTTTATTTTTTAGGAATTTTTAAAGAACAAAAAAAATGTTTTTTTTAAAAAAATTTTAATTTTTTTTTCAAAACTTGAACGATATCTCTAAAACTACTTGGAAAATTTAAAAACAAAGTAAGCACGGCTTTAAGAGAATATTTTTTGCGAGTTTCGGATTTTTTTTTTAATTTAATATGGTGAACCGTTTTCAAGTTATTCCAATATATGTAGCGGAAGTGCCTTAATTTTGAACATAACGGTATATCTCGAAAAGTCGAGCTGATAGAAAAAAACCAAGGGCAGACTTGGATTCAGCGTCCCAAATAACCTTAAAAACAATATTCAGTTCTTAATCAACAGAACCATTGTTCCCTTGTGTTATAAATATACTGAATTTGCAAACTAAAATGGATACATATATTGGAGGTGCTTTAATACAAAAGAGTTAACGAAACAAAATCAAAAAAAAAAAAAAAAACAACTCTACAACATCAACAATGGCAGTCATATGTTCTTCAAATAGAAAAAAAAACTGGAAGTGTGTTTTGTTGGCTACAAAACAAAAATAGTGTTGACAATATAACAAAATATGTAAAAGAAGTTAGTGCTATGAAATATTTTATTTTGTTTAAAAAAAAAATCGCAAAATGAAAGGCTATAATTCCATTAATAATCAAAAGGCGTTAAACTAATTTATTTATTTTTACGTTGTACTAATGCATTTTAAATAAGTAAAAGTAATTGTATATTTAAATAAAAATGCATTTGTATTATATGTTGCTGTCGTATTCAGAAAAATCAAGTAGCTGACTATACGACTACAAATGCTGCTGCCAGCAGTCGTCTATGTGTTTCATTCATGATGTTGCATTTTTTTGCGAGCAATACTTACATATATTCTAAATAAAGAAATAATAGTTCTTTTCATACTGCGAAATCTATACAAATATATGTACAAATACTATATGTCAAATTTCAAATTTGCAATAATTGATACATTTTTGAAAGAAAATTGTATAATATGAAATGTCTTTAATTTATTTCATAGAAAACAATTTTTTGAGGTGAGTGGATTTTCCATATTTACTGTTTTACTATTTTCGTAATGAGGTTAAATGAGTTAAAAAGAATTTAAAATATTTGAAAATATTAGGTGAGGATCCTCAAGATGTAATATACGATCGGTCTAAAACTTTTCACTTAGAGCCACAGTTAAATTCGAAACAACAAAAACCCATATATTTTGTGCATAAAGTTTAACATTAAATGTGCTTTTCTAAAATGTCTATATATTTTTTCTCATTCATTTCTGACCATCTTCAATGTAAATTTACCAAAGTTTTTTTTTATTGCAATATGTATATAAAACTTAAAAATTTAATATTTTTAATAATTTGTAACAAAATGTTACAAATTGGCACTACTGTTTCAAAAACAGAAAACTTCTAAATCAGTTGATCTGTAAAACTGTGTGTGAAATTGTGTCAAATAAAATTACAAATATTAATAAATATAATAATACATATATATATATATATATATTATTAATTTTGTTAAGAATTAGCACAAAATTGATTTTCCATTTTGCATTTTATTTATAAAGAATTCTGCCATATTTTGTTAAAGGGAAAATCCATTTTTGTTATATTAAAAAAAACAGACTTGCATTTAATTTTTCCGTGATTGCCTCAATAATTGCGTAGATGCCACCACAATATTTTTTCTAATTAAATATTAACCAATATCTAACTAGAATTATGATTTATTCCGACTAAAAAGTTTCAATTAAAAGTTATTCATCCCAATTATGAATATTCTCAAGGAATTTCTTTCTCACGGAAAATACATTTCTCGAGAAACAAATTCCTCCAATTATAAATTCCGCGTGAACAAAAAATGATTAACTGGCATCATCGAATTTCGAAGCCACTTGCTTTGCTTATTGACAATTTATTTTCTATTTTTTGTGTGTGTGCAAACGACCTTACAATAAATGTCCCAATAAACATTTTTGTTTGCTATCAACTTGAGGTGCATTTGAGATCAAATACATTTCTCAAATCTCCAACGTTAATTCTCAAATGCCCTCAATAGTTCGAATATAGTCTTCTCAACTTAAAAGGCACATTTTTTATATGGCGATTTTCATAGATATCAAATTGAGAAATTTGTGATTCTCAACTTGATAGCAAAGAAATATTTCCAATCGGTATCAAATGGAAGGTACGGAATTGCCATATTAAAAAATATTATACTAATTTTAGAAATGAAAACAATGTACTTTTTTTAATGTTTCAATTTAATTTCATTATATATTTAACATTACTATGTACATATTTAACATTAAATGTACATATTATGTACATTTTTTAAAATCTAGAATTAAAAATAAATGAATTAATTAGTTGTACATTTTTTGAAAAATTCGACAAAAAGCAAAAATAATTAAAAATATATCAATGATTTATTTGTACTTTTTTGACATTTTTTAATTTAATTTATTATTTATGACATATTTAAATAATATCTCAGACTTAACACAAATCGTATTCAAGTTGAAAAAATGTTTGGTCTCAAGTGGAGAAAAGTGTTGGATATCCAATTGAGAGTAAAAATGTTTCTCAAAGATTGGAAAAAATGTTAAGTCTCAACTTGATGTCAAGTTGAAAGCAAACAAGGAGAAAAATTGTTCAACCCAAGTTGAGAATTACATTTGACATCAATTTAAGAACTTAACTTTTCTCCAACATTGGAGAAATAATATTTTAATGCATACTGGGGAATGACCGAAACTAACACTTAAACAGTTTTTTCCTATTTGAAAAACATATGACTGTCATTGTTGCTGTTGTAGAGTTGTTATACCCTCCACTCCAGTGTGCAGAGGGTATATATAAGTTTGTCATTCCGTTTGTAATAATTAGAAACAAATTTTTGGACCCCATAAAGTTTATATATTTGTGATCCTTATAACAACCGGAGTTGATATAGCGATGTCCGTCTGTGGAAATCACGATGACGGCATCAATCCGGCAGCTAGGGTACTCGTTGACATAAAAATGATTCACTAACATCCTGAGAAGTTTGCTATTTAAAATCGTCCAAATCGGTCGATTAGGGCCCGAGATTTAAATGAAGAACTAAAAAAGTCTTGAAAAAAAAATAATTTTCTATGTTGTTCTTGTCACGATCACGCCCTCAATAGTGCAGCTACAGTGATCATTTTTAGTGAGAATGATTCACCAAATTCATGGAAAGATTTCTACTTCAAAAATCATTAAAATCGGTGGAACAGGTCCAGGGAAATCTCTGAAAAAGTAAAAAAAAAATGAAAAACATGATATTTCTATATTGTTCTTGTTGTTGTTATTCTAAATGTTGCATTGTTTTCATAGCTGGACTTGTTGTTTTTGTGGTCGTTATGGTAATAATATAACAAAAACAAACCCTTTGTACATTTTTTTATCAACTCTGGTAGAAAAATTTAAAAGTTTCCATTGTTTTGGCATCACTAAAAAAATATGTTAGATCATTTCTGTCATTGCCACAAGCCTGCCTGCAAAATTTCAGATCCAAAATTTTTTCGACAAGCAGACACTACGAGTTAATATAAAGGGAGTAAAAATTCACCAACATCTAAAGCAAATAATGCTAAAATACCTAGTTGTTAATAAAAAAAACAATTGGGCAATTCACAATGGGTAATGTATCGTTGTATCTCTTGTATCGTGTATCACTTTACAATAGTGTAAAATTGTTGTTGGTAATTTTCACTGAAAAATCTGATACACGATCCAACTTCATTTGCTATGTTTAGTAAATGTTGTATATTGTATCATAACATATCAGTTCCAAGTGAATGCCAGTTTTTATGAAAAAGAAAAAACAAATACATAGAATATTATCAGCATAAATAATTATAAAATAAAATATGGCAAATAATGCAAATAACGCAAATACATCGATAAGTTTATATTTATATAAAAATTAATGTTTATATTTTTAGTATGTATTTTCTCTTTCAGTACCAACCAAAACATTTAAAAATTTTTTTTTTCATTATAAATTAAAATGCAAGAGGTACGTAACTAAAACTACAGGGTATATCTCACGACCAAAAAGCAAACACTGACAAGTGTTTTCTCTTATACAAAATAGCAGAAGCGACGAAGCGATCTTTCCTCGTTGGATCGAAAATTACTAAAGAAAGCGTTTAACAATATGAAAATACAACTGTGTGTTCACAACAAATGATTGTATTGTGTATTTCAATACAACATACAATATACAACACCTGTTGTGAATTGCCCAAATGTAAATTTAGCAAAAAAATTTATGTATTAATTTATTTAAAGAGAAAAACACAAAAATAACGTTTGATGTTGTATTTTTTGTGTGTAATATTTAAATATACATACATACACATATTAAATAATACAAATAATGTACATATATTATATATATGTATGTATGTATATTCATAGTAACTGCATGTTAGAAATAAATCGGTTATTTTATTTACATAAAATTCTGCAGTATTTTGTTGTGGGGAAAATACATTTCTTTTGTATAACAGAGTGTCACTTCATTTTGCTCAGCGTGACTATGCCACAGTAGATGCCGCCATAATTTTTGTTTGTTCTAATTAGCTTTGCAATAGTTATTTCTATTTTAACATGAATGTTAATATTTCCAACTAGATATCATACAGAACAATGTTAAGAGTATACACGGGTTGGTCTTTTATTTCATACGTTTTTTCATTATTCTTTTACAAATATGAACATAAGTTTGGCATATTACCCACCAATCTCACATCACACTGCAAGTTCGAAAAACTCAATACACTCACATTTTTTTTACTAATACACACACATTTTCCGCAGTGGTCACACTAATGGCACCAAATTTTTCGTGCGAATAGTGGCAGACACTAACGATGATTAATGTTACCCTGTTATAAATTTAATGCAAATTTACTGGATTCTGTAAAATTGTAATTAAAGTTTTAACTTGTTAAATCTATCATAATGATTTATTTTTTGAAATGCGCATACAAAACGCAAGTTTGTTAATTATAGAGCATAAATATTATTAACTATTATTAAAATAATACTAATAATAATAAATGTAAACATTTTCCCTCAAACATGTGCCTGTATAATAAACTTGGTAACTCTACTTCAAATAAAATAAGAGAGAGAAGTATACAAATTTTTTCAAGTTTACGCTTCGACAACATTTTAAAAATGAGATTGCAGTCAGATGTTTGAGCATAAAATTTAATGGCGATGGATTCGACTAATTCGAACAATTTTTCGTTGATAATACGTACACAACGATTTTACAATTTCAGTGTGATGTGAGATTGGGGGGTTAACTTTTTGTTGTCTTTACAAAATAGAGTTACCGAGTTCGTCAATGAGTTTTTTGCTTACAAAACAGTTGTACATAGTTATATAGAATTATTATTCTGCTTTACCTATAAAATATCTGATTGCGATTACATCTAATTTTTAAAAATTGTTTATAATTAATAAAGCATTATTATTCACATAAATACAAAATTTCACTTTTTAAATTTTCCATTCAAATTTAAGAAAATATCAATTATAAAAAAAAATTAAATAGTATATTCAATTCATTATTTCATTTTCAAATAAATAAACAGAAATATTAGTAAAAAAAATAAAGATATTAAACATAAACATAAAATCATCCTGTCAAACACGAAGTAATTTGTTTTTTTCTATTCTTTGTGTTTTTCGCTTATTTTGACAGAGATGCCACTCCTTTACAATTTAAATAAATAGAAAAACAGATTTGTCGATATTAATTTAAATTCAATGAATTTAAGAAAACCTCAAATGATATTTAAGAATTGCTAACATAAAAATTGTCACATAAGTAAACGTAATTTTATGAGAATTTTATTTTTTATATATAAATTTTCACAATTTTTTTTGGATGAAAATTTGAAATTTTCAGAAAATAAAGATAACATTAAATTATTTTATTTAAAATGTTTGGGACTTTTCGTTATTTGCGTTTTTCATCCCTAATTTGATTATTTATTATTATAAATTTATTCTCTATGTTTTCAAAATATGGCAATATTTAAAAAAAAAGTTGAGAGAGCTTTTTTTTTTGGTTATTATTTTGTTACTCCATCCGACCTATATGGCCACAATGAAGAAATATTTGGCCAGTTAAAAGAAACTATACAGCCATCTCCAATTAGCACAATTTAATGCATATAGCCACTCTACACAACCATTACCTTTGCAATGGAGGTTAGGGCGAGCTATTTAATTAGCAAAAACTAAATTAAACGAGAAGTTATGTCATATAACCGGAAACGCATGCATATAGGTGTATAACCAAAATGCATGCCGATCAGCAACCACGATGACCAAAAAGCAAACACCGAAATAACTCCGAAATAATAGAAAAGAAGAAAACCAACCCAAAGAATTTGCTGAAATAATTTGGTTTTAAGTTTAACAAATTGTTTACTTTTTCATTTACATTTATTATCAAGACTCAAACCGAGGTGGAGGGTATCAAAGATTCGGCACAGCCGAATTTAACACTCTTACTTGTTATTTTTTATTTTTTAATTTTTAATTTTTAATTTTTAATTTTTAATTTTTAATTTTTAATTTTTAATTTTTAATTTTAAATTTTAAATTTTTAATTTTTAATTTTTAATTTTTTATTTTTAATTTTTAATTTTTAATTTTTAATTTTTAATTTTTAATTTTTAATTTTTAATTTTTAATTTTTAATTTTTAATTTTTAATTTTTATTTTTTAATTTTTAATTTTTAATTTTTAATTTTTAATTTTTAATTTTTAATTTTTAATTTTTAATTTTTAATTTTTAATTTTTAATTTTTAATTTTTAATTATTGATTATTAATTTTTAATTCTTAATTTAAATTTTTTATTTTTAATTTTTAAGCTTTAGTTATTAATTTTGAATTTTTCGTTATTCATTATTCATTTTTCATCTTTCATTACTCATTTTTCAATCTTAATTTTTCATGTTCCATTTTTCAATTTTCATTTTACACTTTCCATTTTTAATTTTTAATTTTTCAATTTTCATTTGCCATTTTTCGTTTTTCAGTTTTCATTTTCCATTTTTAATTTTTAAATTTTCATTTTCGATTTTTCATTTTTCGTTATTCCATTTTCATTTTTCATTTTCCATTTTTCAATTTTCATTTTCCATTTTTCCATATCCATTTTCCATTTTTCGTTTTCCATTTTCCATTTTTCATTTTTAATTTTTTAATATTCATTTTCCAATTTGCATTATCCATTTTTCATTTTCATTTTCATTTTCTATTTATCATTTTTAATTTTTCAATTTTTCCATTTTCTATTAGTCATTTTTCATTCTTCGATTTTCATTTTCCATTTTTCATTTTTCAATTTTCATTTTCCATTTTTCATTTTCCATTTTCCCTTTTTCAATTTTCATTTTCCATTTTTCATATTTCAGTTTTCGTTTCCATTTTCCACTTTCCTTTATTGATTTTTCAATTTTCATTTTCCATTTCTCAATTTTTATTTTTCAATTTTCATTTTCCATTTTCCATTTTTCAATTTCATTTTCCATTTTTCATTTTGCATTTTTCATTTTTCAATTTTCTTTTTTCATTTTCCATTTTTCATTTTCCATTCTCCATTTTTCATATTCTATTTTACATTTTTCATTTTACGTTTTCCGTTTTTCATTTTCCATTTTCCATTCTCAATTGTCTATTTTGCATTTTTCATTTTCCATTCTTCAATTATCTTTTTTCATTTTCCATTTTTCATTTTCCATTTTCTATTCTCTATTTTTCATTTTCTATTTTACATTTTCCATTTTCCGTTTTTCATTTTCCATTTTTATTTTTCGTTCTCCATTTTCCATTTTCATTTTCCATTGGAAAATTTCCATTTTTCGTTTTCATTTTTTCTTTCATATTGGCGATTTTTTTTTGTTATAACGTGATAACGATAAAAAAAATATGTGGCAATAATACTAACATGAGCTATGTTCTGTGTTCTTGGTATTGTTAATATATATGCATATTATTTTTGTGTCATTTTTGTATGTTGTTGAACAATTATTATGTTCAACCACTAAACTGTTACAACAAACACACTGGGATTTATGTTTTTTTTTAGAGATATCTACATATTTTTGCTCGTATCTAATCACAATTATGCCCGATGTAGCCCATTTTCAATACCAACCTGCTGGGAATTATGGCAAATGATATTTTTGTACCTTATCCAGTTAGATGGCTTTTTTCTGAATGAACGTTATTTCAACAGACAGACGGACAGACGGACAGACGGACATCGCTATATCGACTCGAGCTGTGATAAGGATCAAGAATAAATATACTTTATGGGGTCGGAAATTAGTTTTTCGATGCGTTAAAAACTGAATGATAAACCTATATATACCCTCTGCCACTGACGTGTGGAGGGTATTAATATAATATTAATAATAATATTATCTTATAATATTCTCACTACTAATTTGCCACAGACGACGAAAAGCAAATTAGTAGTGAACAAGTAAGAAAATTATAGTCGGTCTAGACCGACAATACGATACCCTATACCATGCGTTTAGAGACCCTATCTCTCAGGCCCAACTAACTGGATATAGAAAATAACCATAAACCAAATTTGAGTGCGATTTTTATTAATTTTTTTGGCTGCAGATATGAAAAAGTTCATATCGGATGCTATATCTATATGGGGACTAGGCCCAAAAATGGACCGATCCTGACCATGTTTGGGAAAGTCTCTTGTATTTTGCAAAAATATATACAAACAAAATTTGAGAAGAATCAGTGCAATATGTTTGTTTTTTGATAGATTTAAGTGAAGATTGGGAAGCAGCTCTATATGAGGCCTATGACTAAGAGTTGTCTCATAGAGATCATTTTTGGACTACTCATTAATGGATGTAATAAACGCGTACAAACCTAATTTGAGTAAGATCTATATGACAATTTGGATCTTATGGCAATTTACGTCGATTTCATAGGGGTCATTTGTATGGGGGCTAGGTCTGAACATGGACCGATTCTCACCAATTTCAATAGCGTTCATCCTGTGGTCGGTAAAAGTTTATGCACCAAATTTCATCAAAATATATTCATATTTGCGACCTGCAGTTTGAGTACAAGCTTTACATGGACACACAGACGGACGGACGGACGGACGGACATCGTTATATCGAATCAGTTAGTGATTCAGATTCGATCGGTATAATAAAAGATGGGTCTAGTCAAATATTTTTGGTAGTTACAAACAGCAGCACAAAGTCATTATACCCAAACATATAGGGTATAAACAGGCAATCAACTAAAACAACTACAACAATCAAGTGAAAAAAATCAATCAGGCAAAGAAACGAACAGTGAAAGCAGCCAAATCGAAACACTCCTAATCCTCATCGCCACGAGCCTGCTTGCAAAGTTTCAGATCGATTGGGTCACGGGAAAGGGGTTAAAAATCAATCCAAAATTTTTTCGACAAGCAGACACTACAAGTTAATGTAAAGGGAGTAAAAATTCACCAACATCTAAAGTAAAAACGTTAAACTACATAGTTATTAATAAAAAAAAACAATGTAAATTTACCAAACAAAATTTTATGTATTAACTTATTTAAAGAAAACCCGAAAATAACTTTTGATGTTGTATTTTTTTGTGTGTAATACTTACATATATGTATGTATGTACATTAGGGTCGCATTGAAAAAAAATTTTTGATTATCGCTTAGCCCTGGGCGGAATATTGTGACACTTGGTCTAAAACTAATATGGTGAAAATTTGAGCTAAATTGGATAACTTAAAGCCGTGCCCCCTAGAGGTCAAAGTTCAGATTTTATGAAATACTGTATTTTTACTGTAATTGTTTGAGGAAATCGTTATTTTTCCCAGGATTCTGGTAAAAATTGGTAAAATTCCTGCAGTGAAAATTTTTAATTATAATCAGAAATATTTTTTGACAAAATTAACCCTTTTGTGTCATGGGGGTCAACATGACCCATTTTTAGAACACAATTTAAAACCAATATTGTGAAAAATTTTTTGATATACATACTTATCAAAAAACACGTAAAAAGTAGTTTTGAGTTCAAATTCTAATCCTTTTGCTCTATAAGGTCACAAATTACCCAACAAAAATTTATAGACTTGCATTTTAAAAAATTGTTTTAATAATTAGTTTAAATGAATTATTGATTTTTTTAAATTAAATTTTGTCAAAAACATTTAAAAAGAATACATATTAATTTTTAATAATTACTAGTATTATCACATTATTTAATTATAATCATTGCTTAAGTGCCTATAATTTTGTACAACCTGAAAAGTAAAAAATAAAACCAAGTTAATAATTTTGCATGAAGTACTGATACAATTTATTCTAACTTTGAATAAGCATTGCCTCTGCTCTTCATCTTTTGTTATTTGTTCGTGCTAATCTTGAACTAGTTTAATTCTTCTTTCGGCGCAATCATTAATGGTCTTTAAGTTTCGAATAATATCCTTTCCTTTTGTATATTCCTCCAAATCATTCCAAGTACTTGGGTCCCTTTCTAAGAAATCTTAAACCTGTTCAAAAGACTCTTGGTATTTTTGGAGAAAAAGTCTTTTAAAATTGATGAATTGTCTCTGTCAATGAATTTTTTGACATTTTCCTGCTTGATAAGTAGCTTTTTCGAAATTTTTTCACCTTCTTCATTAATTTCTTCTTCAACATGACTCAAGCACATCTTTTCACATAAGTTGGCTTTAGTTTCGTCGTCAATTCAATCATCGAATAAAGCGAATCCCACACAATAATAAATGTGATTGATAAATTTAGATATAGCTTTCTCTGCTATTTTTATATTAATAGTTTTGTAGCTTTCTAATTTTCTTATAAATTCTAAATCATTTACAGGAGCCTGTTCTGCTTTGTCTGCATTGAACCAGAAGCTCGAGTAACACTTAAAAATGGAGCAAACGGTTATTTCAGGGAACTGGTCCCGAAACATTAAAATTTTTAAGGAATAAATGGCTTTCGCCATCCACCTATTAAAGTACATAGCTCCCGGTTCAATCCTCGGGGAGGAATTCCACCCAAGAAAACTATAATTAACTCAAGAAACTCTTGGTTATCATTCCGTGGAAAGTCCTCCTTAATTTTTTGGTTTGCGAAGCATAAAATCTCATCATTTTCATCAGCTAAAATAGTTTTAAGTCGTGGATAACTTAATCCCGTCAAAAATATATTTTGTTTTATGTTGGGCCAATGCTTTTTAAATTTTTTAAATATAATGATTTCAGGGCCAGTAGAAAATTCCATGTCTTCCGTAAATAAACCTGCTAACACTATTTCCAAAATTTGATGTCGTCCGATTCTTTTTTCTAAAATATTGCAAGCGCCTCTAAATTTGCCTGTGTTTGAAGCGGTTGTATCAAACACAAAGGCCTCTGTAATGTCTAAAATATTATGTTACTCAAGAGTATCATAGACTGCAGATGCAATTTCCAAGCCAGTTCCCGATGGTATATCAGGAATATTTAACACTTGTTCTATCTTTGGAGCAGTTGCTATTATTGAGAGACGGTCTTCAGTTTTCCCTGTTACGCTAGACAAAAGTTTTGCATCCCAGTGAATTGTTAATGGTTGAAAGTTTTTTTTAAACGTTAATACAATGTTTGCGCTTTTTGTTTTCCGTAACGCATCCCTTTTCTGTGAATTAAATACCGGGTTATAATAAATTCGGATGAGCTTAGCCCAACTGCATCCAGAACAGCTATTAGTATATGAACTGTATCTCTGGAACTTAACTTTAATTTATCCAAAACAGCTGCTAGTCTTGGTGTCAAAATTTCCTTGCAAGCTCTTTTTCTTTTCGGGTTTGTGACATTATCCTCTACTTGTGCATTCAAAACAATATCGTCTTCCTCGCTTTGAGTGGATTCTTCGTCGTCTGACTCATCCAAACATAAAAAATCCTAGGTAATAGAATCTGTTAGAATTAGTTTTTATTAGTTTTTGTAAAAAATTTAAAACACTTTGTTAGCTGAAGCTATGGACATATTTTTAAGCAATAACATTTTTTATTAACAGTTTGGTTGAAATGCGTAAAATTTTATGTATAGATTTACCTTTTGAGGTTGATGGAGTTTCCAAAAACTGTTGCATTCTAATTTCAGCCCCACGTTGGCGTTTTTCCCGTTTTTCTTCCCTTTTTTTTAAGTTTACATCAATACCTGCCATGCACCCTTTACGGCCCTTTAATCTCTGTTGTCCTCGATTTTTATAAATTGAACTGCATCCACATGAGTCATATCAAGTAAATCGTCCAGTGAATTTTTCCAAGATTCTCTCGTTTGTTTTAATATATCAGAATCTCTAAATTTACGTTTCGATAACTGACTCCACTCGTTATACAAGGCCACTAATTTATTTTCTGCGTTTGTGCTTGTCATGACAGGAATGCGGGCCTTTTCCCAAAAAATTGAGCACTCTTTTATAACTAGACGAGCACTTTTTACAACATTTGACTTCGTAGTTCTAAATTTATAAAAAAAAAAACTCTACCTGATAGTTATTTTTTTTTTGTGACCAATTAAGTATATTTCACTTCTTAGTAGTGGCAAATTTATAGAATTTAAAAAAAAAGAATCACTTAAAACATACAATTTATTCGAATCACTTTCAACTGATTTAAAAAAGGAGTTTGACTTGTTCTTTTGTTTGTATTTATTTTTACTACAAACTAATTTTTTTGTAATGATTTTAAACTAAATAGGGGAAAAACCGAAATGTATGTATTAAGCGCTCTAGATCCTGTGTTTCTAATTTCTGGACGATTTTTTTTTTGTGTTCTTATTTTCACTACAAATTTTGTTTTGCTCACTGAAGTAAAAATAAAACGGGGAATCGCCGACTGAAGGTCAAAGTGGTAGTTGCTCATTTTTAAATCCGTTAAATTTAAACTAACAATTGTTAGTTTACGCTTATAAGTAGATGGTAACACTATAACTGATTTTGACGATGATAACAAAATCAAAATATGACCCGCATGGGTAATGGTAATTAATTTTTTGTATGTCTTTCACACATAAATTTATAGACTCTGAGTGCGTTAAATGAAGTAAATTAGCTCTTTTATGTGATAACTTCGGTAAAATGCGTCCTAAGAACCAATCTTGTAATATAAGATTAAAAAATGGGTTGAACTCCAACACTAAAAGGGTTAATTTTTTCCAAACAAATTTTCAGTTTCTAATTTAAAATAGTTGCTTATTAATCATAATTTGGACGATAATGGTTTTTAATTGTGTCTTTAAAAAATGAGTCATTTTAACCCCCATGAAAAAATATTTCAGATTATAATTTAAAATATTCACTACAACAATTTTACCGATTTTTGCCAGAATCCTGGAAAAGTAACGATTTATTCAAACAATTACAGTTAAAAATACAGTATACAGTAAAATCTGAACTTTGACCCCTAGGGGGCACGGATTAGAGCTATCCGGATTAGCCAAAATTTTCACCATATTAGTTTAAGACCAAGTATCACAATAATCCGTCCAGGGCTAAGCGATAATCCAATGTTCAAATTTCTCCATACAACGTAATGCCACCCTAATGTACATACATAAAACAAAGTAATATACATATGTATATTCTATACATGTATATTCATAATTACCGCATGTTAAAAAAATCGGTACATATTATTTTATTTATATAAAATTCTGCAATATGTATTTTGTTTTAGGGAAAACACATTTCTTTCCTATTAACAAACAGAGTGTCACTTCATTTTGCTCAGAGTTGCTATGCCACAGTAGATGGCGCCGCAATTTTTGTTCTAGTTAGCTTCGCAAACGTTATTTCTATTTTAACATGAATGTCAACATTTTCAATTAGATATGAAACTTCATTTCGCTCAGCATTGCTATGCCACAGTAGATGGCGCCGCAATTTTGTTCTAATTAGCTCTGCAATCGTTATTTCTATTTTAACATTAATAACAACGTTTTTCCATTATACTTTTACAAATATGTCCATAAGTTTGGCATATAACTTTTTGTTGTGTTTACAAAATAGAGTTACCGAGTTCATCAATGAGTTTTTTGCTTTCAAAACAGTTCTACATAGATATATAAAATTATTATTCTGCTTTACCTACAAAATATCTGATCGCGATTACATATAATTTTTCAAAATTGTTTATAATTACTAAATCATTACTATTGACATAAATACAAAATTGCACGTTTTAAATTTTCGATTCAAATTTAAGAAAATATCAATTCTAAAAATTGGAATTCAGATTTCCAATTATAAATTAGAAAATCTCAATTGAATTTCAGAGAATCATATTAAAACGTCGTTAATAAATTGAAATTTAGAAGATATCAATTGAATTCTTAAAATATAAATTTTATTCTTTAAACACAAATTTGAATTCAGAAAACACCAAATATGTTTACATTTAAAAAATCAACTGAAATTAAAAAAAATATTGCGATTGAGGAGACATTAATAGCATTTCAGGATAAGAAAACATTAATTTAAATTCAATGAAGTTTAGAAAACCTCATATGATATTTAAGAATTGCTAACATAAATATTGTTACATAAATAAAGCGCAATTTGATGAGAATGTTATTTTATATATTATTTTTGGCAAATTTATTTGGATGAACATTTTAAGGTTGTCAGAAAATAAAGATAACAAATTATTTTATTTAAAATATTTGGGACATTTGGTTTTTTGCGTTTGGCATCCCTAATTTGAACCAGTGTTCATGATGACTTCAAAATTTGACTTCATGGTAGGCAAGGTAAAACCCAAAACATTGAAGTTCGACAATAATTCCCATGTAGTGGAATTTGGAGTCAATAAATGAAAATATATTTTATTAACATAATTTAATTCAAAATCAAAAGTTGGCATCACTGGTTTGAATTTTGTATTGTATTGTGTAAATAGTGAAAACTCCCCTTTAGTATGTAAAAAAAATTTTATTTTTCAAATATGGCAATATTTTACAAAAAAAAATTAGAGAGCTTTTTTTGGTTATTATTTTCTACTCGATCCGACGTATACGGCTGCAATGAAGAATTATTTGGCCAGTTAAAAGAAACTATACAGCCATATCCAATTAGCACGATTTAATGTATATAGCCACCCAACACAACCATTAACTTCGCAATGGAGGTTAGGGCGAGCTATTTAATTTGCAAAAACTAAAACTAAATTAATTAACTAATTATGTCATATAACCGGAAAAGCATGCATATAGGTAAACCTACCTATAGGTATATAACCTAAATGCATGCCGATCAGCAACCACGATGACAAAAAAGCAAACACCGAAACGTGTTTTCTTTTATCCGAAATAATAGAATAGACGAAAACGATCTTTCTTCGCTGGAGCGCGAATTACTAATGTGAGAGAGTTCCTTATACAAACTCTTGGAATAAACAAAAATCCAGAACAAACCAAAGAATTTGCTAAAATAATTTGGTATTTAGTTTAACAAATTGTTTACTTTTTCAAATATTATGTTTACATTTATTATCAATACTCAAACCGAGGTGGAGGGTATTAAAGATTCGGCACATCCGAATTTAACACTCTTACTTGTTCGGACTCTGAACGAGCACGTGTGCACAAATTGGTTAGCGGTATTACACTATGTGACTGTAAACCAAGTCATTTATTAGCAGAAATGCGACGTTCAAATATTGGCAATGACGAAATATTACTTCGCAATTTGATGATCCAACGCTTACCAGTTCAAGCACAACCCACTGTCACAATTTCACGCGGTAATTTGGATGAAGTAGCCGCAGTAGCTGACACTGTAGTTGAAACACTTCATCTCAACGCACAAGTCATTGCAACAACCGACAGTTAAACGACACAAAGTCAGCCATATTTACAACAACAACACAATCAACCAAATACCAACATCCAAGACCAACTCAATCAAATAACAAATCAAATCAATCAATTAACGAAAGTATTCAATCGCGACAAGAAATTCAATCGTGATAATAAAGCACAAGGCTATCGCTCCCGTAGCAAAACCCCAAGCAGACCAACATCATCCCAAAACAACAATAACAATAACCACGAAATGTGCTGGTTTCACTATCAATATGGCAGCAAGGCAAGGAAGTGCTTTAAAGACGCAGATCCTCCCAAACCGTGCAATTACAGACAATCAAAAAACGAGTAGACGTTCGTGTAAACACAATCAAACCAAATCAATCGGACAATTTAATTCCAAATAAACCAGGTACAACTAAAGAAACAAATTTACACGAACAAGAATCAATCAAAAGTAACATTCGGTCAAAAAATCATTCAAAATCACTCAGTACAACTAAATCTCAATCAAACAATCTGAAACATACACCGATAAGTGATAAAAATTTCCTAACCGTATACTATAAAAATTTAGAAGCAATAGATCAAGCATTCAAAAATCCATTCAAACCCAATGAAAATAATACATCAGTCAACACAATCACGAACTCCTTCGAAACAACGAATCAAGTAAATAAATTAAGTGTTTACGATTCTTCAAACACCAGAAAATACCTCATAGACACCGGTGCCGACATTTCGGTTTTACCTAAAAGTTTTTTCACAAAAAATTTAGCGGAAAATTCCGCAAAATTATACGCAGCTAATGGCACACCTATAAAAACTTTCGGCACTGCACGTATTAAGGTAGATCTAGGTCTACGCAAGGTTTTCGAATGGATTTTTACCATAGCAGACGTCACACAACCTATAATTGGCGCCGATTTCATTGAACATTTCGGTATTTTAATTGATTTGAGAAAGAAAAAATTTATCGATTCACGAACATCTCTCGAAAAAATCGGCAAACTTCAATCAACTCCCATACTTCAAATCAAAACATTTAATTCACAAGATCCATACGCCGATTTAATAAATGAGTTCAAAGAACTAACTCAACTTCAATCAAACCCAATCGATCTATCTCATTCAAGCGTCATACATCAAATTGAAACAAAGGGAATACCCGTTTTCGCAAAACCACGACGTTTACCAATATTCAAATTAAAGGCAGCACGCGAAGAATGCGAATATTTAATGAAAATGGGAATTTGTCAACCATCGAAAAGCCTATACGCTTCACCTCTACACATAGTACTCAAACCAGGCGACAAATCCCGCCCATGCGGTGATTATCGAGCACTTAACGCACAAACAATCCCCGATCGTTATCCAATCCCTCACATTCAAGATTTTAGTACTCATTTACGGAATAATAAAATTTTCAGCACAATTGATCTCAATCGCGCATACAATCAAATCCCCATTCATCCAAACGACATTGGAAAAACGGCAATCACTACTCCCTTCGGCCTTTTCGAATTCAAGTACATGACTTATGGTCTAAGAAATGCTGCTCACACATTCCAAAGATATATGCACCAAACATTACGCGGATTAGATTTTGCATTTGTGTACATCGATGACATCTGTGTGGCATCGAAAGACGAAAGGCAACGTAGAGAACATTTACGCATCATTTTCGAAAGATTAAAAAAAGCCAACCTATCAATCAATACAGCAAAATGTGTTTTCGGTCAAAGTGCTATCAAATTTCTCGGAAACATAATCAATGAAAAGGGTATAGCACCATTACCGGAAAAAGTAGAAAAAATAAAGAACTTCGAAAAACCAAAACTGGCCTGCGATTTGAAAAAGTTTTTAGCCACAATTTATTTCTACCTCCGCTTTATACCACATGCAATCAATAACCAAAAAACTCTACTTGCATTAGTTCCAGGTAACAAAAAACGGGACAAGACTGAGATCAGATGGACCGACGAGGCATCCATTTGTTTCGAGAAATGCAAAGAGGACTTAGTAAATGCTACATTATTAGCTCATCCAGCAGAAAATGCGGAAATAGTACTACAAACAGACGCAAGTGATTTTGCAGCAGGTTCTGTAGTTCATCAAATTGTCGATGGTCAATCACAACCTTTGAGTTTCTTCTCAAAAAAATTCACATACACTCAAAAAAGGTACAGTACATACGATAGAGAATTGTTGGCAATCTACCTCTGAATTAAACACTTTAGTTATATGCTGGAGGGTAGACAATTCCATGTACTGACCGATCACAAACCATTAACATTCGCATTCAAAACAAGCCCAGGTAAATCATCACCCAGACGCGATCGACAATTAGACTATATTGCACAATATACAACCGACTCATCAATAATCAATTATGAAAAAATCAGGACAGCTCAAAATTTATGCACTCAACTAAAAGAAATTTTACAAACAAAGAACTCGTCACTAATACTCAAACAATTAAAAATACCAAATATCGAACCAAAGATGTATTGTGATATTTCAACAGACACAATTCGACCATTCATTCCCAAAGAATACAGAAATTCAATTGTAAACAAATTTCACTCGTTAGCACATCAAGGAATTCGGGCAACTAATCGCCTAATTAAAGAACGCTTCGTATGGCCTAACATGGCACTAGATATCAATAATTTCGTTAAAAATTGTATCGCGTTCGAAAAATCCAAAATAAATCGACATGCAAAAGCACCACTCACGCAGATCAACCAACCAACCAAACGCTTCGAACACATAAACATAGACCTATTAGGACCTATGCCTCAATCAAACGAATACAAATATTGTCTACCAATCATAGACCGTTTCACACGTTGGCCAGAGACTTCACCGTTGAAAGATATATCTCCAGAATCAGTCGCTAAAAGTCTTACTAGACACTGGTTCTCAAGATTTGGTATTCCGTCTCGAATCACAACTGATTTAGGTCGACAATTTGAATCCAATTTATTTCATGAATTGATGAAACTTTTAGGGATCTATCCTCTAAAAACAACAGCCTATCATCCACAGTCAAATGGATTAATAGAAAGATGGCATAGGACACTAAAATCATCCATCATGGCTAAACAAAACGCAACTTAGACCGATGAACTACCCATGATTCTATTAAGCCTACGAAATACGTTCAAGCCAGACATCAATGCAACACCGGCAGAATTAGTATTTGGTACAACATTACGATTACCCGGCCAATTAATAGAAAATTCAAACAACGAACAACCATCAACGGAATTTGTAAAAAATCTAAAAACGACAATGCAAAATATTCGACCAACTTCAACATCTCATCATTCAAACGAAAAATCATATGCATTCAAACACATCAAAAAAGTTACACACGTCTTCGTTAGAAATGATACTGTACGTGCATCACTGCAACCTCCCTATGACGCACCATTCAAAGTAATCAAACTTAACGAAACACATTATACACTCGAAATCAATGGTAAAATTTCGAAAGTCCCGATCGTTCGCTTAAAACCAGCATTCACACAAAAGTATGAAGATGAAAAATATCTATCCAACCCAATCAATCAAAACATACTGCATCAATCGGAAACAGCCAGTCAAACAACCAAAACCACAATCAGCAAGGAATCAAAACAAGAGAAACCAGAGAATCAAAATCAAAACACAAAAATAAAAGCTTCAAACAAACCGTCATCTGACAAACAATCAACCATACAACCACCACAGTCAACACGGAGTGGACGTACTATTCGAACACCCGTTAGATTTCAGTAAAGTTCGTTGTAGCGGGGGAGTAATGTAGTGACTGAACATCTACAGTTTATGCGTTACATTCCGAAATGCACAGATTCTTATTAAATACGTGTCGGTCCATGACGTCAGATATTAAATACAATGACAACGATTGAATTTACATATATATGATATTGACATTGTGGAAACAGCTTCATCGTTAACTACATATACAATCGTCTCACTCATTCATATAAGAATGGATAATATTCTCACGATAAAAAGAGATTCATTCTGCGTACAACCGTCAACAACTACACTTCTAATTTTTAAACAAAATTGTTAAAAGAATATTTAATAAAATTTTTTTAGTAAAGGGTCCGCCAAATAACTTTTTTTTTTTTTTTGAAAATGCTATAAAAAAAACTATATATTATCTCAAATTTCTAAACTGAATAATGGAAAATAATTTCATTCAAATGGCTGCCTCGGCTGGCCATGCAGTAGCCTACACGATCGGTCCAATTTTTAAGCACATTATCGATTGTGTGATGCTGTATTTCACCAATGGCTTCACGAATATTGGCCTTTAAAGCGTCAATTGTCTCTGTCTTGTTGGCGTAACACTTATCTTTGAGGGCACCCCACAAATAATAGTCCAACGGTGTCAAATCGCAGCTCCGAGGTGGCCAAACGACATCAGCTCTGTGGCTGATAATGCGATCTTCAAAAACAGGGCGCAAAACATCGAGTGTAGCTTCGGCTGTGTGGCAAGTAGCGCCGTCTTGTTGAAACCAAATGTTGCCAGTATCCTCCTCCTTTTTGTGAACAAAAATTCGTTCAACATGGCCCGATAACGATCGCCATTGACTGTAACGGCCACTCCTTGCTCATTTTCGAAGAAAAATGGCCCAAT
Organism: Cordilura impudica; assembly: GCA_963682025.1. Taxonomy (NCBI): domain Eukaryota; kingdom Metazoa; phylum Arthropoda; class Insecta; order Diptera; family Scathophagidae; genus Cordilura; species Cordilura impudica. The sequence goes on from OY821520.1 coordinate 219,908,203, forward strand.
TATGCCTCTGGACCAAAATCCGCACCAAACAGTGACTCGTTTTGGGTGTATCGGCTTTTCAATGTATGCGTGCGGGTTTTCTGTGCCCGACAATTTTGCTTGTTTACATGCCCGCCAAGATTGAAATGAGCTTCATCTGAAAAGATGATTTTTTTTTGGCAAAATCGACATCTTCTGTAAGTCGATCGCAGGCCTACTTAGCGAAGCGAAAACGCATTGGATGGTCAGTTGGCTTCAACTCCTGAGCCAATTGGACTTTGTATGGCGTCATACCAAGGTCTTTATGCAAAATTCGTCTCAATGATGCCTCCGATATGTTCAATTCTTGAGAACGACGGTGAATTCATGTTGATGGCGCTTCACGCACACTTTCTGCCACAGCGGCAATATTCTCGGGTGTACGCACTGTTTTTGGCTTTTCACGCTTTGGTTTATCGATGAGGATGCCAGTTTCTTTCACTTTTTTCACAAGATAACGAACATACGGAGCTGACGGTGCTTCTCTTCTTCCAAAATCCGTACGCAATTTTCGCACACATTCTGCAACATTACCATGATTTTCAAAGTAATGTCGCAATATTTCCCAGCGTTGTTCAAGCGTATACACAACCATATTCGTTCAGCGGAAGAATAAAACTAATTATCTGTCAAATCAGACATGAGCTAAATGTTACCATTTACGAAATAAGCACTAGTTGAAAATAAAACGTTAGATGGCGGACCCTTTACATTTGACCAATATCTCAAAAGGGTTTTCATTTCGCATGTCATCGTAGAATAACGAAGAAGAATAACTATACGTTTCTTGTTGGCCAGTTTCTATTATAATTTCTTGTTATAAAAAACAATGATCGTGTCTTTTATAGAAAGAATTAGTTACTATTTAAAAAATGGCTTTATTTTTCTTTTACTAAAGTAGAAAACCCCTAATGAAATTCATTATTTATCGCAGCCAGCGTTTAAACAACCAAAGTTTGATCCCTACAAGAAAGTTTTGAGATAATTCATGATAATTCAAAAAAAAAAAAAAAAAAATTCAGCAGATTCTTGACTAAAAATTTCCATATATTAATATTAAAAAAAAAGCAAATTTTAAAATATTTTTGTAGGAATTAGCTTTTTAATTCCTAATTTTTAATTTTTAATTATCACTTTTTAGTTTATTTTATAATTTTTAATCTAAAATTTTTCAATTTTCATTTTTTATCTTTCAATATTCATTTTTCAGTTTTCATTTTCCATTTTTTATTTTTCAATTTAGAAAAATTTCCATATTTCATTTTTCAATTCTCATTTTTTATTTTTAATTTATCATTTTTCACTTTTTATTTTTCATGTTACGTTTTTAATTTTAAATTGTTTCATTTTTGAATTTTCATTTTCCATTTTTCATTTTTCAGTTTCCATTTTTTAATTTTCATTTGCCATTTTTCATTTTTCAATTTTCATTTTTCATTTTCCATTTTCTATGTTTCATTTTTCAGTTTTCATTTTGCAATTTCCATTTTTAATTTTTCAATTTTCATTTTCCAATTTTCATTTTCAATTTTCCACTTTCCATTTTCAATTTTCATTTTTCAGTTTGCATTTTCCATTTTTCATTTTTCCTATTTCATTTTTCATTTTTATAATTAGAAAAAAATTTTGAACCCCATAAAATATATATGTGTGATCCTTATAACAAGCGCAGTTGATATAGCGATGTCCGTCTTTCCGTCTGTGGAAATCACGATGACGGATTCAATCGGGCAGCTAGGGATCTCGGTGGCATAAAAAATGGTTAACTAACATCCTGAGAAGTTTGCTTCTTAAAATTGTATAAATCTGTTGATTAGGTCCCGAGAATTGAATGAAGAAGTAAAAGAAGTCCTTAAAAAATATGATTCGAAGGGGTTAAAACTCGATCCAAAATTTTTGTCGACAAGCAGACACTACTAATATAATATAAAGGGAGTAGAAATTCACCAACATTAAAGCAAATAATGCTAAACTACCTAGCTATTATTTAAAAATATAACAATGTAAATTTACCAAAAAAAATTTTTTTTTAATTTTCATATGTATAAATTTATTTAAAGAAAAACGCAACAATAACTTTTGATGTTGTATTTTATGTGTGTAATATTTACATATACATACATATGTAGATATATTAAATAATAAAATAATATACATACACTCCGGTTTACTTATTTAAAGGCACTAAAAATTCCATATTCTGTAGCCTGTATTTTTTGCAATTTTTAACCGATTGCAGAATTTTAAAATGGAAATGGAAGCTAGACATCTTGAGATATAAAGAACTTCATGACGATAGTGGTTTCTGAACTAAAGAACTTTTTTGAGCAATTTATAAAAAAAAGTCCAAAAATGTGATATTTTTTTGGTTCACTTGAATAAAGGCACTTTAACTAGTTTTAATGAAAAACAGTTTTTCGTGTTTTTTAAATTTACTTTACTTTATTTAAGAACTATTAGTAATGGGTACAACCCCCTTTGTTGTTAATAACTTCAAATATTCGGGTTTTCATTGACAGATAAAGAGAATTTATGTAATCCAACGAAATTTGATTCCAAGCATCCTTAGTGGCCTGAATTAGTGACTGCTTGTCATCAAATTGTCTACCTCCTTCATAGAGCATACGAGATAACCAACCCCAGACATTTTCGATAGTGTTTAGATCTGGCGAATAGGGTGGCCAGTTTAGAATATTAACATTTTGGCCTGCAATGAACTCCTTTACTACTCTGTCGTTGTGTATAGGGGCATTATCCTCTTGCTATATCCAAGATATGGGACCAAATAGTTCACTGAACTTCGGAAAGCCGATTCCAATAACGTTTTATAGCCTGCACCAGTCATTTTTGCACTTTGAAATTCAAGATCGATGGTGCCATAGTACGTAATAGCACCCCACACCATAACGCCGCCCTCTCGGCTGTGATGTCGCTTCAAAAATCGCTTTTCTTTGCGCAGATCATGGAAATAATAGAGTTAGCCACCAGGCCCATCCAAATTAAACTTCTTCTCATCCGTAAATACAACGGTTCTCCAGTCATTTACATGACCTCTTTGCTGCACATCCCATACCATGTAGTCTCTTGCGAATTGAAGCCGCTTTTCCTTACGAGGAGCATTAAGTGGCGGCTTTTTTTTGTACTTTCAGGTATTTAAGATACTCACGGCTCTTAATTACTCTGCGTACTGATGACTTGCTTGCTTGCACTCCAACTTGAGCTCTTATTTTTGACAAGGATAAGGCAGAATTGGAAGCAATTCTTATGATTTTTCTTTCCTCATACGTAGATAAAGACAATGAAACCCTTCCTTTAAAATTTTTTCCATACCCCTCGGGGTCCTTGATGTAATTATCGACAACTGTTGGGCTTATCAAATTTTTTAGCTATTGCGCGCTTAGGTAAACGGTAAACATCGATTTTAGTTTTTTCCGATAGATTTAAAATTTTTTGTTTAGCCATTTTGACTCGTAAAATGATTAAGATGTTGTAAATTTTAATAAACAAATGCTCCCTACAAAAAATCATCGCTTACTTTAAAAATAATACAAAAATAATAAAGTGCCTTTAATCAAATGAACCATAAAAAATATCACATTTTTGGACTTTTTTTATAAATTGCTCAAAAAAAGTTCTTTAGTTCAGAAACCAATGATGTTAACAATGATGTGATTTGTTTTTTTCTTTTCTTTGCTTATTTGACAGAGATGCCACTCGTTTACAATTTAAATAAATAGAAAAATAGATTTTTCGACTATCGTTAAGGTGTGCTTATAGCATGTTCAGACGGCAAAATGAGCCACTTGATTCGTTCTCTGAATCATGATTATGAACCTTGAACCTTTTGATGTTTATATTTTTTGTGCAAATATTTGAAGACATCCTTCTACACTTTACGTTTCACTATTTCATTGTTTCCATTTTTATTTGAATTTATATTGTAAATATTTACTTTTTATTTGTTAAATGTTTCTATTTATTTTATCGCACAAATTAATTTTTTGTTTTTTCTTTGTTTATATATTTTTGACAGCTAGTTCAGATAAACTAGCGATCATTTCTTATCAAACTTGGAGGTGACACTCAATGTTTCTAGGTTCACAACTAGGTTCATTTTGAACCAAGTAGATTCGCTCTCAAAATTTTATATGGCGAATCATGTAGATTCAATCGTGATTCGGGCGCGAACCGTGAATAAGAGAGCGAACCACGAATCTTGCTGTCCGTGTGAACATAGCATTAGTGAATCACTTAATCGTTAGTGCAAACAACAATAGCTATCATCAGGAACACTGGTTCAAATTAGGGATGCCAAACGCAAAAAACCAAATGTCCCAAAAATTTTAAATAAAATAATTTGTTATCATTATTTTCTGAAAAACTTAAAATTTACATCCAAAAAATTGTGAAAAATAATATATAAATAACATTCTCATCAAATTGCGCTTTATTTATGTAACAATTTTTATGTTCGCAATTCTTAAATATCATTTGAGGTTTTATAAACTTCATTGAATTGTAATTAATATTTTCTTATCCTGAAATGCTATTAATGTCTCTTTAATCGCAATATTTTTTTTTTAATTTCAGTTGATTTTTTAAATGTAAACATATTTGGTGTTTTCTGAATTTAAATTTGTGTTTAAAGAATAAAATTTATATTTCAACAATTCAATTGATGTCTTCTAAATTTCAAGTTATTATTTCCGACGTTTTAGTATGATTTTGTGAAATTCGATGGATATTTTCTAATTTTTTATTGGAAATCTGAATTCCAATTTTTAGAATTGATATTTTCTTAAATTTGAATGGAAAATTTCAACTCGCCTCAAAAATGTCATATGACGCTGAGGCAACATAAATTGTAAAACGAATTTATGAAATAAATTAATTAATAAAAAAAAAAAAAAAAAAAAATTTAAAGGTGCAATTTTGTATTTATGTCAATAGTAATGCTTTAGTAATTATAAACAATTTTTAAAAACTACATATATGTAATCGAAGAACTGTTTTGAAAGCAAAAAAAAAACTCATTGATGAACTCGGTAACTCTATTTTGCTAACTTTTTACATGCCAAACTTATGGTCATATGTATTTGTAAAAGAATTATGTTGTGTTTGATATCTAATTGAAAATGTTGACATTTATGTTAAAATAGAAATAACGATTGCAAAGCTAATTAGAACAAAAATTGCGGCGCCATCTACTGTGGCATAGCAACACTGAGCGAAATGAAGTGACACTCTGTTTGTTAATACAAAAGAAATGTATTTTCCCTAAAACAAAATATATATTGGAGAATTTTATATAAATAAAATAAAATAATATACCGATTTATTTCTAACATGTTGTTATTATCAATATACATGTATAGAATATATGTATATTATTTTATTTAATATATGTACATATGTATGTACATATACATGTGTAAATATTACACACAAAAATACAACATCAAAAGTTATTTTCGTGTTTTTCTTTAAATAAATTAACACATAATATTTTGTTTGGTAAATTAACATTGTTTTTGTTTTATTCACAACTAGGTAGTTTGACATTATTTACTTTAGATGTTGGTGAATTTTTACTTCCTTTATATTAACTTGTAGTGTCTGCTTGTCGAAAAAATTTTGGATTGACCCAATCGATCTGAAACTTTGCAGGCAGGCTCGTGGCGATAACAAAAATAATCTAACAAATTTTTTTTAGTGATGCCAAAACAATTGAAAGTTTAACATTTTTCTACCAGAAATGATAAAAAGAATTTCCAAAGGGTTAGTTTTTATAATATTATTACCACAACGACCACAAAAACAACAAGTCAAGCTATGACAACAATACAACATTTAGAATAACAACAAGAGCAATATAGAAACATGATATTTTTCATTTTTTTTTTTTACTTTTTCAGAGATTTCCCTGGACCTGTTCCACCGATTTTAATGATTTTTGAAACAGAAAACTTCCTATGATCTTGGTGAATCATTCTCACTAAAAATGATTACCCTAGCTGTCCTATTTAGGCCGTGATCGTGACAAGAACAACATAGAAAATCATTTTTTCCAAGACTTTTTTAGTTCTTCATTCATATCTCGGGCCCTATTCAACCGATTTGGACGATTTTAAATAGCAAACTACTCAGAAAGTCAATGAATCATTTTTATGCAAACGAGCACCCTAGCTGCCCGATTGAAGTTCTCATCGTGATTTCCACAGACGGACATCGCTATATCAGCTCCGCTTGTTATAAGGATCACAAATATATATATTTTATGGGGTCCAGAATTTTTTTTTTTTAATTATTACAAACGGAATGACAAACTTATATATACCCTCTGCACACTGGGGTGGAGGGTATAAATATATTTTTTTTAATTATTACACTGGGTTTGTAATATTTATTGAAAACTACATATCGTCACCTGAAATGCAAAAGGCCGTAACTAATATTTTTATTTTTTTACAGGAGAAGCAAAAAACATCATAAAACAAAAACTACTTAAACTTAATACCCAAATTTTAGAATCAAGCTGAAAAATAAAGATGGATTTTTATTTATGAAAACAAATTTATGGTAAAATAGTAGTTTTTAAGTAAAAGGCCGTAACTGTTTACAATACAAAAAGTCAATTTTAAACTTTTTGTTAGTTACGGCCTTTTGTATTTTAGCTGACGATATAAATATGTCTTTTTCAAAATGATGACTTCAAAATCGGTCAAAATTCTATCCTGGTGTTTATATTGTAGCTGATTTACAAATGAAGTCCTCATCTTCTTTCAATTAAAAGGCCGCCCTTGAAAGTTTATTTCCCAGTGCATAACAAATAAGTCCAAATATTGCTAAACATTTTCTGCGACTCCAAATCACTAATAGAAACAATAATAACTTTTCGGTACTGTAGGGTAAACTACTTTTAATTCTGAATTTCAATAGATATTTTCTGAAACTCAATTGATATTTTCTGAAATACATTTGATAATTTCTGAAATAAATTTGATGTTTTCTGAAATATATTTGATACTTTCTGAAATACATTTGATGGTTTCTGAAATACATTTGATACTTTCTGAATTACAATTAGAAAATGTGTAGATGTTTAAACATCTCCCCTGTGATCGGACTCACATTGATTTTTTTTTGTGACAGCGTGATTTCAACAGACAGACCTGAGCTGTGATAAGGATCAAGAACATAAATACTTCATGGGGTCGATGCGTTACAAACGGAATGAAAAACCTATATATACCCTCTGCCACTGAGGTGTGGAGGGAATAAAAAACTCGTTTCTACAGATACCCAATAAACATTTTTGTTTGCTATCAACTGGAAATGCATTTGAGATCAAATACATTTCTCAAATCTCCAACGTTAATTCACAAATGCACCTCAATAGTCCGATTATAGTCTTCTCAACTTAAAAGGTACATTTTTTATATGGTGATTTTCTTAGTTATCAAAGAAATTTGTGAGTCTCAACTTGATGGCAAAGAAATTTCTCCAATCGATATCAAATGGAAGTTGCGGAATTGCCATATTAAAAAAAAATTATACTAATTTTAGAAATGAAAATAATGTTATTTTTTTGAATGTTTCAACTCAATTTTATTACATATTTAATATTATTATGTACATGTTAATGTTTTTTAAATTTAGAATTAAAAATATGAAAATGAATTACTTATTTGTACATTTTATGAATATTAATATTAAATTTGTCATAAATAAGAATTTAAATCAAAAAATTCGAAAAAAAAGTAGAAATAATTAAAAATATATCAAGTAATTATTTGTACTTTTTTGGCAATTCTTAATATAATTTATTATTTATGACATATTTAATATTATAACATGATAAAATTTATGTATGTCATAAATAAGAATTTAAATTAAAAAATGAAAAAAATAGAAATAATTAAAAATGTATAAATTAATTATTTGTACTTTTTTTTCTCATTTTTTAATTTAATTTATTATTTATGACATATTTAAATAATATCTCAAACTTAACACAAATCGTATTCAAGTTGAAAAAATGTTTGGTCTCAAGTGGAGAAGTTAAAATATTTCTAAAAGATAGGAAAAAATTTGAAGACTCAACTTGATGTCAAGTTGAAAGCAAACAAGGAGAAAAATTGTTCAACTCAAGTTCAGAATTACGTTGGACATCAATTTGAGAACTTAACTTTTCTCCAACATTGGAGAAATAATTTTTCAATGCATATTGGGTAGTGACTAAAATCCCAGTAAGCATTTTATGAGATTAATGATCATTTGGAGCCTTTTTCAACTCCTCTGTGCTATTAAAACAGTCATAAATGCGCTCTTTTTCTGATCACAAAAGATTCTTTTGTCGGGAGAAATTGTTACCTTACCCGCGACTCCTCTTTAAAGTCTTTTTTACCCGCTTTTCTGATCAGTTTCAACTCATTTTTGAGTCATGTATAATTTAATTTTTTTATAATCAAATCTTTTTGTAATACCGCATGTGATTAATCAATTTTTAATCATCAAAAGTTTTCAAAGAACATAGTATGCTGATTTTTTAAAGCAATCTTCCAAATGATGACTGGCATGTGTATAAATTTTTTTACAAACATCCATATGTATATACATACGACATAGCTGGTCATACCGACACCAGTAGCTATATTCTGTAACTCTCACATCGGAAAGTTTTCACATGGAACGTATAAAAATGAAACAAAAACGTTGCGAACTGGCACAAAATACTGTTTATCGCATTCGACTGGTTCTGTAACTTTATTTTGTGGGAACTATCTGTCACGTAACGTTTTTCTCACAGTTATTGGAAAAATTAGAAAAAAGTGTTTCTGTAAAGTAGGCATGTGAAAAGATTGAAATTGAATACGAGTTAATATAAAGGGAGTAAAAATTCACCAACATCTAAAGTAAATAATGTCAAACTACCTAGTTGTTAATAAAAAAAAAACAATGTAAATTTACAAAACAAAATTTTATGTATTAATATATTTAAAGAAAAACACGATAATATTTACATATATGTATGTACATATATACATACATTAAATAACAAAATGATATACATATATTCTATACATGTATATTCATAATAACCGCATGTTAGAAATAAATCGGTATATTATTTTACTTATATAAAATTCTCCAATATGTATTTTGTTTTAGGGAAAATACATATCTTTTGTATTAACAAACAGAGTGTCACTTCATTTTGCTCAGTGTTGCTATGTCACAGTAGATGGCGCAGCAATTTTTGTTCTAATTAGCTTTGCAATCGTTATTTCTATTTTAACAAGAATGTCAACATTTTCAATTAGATATCAAACACAGCAATGTTAAGAGTATACACAGGGCTGGTCTTTTATTTCATACGTTTTTCCATTATTCTTTTACAAATATGACCATAAGTTTGGCATATTAACTTTTTGTTGTGTTTACAAAATAGAGTTACGAGTTCATCAATGAGTTTTTTTTTGCTTTCAAAACAGTTCTACATAGTTATATAGAATTATTATTCTGCTTTACCTACAAAATATCTGATTGCGATTACATCTAATTTTTAAAAATTGTTTACAATTACTAAAGCATTACTATTGACATAAATACAAAATTGCACCTTTTAAATTTTCCATTCAAATTTAAGAAAATATAAATTCTAAAAATTGGAACTCAGATTTCCAATTATAAATTAGAAAATATCAATTGAATTTTAGAAAATCACATTAAAACGTGGGAATAATAACTTGAAATTTAGAAGACATCAATTGAATTTTACATTTAAAAAATCAACTGAAATTTGAAAAAAAATATTGCGATTGAGGAGATATTAACAACATTTCAGGATAAGAAAATATTAATTTAAATTCAATGAAGTTTAGAAAACCTTTTGCGTTTGGCATCCCTAATTTGAACCAGTGTTCATGATGACTTCAAAATTTGACTTCATGGTAAGCAAGGTAAGACCCAAAACATTGTAGTTCGATAATAATTCCCAGGTAGTATTTGGAGTCAATAAATGAAAATATATTTTATTAACATAATTCAAAATCAAAAGTTGGCATCACTGGGTTAGATTTTGTATTGTATTGTTTAGCACGATATAATGCGTATAGCCACCCTACACAACCATTACCTTCGCAATGGAGGTTAGGGCGAGCTATTTAGTTTGCAAAAACTTAAACTAAATTATGTCATATAACCGGAAACGCATGCATATAGGTATATAACCTAAATGCATGCCGATCAGCAACCACCGAAACGTGTTTCCTTTTATCCGATCCGATCTTTCCTCGCTGGAGCGCGAATTACTAATGTGAGAGAGCTCTATGTACCAACTTTTGGAATAAACAAAAACTCAGATCAAACCAAAGAATTTGCTGAAATAATTTGGTATTAAGCTTAACAAATTGTTTACTTTTTCAAATATTTTGTTTACATATATTATCAATACTCAAACCGAGGTGGAGGGTACCAAAGATTCGGCACAGCCGAATTTAACACTCTTAGGGCCATTATTACAACTTGTCAATAGCTAAAGCTAGGATTTTATCAGGCAGATTATTAGTTTTTCGTTATTACAACTATACTTTAAGCTAAAAGTGACCGATAAGCTAAAGGGAAGATATTGTTGCCTTTAACTTTTAACGTGAGGTTTATGTATTTAATATTGCCACATTTTCTGACCTATGAAGACGGAATTCACATCAATTTAGTTTTGGAAATAAATTTATTTATAGATACTTAAATATATGCTTGTATATTTTAAAAAAGTTTTATTACACATTTACAACAATTATGCAACTTATAATAAAGGTTTTTGGTTTTTATTCTATTGTTTTTATTGTTTATTTGCGAACAACTAAAGGAACGTTGCCACTATGTATTTTGATAAATCCATTCATTTGGTCAAAAGTAACCGGTGTTTTCTTTGGTGCTGCCACAATATCAAAAATATTAATTTTATTTTACCCAGCGATCTCACATCACACTGAAAGTTCGAAAAACTCAATACACTCACATTTTTTTACTAATGCACACACATTTTCCGCAGTGGTCACACTAATGGCACAAAATTTTTCGTGCGAGTAGTGGCAGACACTAACGATGATTAATGCTACTCTGTTATAAATTTAATGCAAATTTACTGGATTCTGTAAAATTGTAATTAAAGTTTTAACTTGTTAAATCTATTATAATGATTTATTTTTTGAAATGCGCATACAAAAACGCAAGTTTGTTAATTATAGAGCATAAATATTATTAACTATTATTAAAATAATACTAATAATAATAAATGTAAACATTTTCCCTCAAACATGTGCCTGTATAATAAACTCGGTAACTCTACTTAAAATAAAATAAGAGAGAGAAGTATACAAATTTTTTCAAGTTTACGCTTCGACAACATTTTAAAAATGAGATTGCAGTCAGATGTTTGAGCATAAAATTTAATGGCGATGGATTCGACTAATTCGAACAAATTTTCGTTGATAATACGTACACAACGATTTTACAATTTCAGTGTGATGTGAGATTGGGGGGTTAATGGGAAGTTGTAATAACGAAAAGAAGTTAAAGGTAACTTTATTGTTCACTTTAGCTAAAGTTACCTTTAACTAACATTTACTTTAAAGGCAAGTTGTAATAATGGCCCTTACTTGTTTTCATTGCATTTTTATTGAAAATTTAATTTTAAAGAAAACCCTGATCTTCATTATGTCGGCACGAATTTATAGTCTGCTCTAGAAGTTATGGCAGAATAAGATGTTATAGATAGCAAAGCGGAAATATTTAGCTTTGGTCTAATCATATACGAAACCCTAGCTTTGGTACCACCACACATCTTAAATTTGAATGATACTGAAACTGTAACAATGTCGGACAATGATGATAAGGATAAAGGAAAATAATTCTGAGACAATATTCACTTATATATGCACTTTTTAAGTACTTATATATGCACTTTTTAAGCACTTAAGTAAGACAGTTCTTAAATATATTGATTCTTTAGTTGTTGGAAATAAGTGAGCAATAAATTAATTTGACATTTTGAAATTTGAACTAAATTCATTTATATTATTTTTTTTTAATTTATACATAACACTAAAAACAACACTTTCTTAAAAAATACGACTTAACAATTCTAACTAGAAATGAAAATTTTTTAAAAAAATAATATCCAACTTTAACTCCTAATATCTCCGGCACTTTAAGGGTAAAAAAGTCATAATATAGACCAAAAAATAGCTTGGGACCCTACTTTTATTGTGAATGTGTAAATACATACCTTATATACGTAATTTCGTCTGATATTTACAGCTTTTCAAAAAAACTCTTTATCAAAAATGCACAATCTTGAATAGGTTCACAATGGGTTAAAGGATTTCTAACTTTTTTATATCGAAATAAAGGCACTTTAATAAGCTTTCAAATGATACATATATTGCTAAAATCAGATAAGAATTGTTCAAGTTATATCGAAATTAATGTCGAGTTATGGAGGTCCATAACTCGGAACATATGGGTTTCCGACAAAAAAATTTTTTTTTTCTAAATCACCTCAAATACCACTATTTCCAAAAAAAAAAAATCGGGGTGGTGCACCTAAACGAGACTTGTTCCTTTTATTTAAATAGAAACCAAAGAAAGAAGTACAAAAAGCGAAGCCAATGGACGGACACGGCAGAGCAAATTCTGCTTGAGCTGTGGGAAGACAAGATTCTGCAGCTCCGCGGTAACAGGAAATAATATAATATAAAAATACAATGATATAAACTCATATATAATTAAAATTAAATTAATTTTCTGATTTTTTATTATATTTGTTTATTTACGCGCTTGTGTTGTTTACAATCTTGCTGAAGAAATGAGAAATGTCAAATGAAACCGCAGTAAATAACAAAAACATAACGTCAAAACTATGATTTCGAAAACATTTCAAGAGAGCGAATTTCTGGGGTTTCGCTGAAACGCAGTAAGTGTGAAAAGCCTATTAGCACGAATATCGTGAAAGAGAGCAAAACGCTGGCGTTTCCTGAAACCGTAGTAAGTGTGAAAAGCCTATTAAGTGTTTGGAGATAAAATGAGGGAGCGAATAGCGTTTTGGAAAATTAAAAACGAAGAATGAAAAACGAAAAATGAAAAATAAAAATTTAAAATTAAAAACTAATAATTATAAATTAAAAAGATTAAAAATAAAAATCAAAAATTAAAATTCAAAAACAAAAAAATTATAAAAATTAAAAGTTAGAAATTAGAAATTATAATTAAACATTAAAAATTTAAAAATATATAAATTGTTGATATAAAGTATTGACAATCTGGTTATGACATTCTGTTTAGAACACGGGTGGAGTGTATAAAAGATTCGGCACAACCGAATATAACACTCTTACTTCTTCTCTTTTGTGACCATTAAATGTGGAATTATTGTTGTAAAAAGCAGTTTCCCTACGGGCTAGTGATAATATTAATAGGCTAGGCGATTTCTTGTGACCGATGTTTTATTCTACCGTTTTATCCCGATTTTGACCAAATGTACATTATTTGAAAGGTATTTCTTTTTTGCCGTTTAGCAGATTTACAGATTTTTAAATTTTTTCCTTTATTTTGAGTAAATTGCATTTAAAGTTGATACTAACACATACATAAAATTATACATATGCTATGTGTGTCATTCACAATAATAATAAACCATAAAAGTGTTGGTTTGTGAATTGGCTAAGTGGAATTCGAATTTCGAGCGCTGGAATCTGCTAGTTAAGATTAATTTGTGATTTCTGTGTACTGTGTTGTTATCATTTATTTACATATATATATTTGTGTCGTGAAGTCCAGTTTTTATACCCTATACCACTATGGGGTTTGGGTATAAAAATATTTGACCTAGACCCTTTTATTATACCGATCGACTCAGAATCACTTTCTGAGTCGATTAAGCAATGTCCGTCAGTCCATGCAAACCTTGTAATCAAACTACAGATCGCAAATATGAATATGTTTTAATGAAATTTGGTATATAAGCTTTTAACGGCCATAGGATGAACGCTGTTGAAATTGGTGAAATTCGGTTCATGTTTAGACCTAGTCCCCATACAAATGATCCCTATGAAATCGACTTAAATTGCCATAAGATCCAAATTATCATATGGATCTCGGTCAAATTGGGTTTGTGTGTGTTTATTACATCCATTTATCAAATGTCCACAAATAAACCCCATATGGCAATTCTTTGTCATAGCCCCCATATTAAGCTGCTTCCCGATTTTCACTTAAATCTATCAAAAAACAAAAAAATTCACAGTTTTTCGCAAATATGGTTTGTATATATTTTTTCAAAATATAAGTGACTTTGCCAAATATGGTCCATTTTTCTGCTTATTTTCTATAACCACTTAGTTGGACCGAAGAGACAGGGTCTCTAAGTCTAGAAACGTTTGGTGAAAAATTAAAATAAATTGAATTTTATTTACATACATTAAATTAGACCATCACTAGCCCGTAAGGAAACTTCTTTTTACAACAATAACACACTTGTTTATTGGTAAAATATAGTTCTCAGATAGAAACGAAAAAATTAAAAAAGCGAAATAATTTTTGAAAGTATTTGGAGCTATTTATGTCATATACATTTCGGTAAATTTATTTTAATAAAAAAAATTATGCTAAGAATACAACAAAACAATGAACTTAAAAGAAGATATAAACAACATTAGCTCAAGTTATATGGTTGCTATTATTTAGATAAGTTGTGTTTAAATGTTAATTTGTGTTTTTATATGTTTTCAATTTTTTCTGTAATTTTATGTTTCACATCAAATGTAAAAATTGTAGTTTCATATAAAAATAATATTGTAAGTTAAAATTTATGATTTGTTTAATGTAAATATTATAATAACTTATGTTATTTAATTTAATAGACGAAAAAAATCTGCGAAACGTCAGCAAAACAGCAATGAAAACGCAATTTTAATTACTTTACAAAATCAGGTTTTATTAGCTTAATAAAAGTACAATGAAGAAAGGCCAAAAATGATATAAATAATTTTATTTTATGTTTTTTTTTTTAATCCTTGAACAAAATTTTATCAATAAATGCAAATTTTGCAATTTTCTTAATAAAAATTTCCAGTTATTTATAATTTTATATTATACAAATTAAATGTTAGCGATGGCCTAAAAAATAAATATTTCATATCTGTTAAATTAGGATTATGTTGACTATAAGCAGTTAAAAAATTTGATTTTATAAAATTTTAATTTTAATTAATATTTAATGGCTGTTGGCACCCGAAATTAAACTCCGATCGGCTCCAAATTTCACGTATATTACTTTTACATTTATTTGCACAGATTCCGCTTATAGTAGGAGTTAAATTCGAAAGAAAAAATATCCTATACATTGTCACCACGCATTATAAAATGCACGTTTCAAATTTGTATACATTTTGAAGTTCCTAGAACTCAAACTGCATACAATTACATTAAATATCAACAAAATATGAGGTATTTTAATGGGAAACTTCATATACGTTTGTATGTATAGGGCTGTCCAATAATTCTATGTTCCGCCTTTTTCCATTATCGATATCCAGTTTCTTTCGAATCTGTATTTTAAGTTTATATTTTATATTGTATGTACTTATATTTTATATTGTATGTACTTACACCTACATTCTTTATTTCAGTGACAACCGCTATTTGGAAAAATCTAGTACCAGTCGCACATGTGCCGTTGGCGGATTTTTTATATCAATACCGATATTTTTAACGGGTAAATTTAATATCAGATACTATTGCCGATATGCTTTTCAACGTTTTTACTTTTCTAATTCCATTTCAGGTATCATTTTATATACATTTAATCATTTTCATTCTACACCTGCCATAATTACCAGCGTTTTAATTGGTATTGGCATTGTATTTTGTGGTGCAGCCATGGTACACAATGTTTTCATTTGGCAAAAAGAAAAAACTATTAGTTATCGTACTGCTCCCATAAATCAAATGTCTCTCATGTCGCAAATCGGTCCTATAACACCACCGATACAATTTCTCAGTCCACATCCGCCCGCTCATCTTAATTTTAATCAATCGAATATTTCAACGGTATTACATCCAACATCGATCACGCCAGTATCACCGAATCACTCACACGGTAGTTTTAATCCATTAACAGCCCTAAGTTCATCATTTATGATGCGTCCCTCTACGGCTACACCACCAACACCGAAACACATATCTAACGGTGGCTGTTCATCAAACTTAGGAGGGGCAGCAGCACGAGAGGCCAGTGGCTCTGTGAGTCCTGGCATACCTCCCACCTTGGATATGAACAATGTCACTAGCACTTCGTTACACGAATTATCAACTTTAGTCTAATTTACATTTTGTTTTATTTGTTATATACATATATATGATATATATTTTATTATAAGTATTTTCGATAAGTTTGTAATTATTAATCCTAATTATATGTATTTTCTAAAGCTTAAGAACTTTTGTGGTAACATAGTAAAATACAAGTATAACAAAATTCTTGCCTAATCCAGTGAAAATGTATTCAAATAAATTTAATTACTTTGTATATAATATATTTCTGTAATTAAAAAGATGTGAAAAGTGAATGTGAAGTTATTAGTGTTTTTTCTTGTTTTTTAAATTTATATCTAATTATGTTATTTCGATCTATAGATAGTAAAAAAGCTACTGTTATTTTAAAAATCACTAAATCAGTTTGCATATATTTCCAATCTGTCTAAGCTTTTAACTACAAAATGCAATTGAGCTGCAAACTATCCTATTAAAATTTGTGATCATTTGAATATTCTTAAAAATCATAATTAAACTGCAGTACGAGCCCGATTTGTGCAACCGATAACAAATTAAGGTCGTTGCAATATCCGATATGCAATTAAATATATCAATTAATTTCTTAAACAAAAAAAAAAAATAATTTGAAATATATACACTCAGAAAAAAGCATCCTATTAATTCGCCAAAAGGGTCCCTATTAATTTAATAGGGACAAAATTTCGCCCAAATCACATTACAGCAATAGGAATTTAATAGTTGTGTACTATAGAAACAATAAGTTTGAAATTATTATACATCAATGGGAAAAACTATTGAAGTTATGTGATCACCATATTAAAAATCAGTGAAAACACCGTATCAAATTAATGTGGTGCCCCTATTAATTTTCAATGGGACATTTCACATTATATTTTCTATAAGATATAATATTATTCTAATAGTTTACTGTTTCTTATTGTTTTTTAGCAATGTTAAGCCCATTGATTTAATAGTATAATCGTATCAAGTTTTAATATCAATATGAAGAACTATTGAACTAATGTGACCACCGTATAAGATATCCGTTAAAATACAGTTAGAAATTAATGCTGCTACTGCGCTGTGCTATGATGCCAGCGCTGAGTTGCTCGTATTGACATGACCAATACACATTACAGCAGTAAAGACGAAACACTTGTGGAGTTAACACATGTATGCAAAGAATAAAAATTAAACAAACACCAGTGTAAGAAAAAAAAGAAAATTAATGAAAAAAGTTAATACAGCGGCAAAAAGTGAATTTGTTAAAAAAGTAAGTCTATGTTCATACTTGTCAATTATAGTTGTTCGAGACAGAGGTAAAGAAAATGCAAATTCTTTCATTCTCTTTACCTCCCTCCCCAACAAATTTATAATGGCGTCATTTGCGAATAATTGACAAGTGTGAGAAAAGACAGACAGAAACAAGTAAGAGTGTTAAATTCGGCTGTGCCGAATCTTTGATACCCTCCACATCGATTTGAGTATTGATAATAAATGTAAACAAAATATTGGAAAAAGTAAACAATTTGTTAAACTTAATACCAAATTATTTCAGAAAATTCTTTGATTGGTTTTCGTCTTTTCTATTATATCATTTAGGTTATATACCTATATGCATGCGTTTCCGGTTATATGACATAACTTCTCGTTTAATTTAGTTTTTGTTAATTAAATAGCTCGCCCTAACCTCCATTGCAAAGGTAATGGTTGTGTAGGGTGGCTATATACATTAAATCGTTCTAATTGGAGATGGCTGTATAGTTTCTTTTAATTGGCCAAATATTTCTTCATTGCGGCCATATAGGTCGGATGGACTAACAAAATAATAACCAAAAAAAGCTCTCTCAACTTTTTTTATTAAAACATTGCCATATTTTAAAACATAGAGAATATATTTATAATAATAAGTAATCAAATTAGGGATGCCAAACGCAAAAAACCAAATGTCCCAAACATGTTAAATAAATTAATTTGTTATCTTTATTTTCTGAAAAACTTCAAATTTTCATCCAAAAAAAATTGTGAAAATTTATATATAAATAACATTCTCATCAAATTGCGTTTATTTATGTAACAATTTCTATGTTCGATAACAACAACAGCTGACTTTAACAATAGCGAATCGTTTAAAATTTTTACTAATAATTTTGTAATTTTCTTTTTTTTTAACGATTCGACTATCGTTAAAATAAGTTACTTAATCGCTGTACTGAAAAGTTATTAATTTCTCCTGAATGGCAATATTTTTTTTAAATGTAAACATTTTTTAAATGTAAACATATTTGGTGTTTTTTTTATTTTGGAATTTCAATTTGTGTTTAACGAATAAAATTTATATATTTAAGATGCAATTGAAGTCTTCTAAATTTAAAATTATTATTTCCGACGTTTTGATATGATTTTCTGAAATTCAATTAATATTTTCTAATATATAATTGGAAATTTTAATTCCAGTTTTTAGAATTGATATTTTCTTACATTTAAATGGAAAATTTAAAAAGTGAAATTTTGTATTTATGTGAATAATAATGCTTTAGTAATTATAAACAATTTTTAAAAATTAGATGTAATCGCAATCAGATATTTTGTAGGTAAAGCAGAATAATAGTTCTATATAACTATGTAGAACTGTTTTAAAGAAAAAAAAAACTCATTGATGAACTCGGTAACTCTATTTTATAAAGACAACAAAAAGTTAACATGCCAAACTTATGTTCATATTTGTAAAAGAATAATGAAAAAACGTATGAAATAAAAAACCAGCCCGTGTATACTCTTAACATTGTTCTGTATGATATCTATTTGAAAATATTGACATTCATGTTAAAATGGAAATAACTATTGCAAAGCTAATTAGAACAAAAATTGTGGCGCCATCTACTGTGACATAGTCACGCTGAGCAAAATGAAGTGACACTCTGTTAATGCAAAAGAAATGTATTTTCCCCACACAAAATATTGCAGAAAATTATGTAAATAAAATAACATGCAGTTGCTATGGATATACATATATAGAATATATGTATATTATTTGTATTATTTAATATGTTTATATATATGTAAATATTACACACAAAAATACAACATCAAACGTTATTTTTGTTTTTTTCTCTTTAAATAAATTTATACATAAATTTTTTTTCTCTAAATTTACATTGTTTTTTTTTTATTAACAACTAGGTATTTTAGCATTATTTGCTTTAGATGTTGGTGAATTTTTACTCCCTTTATATTAACTCGTAGTGTCTGCTTGTCGAAAAAATTTTGGATCGATTTTAACCCCTTTCCCGTGACCCATTCGATCTGAAATTTTGCAGGCAGGCTTGTGGTAATGACAGAAATGATCTAACAAATTGTTTTGCTGATGCCAAAACAATGGAAACTTTTAAATTTTTCTACCAGATTTAATAAAAAAAATGTACAAAGGGTTAGTTTTTATTATATTATTATCACAACGACCACAAAAACAACAAGTTTAGCTATGACAACAACACAACGTTTAGAATAACAACAAGAACAATATAGAAACAATTTATGTCGATTTCATAGGGGTCATTTTTATGGTGGGCTAGGTCTTAACAAGGACCGATTTCCACCAATTTCAATAGTGTTCATCCTATGGCCGATAGAAGCTTATATACCAAATTTCATCAAAATATATTCATATTTGCGATGGGTGTAGGTCAAAAGATGGGTGTAGGTCAAATATTTTTGGAAGTTACAAACAGCAGCACAAAGTCATTATACCCAAACAACATAGTGGTATAGGGTATAAAAAAATAAACTCCTTTTTATTACAAACACATTAACAAATTTAATAAACACACACATAGTATTGTATAATTTTATGTATGTGTTAGTAGCAACTTTAAATGAAATTTACTCAAAATAAAGGAAAAAAATTTAAAATCTGTAAATCTGCAAATCGGCTAAAAAGAAATACCTTTCAAATAATATACGTTTGGTCAAAATCGGGATAAAACGGTTATAACTTTAATGAAAGCCAATTCAGGCATTGATTGCGTTTTCCATAAATTCAGCCCGCAATTGACTTCTACCAATCTTTTGGCTATTCAATTTTTCTTTAAAATAAATTTAATTTCGAAATTTCACGCTTGATTATAATGAAACACGATTTATTATTTATTTATTGTATTAAAAATCAAGCAATTAAAAATAAAATATAAACAAACATTAAATATTGAAATAAAGACAAAGCAAACAGGACAATGGGCTTAAATTTATACAGACATTTAAATAACTCTGCTGACTCTTCACTCGAAACATCCATCAAAGTGGTACGCAACTTAGCACTGAATAAATTGACTAAACTCAATAGAAATTTCCGGTAATGGACCTTATTGAAATCAGTAGTTTCTTAAAGAAAACAATTTATTATAACACTTAATTATATATAAAAAAAAATATAATACAGCTTACCTTTTGAGTGTTCTGAAATAAGAATTTCGGCCAAAATTGATACACATCATTTGGAAAATTGAAATACAGAACCGTGTGTGAGATATTGTTATAATACCTCCATAAAACAATTTGTTGAATATTCTGAGATCTTTGTTCTTTTGAACAAACATTATATTCCAGACATGGTAGAATGGCATAAACTAAAACATTCGAACCAAATAATAAAACAAACTCCCGTATCCATGTTATGGCAATAGACTGAAAGATAGATACAAAGATTAATGTAAAATTCTGCAATGAAGATTTTCTTTGTTCTTAGCTAGAATTTTTAATAAAATTTCAGTGCATTACCTTAATAAGTTTGGTGATTGCGCATGTATTAAAAATATATTTATAGTGTCTTCCATGCGCATTGAACTGGAATCATTACGAATCGATTTAAGAAACTGTCAGCGTAGTTTCACACATTTGTATTTCTTGTGTATTATCTTCCATCATAAAAAGTCCATAAATAATATCAAATAGATAACCATATTATTTTCAGGTACAGCATTCACAATCGCAATCCAGGATATAACATATTGTCGCACAATATAATTCTTTACATAAATGCGTTCCTTAAGAAGAGGTATAAAAGCTTCTAGATTGAAAGTTTGTGAAGATTCTATAACAATATTTTTAAGTAAACAATCCAACAGCAATAGGTCGCAAGACGCCAGCAGGAAATAAATCGGAGAAGGGTATAATGGAGGAACATGCCACCAAGTTATACAAGGATCACACGGAAAATACCGGACACGTAAATATTGATCGTTTAAACAATTGAGAATGGGACTAACGAATTCACTGACATATTTTGAAGAGTCCTAAAGAAACAACAAAAATTAACTTGAAGTTTTAATTTAATTAATTACTTACCTTTCCAAAACCTAAACTTGTAGCCGCCAAACCAATTGAACCTCCCTTTCTTTTATTAGAATCCCGAGAGGAGGCAAAGTCATTGGACAACACGTTTGCGCAGTTATTTTTCATAATAAACTCAAAACATTCTGTGTGCGATATCACTTGAATCATTTAAATAATCAGCTTTTTTTTAATATATATGTATGTAGAAAGTATTAACTTTATTTATGTCTATATTTCTGTTTATTTTAACAATTTAAGTTAACACTTTAAGAGCTGTACGCAGCTTGTTAAGGAATCTCAACAGAAAATTTTCATATATTTCTTAAAGAAAAAAAAGCACAAAAGTACCTTTCAGTGCAACGCTAGCAATCAGCTGTTTTCTGTCAATTATTAAGAATTGTGAAATTGAAAACAAGTCAATTCTGCTTTATTTGGCCTGCTAAACGCTTTTTAAGCTCAGTATCAAAATTACCCATCCGCTTCTTGTTTTTCTTTGCCGAATTTTGTTCGTTTTTTCATGTTTTCTGAAAAATAACTTTTAATTTTTTTTAGCATATTACATTTTGTTTATGCTTACATCTCCTGTCAAAATTCCTTTCAGAAAGAACGAAAAATTTGATATTCCTGCTCAAAGCCTGGGTTGCCTAACTTAATTTACGTAAAAAAAAGTAGTAAAAACAATACTACTTTTTTAAAAAGCTGCGGACTATCAACAGAAATTTTTAGACAGAAAAATTCCTTAAGCATTTCTGAAGCGTTTTTTTATATGAAGTTTTTGATTCCTTAGCAAGCTGCGTACAGGCCTTTAGAATTAACTTCACTTTCCGACAACCAATAATAAATAATACCCGGTAATTCACAAATATTGCTGTTTAACGAAAAAAAAAAATTAAAAAAAACAACTCTACAACAACAACAATGACAGTCATATGTTTTTCAAATAGAAAAAAACTGTTTATGTGTTAGTTTCGGTCATTCCCCAGTATGCATTGAAATATTATTTATCCAATGTTGGAGAAAAGTTAAGTTCTCAAATTGATGTCAAATGTAATTCTCAACTTGGGTTGAACAATTTTTCTCCTTGTTTGCTTTCAACTTGACATCAAGTTGAGACTTAACATTTTTTCCAATCTTTAAGAAACATTTTTACTCTCAATTGGATATCCAACACTTTTCTCCACTTGAGACCAAACACATTTTTTCAACTTTACGATTTGTGTTAAGTTTGAGATATTATTTAAATATGTCATAAATAATAAATTAAATTAAAAACTGCCAAAAAAGTACAAATAATTAATTGATATATTTTTAATTATTTCTGCTTTTTGTCGAATTTTTCAATTTAAATTCTTATTTATGATATATTTAATATAAATATTCAAAAAATGTACAAATAATTAATTCATTTATTTTTAATTCTAGATTTTAAAAAATGTACATAATATGTACATTTAATGTTAAATATGTACATAATAATGTTAAATATATAATGAAATTAAATTGAAACATTAAAAAAAGTTCAGTGTTTTCATTTCTAAAATTAGTATAATTTTTTTTTAATATGGCAATTCCGTACCTTCCATTTGATACCGATTGGAGATATTTCTTTGCTATCAAGTTGAAAATCACAAATTTCTCAATTTGATAACTATGAAAATCGCCATATAAAAAATGTGCCTTTTAAGTTGAGAAGACTATAATCGGACTATTGAGGTGCATTTGAGAATTAACGTTGGAGATTTGAGAAATGTATTTGATCTCAAATGCACCTCAAGTTGATAGCAAACAAAAATGTTTATTGGGTCATTTATCCCAATAAACATTATTGTTTGCTACCAACTTGAGGTGCATTTGAGATCAAATATATTTCTCAAATCTCCAACGTTAATTCTCAAATGCACCTCAATAGTCGGATTATAGTCTTCTCAACTTAAAAGGCACATTTTTTATATGGTGATTTTCTTAGTTATCAAATTGAGAAATTTGTGATTCTCAACTTGATAGCAAAGAAATTTCTCCAATTGGTATCAAATGGAATTGGAATTGCCATATTAAAAAAAATCATATTAATTTTAGAAATGGAAACATTGTACTTTTTTCTGAATGTTTCAATTTAATTTTATTACATATTTAATATGTATTATCATGTACATGTTTTTTTTAATTTAGAATTAAAAATAAATTAAATAATTATTTGTACTTTTTTGAATATTAATATTATATACATAGGACATAAGTAAGAATTTAAATTAAAAAATGCAAAAAAAATAGAATTAAATATATAATAATTAATTATTTGTACTTTTTTCGGCAATTTTTAATTTAATTTATTATTTATGACATACTAAATAGTATAACATGTTAAAAATTGTTTAAATATAGAATTAAAAGTAAATGAATTACTTATTTGTACTTTTTTTGACTATTAATATTTTATAGGACATAAATAAGAATTTAAATTGAAAAAGGAAAAAAAGAGAAATAATTAAAAATATATCAATTAATTATTTCAACTTTTTTCGGCAATTTTTAATTTAATTTATTATTTATGACACATTAAATATTATAACATGTTAAAAATTTTTTAACTATAGAATTAATAATAAATTAAGAGTATTGGAAGAGGTAAAATTTGGGGACGGTACGGCAACCTTAAAACGTAAGTCAATATTGGCAAAAGCACCATTTAAGCAGGTAAGTTTGACAAAAATATAAGCAATATTCAAGGCTAATTACTCAACTTGTTATTAGGTTGCCGGACTTATGGCCCTAATTTGTGGCTATTAAACAAAATTTCTAAGAATCGCATGTTAAATATTTAAATTAATATTAAATTAAATTAATATTAAAAAATTCAAAAAAGTAGAAATAGTTAAAAATATATCAATTAATTTTGTTTCCATCCTTTTCATTTAAATAGTTCACCTTTTTTGTAGGCGGCATGCTGGAAAAATGAAATTATCGTTCTCGCTGTCCGAAGAAGCAGCACAAAATTTTTGATTGTAGGCATCTGGAAAGATTAATTAGATTTAATTAATATCAAACGGAATCAAAACATAAAAATATAATCACGTTTTAATGCCGCCGTTACGCTGAGAGCTCGTACAGGTTCTTTGGAATTTGTTCCTTGCCAGCAGTATTTGTTGGCTACTTCATCAGTGACCAATTTCCGCCATGCAATTTTTAGAAATTTTGTAGGTTTGCAACCTAATAACAAATTAAGTAATTAGCCTTGAATATTGCTCATATTTTTGTGAAACTTACCAGGTCGCTTAACTTGTTTGTACTTGATTGTACTTTGGACTCGAATTCTTTAAATTCAGAGGACTGCATAAATGGTGATTTTGGCAAGATGACAACACACTTTTCACTTTTTTGTTCTATAATGTATATCACAAATTTAATTATAGATATATATCATTAATTATATAAAACTTATACTTTTACCTCCCTTTTATTTATTTAATTTTTCTTTTCTGCAACAATTCCTTTTTAAATCAAGATAATTAAAATTTACCACAAAGCTGAAAACTTTCACAATTATTATTATTTCTAGAAATTAGAACATATGATTCGCAACGTTAAGGCCGAGTTAGCCACACATTTTTAAAATGTAACCGTACCGTAAATGTAACGTTGGCATTTAGTGCAATTATAGAACGTAAAATTAACCAAACTTTGTAAGCTGTTCACAAATGTCACGTACAAAAGTAGCGAAAATCAAATTCAGCAGGTTGGGACGATCCAGTTACGTTGCAGTTCTGTTCGGTAACTGTTTTTCATGTGAAAAAAAAAACGGCTGACACGTTAGGTTACGGTTACGTGGGGCTAACTCGGCCTTTACTGTGAGAAATGAACAGCGCTGCCATACGAGAATACAAAAGTTGTAAATAATATCTCAAACTCAACATAAATCGTACTCAAGTTGAGAAAAAGTTTGGTCTCAAGTGGAGAAAAGTGTTGGTTATCCAATTGATGTTAAAATATTTCTCAAAGATTGGAAAAAATTTTAAGTCTCAACTTGATATCAAGTTGAAAGCAAACAAGGAGAAAAATTGTTCAACTCAAGTTGAGAATTATATTAGATATCAATTTGAGAACTTAACTTTTCTCCAACATTGGAGAAATAATTTTTCAATGCATACTGGGATTGTAGGGTCCCAGTATGCATTGAAAAACTATTTCTCCAATGTTGGAGAAAAGTCAAGTTCTCAAATTGATGTCCAATGTAATTCTCAACTTGAGTTGAACAAATTTTCTCCTTGTTTGCTTTCAACTTTACATCAAGTTGAGACTTAAAAATTTTTCCAATTTTTGAGAAATATTTTAAATATTTTTTTTTGGATATCCGAAACTTTTCTCCAATTGAGACCAAACATTTTTCAACTTGAATACGGTTTGTTGTAAGTTTGAGATATTATTTAAATATGTCATAAATAATAAATTAAATTAAAAAATGCCAAAAAAGTACAAATAATTAATTGATATATTTTTAATAATTTCTACTTTTTTTTCGAATTTTTTAATTTAACTTCTTATTTATGACATATTTAATACTAATATTCATGAAATGTACAAATAGTTAATTCATTTATTTTTAATTCTAAATTTTAAAAAATATTAACATGTACATAATAATATTAAATATGTAATGAAATGAAAAAAAGTACATTGTTTTCATTTCTAAAATTAGTATAATTTTTTTTAATATGGCAATTCCGTACCTTTGATACCGCTGGAGAAATTTCTTTGCTATCAAGTTGAGAATCACGAATTTCTCAATTTGATAACTAAGAAAATCACCGTATAAAAAATGTGCCTTTTAAGTTGAGAAGACTATAATCGGACTATTGAGGTGCATTTGAGAATTAACGTTGGAGATTTGAGAAATGTATTTGATCTCAAATGCACCTCAAGTTGATAGCAAACAAAAATGTTTATTGGGGTCGTTTGCACACACACAAAAAATAGAAAATTAATTGTCAATAAGCAAAGCAAGTGGCTTCGAAATACGATGATGCCAGTTAATCATTTTTTGCTCACGCGGAATTTATAATTGGAGGAATTTTTTTCTCGAGAAATGTATTTTCCGTGAGAAAGAAATTCCTTGAGAATATTCATAATTGGGCTGAATAACTTTTAATTGAAACTTTTTAGTCAGAATAAATCATAATTCTAGTTAGATATTGGTTAATATTTAATTAGAAAAAATATTGTGGTGGCATCTACGCAATTATTGAGGCAGTCACGGAAAAATTAAATGCAAGTCTGTTTTTTTTAATATAACAAAAATGGATATTCCCTTTAACAAAATATGGCAGAATTCTTTATAAATGAAATGCAAAATGGAAAATCAATTTTGTGCTAATTCTTAACAAAATTAATAATATATATATATATATATGTATTATTATATTTATTAATATTTGTAATTTTATTTGACACAATTTCACACACAGTTTTACAGATCAACTGTTTTCAAACTGATTTAGAAGTTTTCTGTTTTTGAAAAAGTAGTGCTAATTTGTAACATTTTGTGATGTAATGAAAATCGCAGAATAATAAGTTAATACACAGTAAAAAATATTAAATTTTTAAGTTTTATATACATATTGCAATAAAAAAAACTTTGGTAAATTTACATTGAAGATGGTCAGAAATGAATGAGAAAAAATATATAGACATTAAAGAAAAGCACATTTAATGTTAAACTTTACGCACAAAATATATGGGTTTTTGTTGTTTCGAATTTAACTGTGGCTCTAAGTGAAAAGTTTTAGACCGATCGTATATTACATCTTGAGTATTCTCACCTAATATTTTCAAAAATTTTAAATTCTTTTTAACTCATTTAACCTCATTACGAAAATAGTAAAACCGTAAATATGGAAAATCCACGCACCTCAAAAAATTTTTTTCTATGAAATAAATTGAAGACATTTCATATTATACAATTTTCTTTCAAAAATGTATCAATTATTGCAAATTTGAAATTTGACATATAGTATTTGTACATATATTTGTATAGATTTCGCAGTATGAAAAGAATATTATTTCTTTATTTAGAATATATGTAAGTATTGCTTGCAAAAAAATGCAACATCATGAATGAAACTCGTAGACGACTGCTGCCAGCAGCATATGAAGTCGTATAGTCAGCTACTTGATTTTTCTGAATACGACAGCAACATATAATACAAATGCATTTTTATTTAAATATACAATTACTTTTACTTCTTTAAAATGCATTAGTATAACGTAAAAATAAATAAATAAATTAATTTAACCCCTTTTGATTATTAATGGAATTATAGCCTTTCATTTTGCGATTTTTTTTTTTAACAAAATAAAATATTTCATAACACTAATTTCTTTTACATATTTTGTTATATTGTCAACACTATTTTTGTTTTGTAGTCAACAAAACACAGTTGCAGTTTTTTTCTATTTGAAGAACATATGACTGTCATTGTTGATGTAGTAGAGTTGTTTTTTTTTATTTTTTTTTCGTTAACTCTTTTGTATTAAAGCACCTCCAATATATGTATCCATTTTAGTTTGCAATTCAGTATATTTATAATTTATTACTTACAGCAAAAAATAATAGAAACAATTTTATCAGTTATGTTTACGAAACTATATAAATAGACCTGAAGTTGGCTGCAAAAACAGTGTAAAGAACAAGTTAGCGAAATGTAACTGTTACGTAACGTGTCAGCCTTTTTTTCACATGAAAAGTATTGGGACGTTCCGGTTACGTTCGGTAACTGTTTTAAATGATTTTCATGTAAAAAAAAAAAAAACAACAGCTCGTTACGGTTACGGTTAGAAAACATTGACCTTTTATATATATTATAATTTTTATATATATTATAATGCTATCTTTATTTTATTTTATTTACATATTCTTTTTTTTTTTGTATTGTATATTATTTTTTTATTATTATTACTATTTATTTTAATTATTTTTTTTCTTTAAATAAATTAATACATAAAAATTTGTTTTTTTGAATTGTTGGTGAACTTTTACTCCCTTTATTTTCTGCCTTTATATTAACTGGTAGTGTCTGCTTGTCGACAAAAATTTGGATCGATTTATAGCCCCTTTCCCGTGAGCCAATCGATCTGAAACTTTATAGGCAGGCTCGTGGCGACGGCAAAAATGACATAACAAATTTCAATTTATATTTTCAAAACTTTTTTTACTTCTTCACCCAATTCTCGGGACCTAATCAACCGATTTGGACGATTTTAAAAGCAAACTTCTCAGGATGTTAATGAATAATTTTTTATGCAAACGAGCACCCTAGCTGCCCGATCGATTTTAACAACTTTCCCGTGACCCAATCGATCTGAAATTTTGCAGACAGGCTCGTGGCAATGACAGAAATGATCTAACAATTTTTTTTAGTGATGCCAAAACAATGGAAACTTTTAAATTTTTCTACCAGAGTTGACAAAAAAATGTACAAAGGGTTTGTTTTTATTATATTATTACCACAGCGACCACAAAAACAACAAGTCCAGCTATGACAACAATGCAACATTTAGAATAACAAAAAGAACAATATGGAAACATCATGTTTTTCATCTTTTTTTTAATTTTTCTGAGATTTCACTGGACCTGTTCCACTGATTTTAATGATTTTTGAAGTAGAGATCTTCCCATGAATTTGGTGAATCATTCTCACTAAAAATTATCACCCTAGCTGTCCTATTGAGGGCGTGATCGCGGCAAGAACAACACAGAAAATTATATTTTTTCAAGACTTTTTTTAGTTCTTCATTCAAATCTCGGGCCCTAATCGACCGATTTGGACGATTTTAAACAGCAAACTTTTCAGGATGTTAGTGAATCATTTTTTATGCCAACGAGCACCCTAGCTGCCCGATTAATGCCGTCATCGTGATTTCCACAGACGGACAGACAGACATCGCTATATCAACTCCGGTTGTTATAAGGATCACAAATATATATATTTTATGGGGTCCAAATTTTTTTTTCTAATTATTACAAACGGAATGACAAACTTATATATACCCTCTGCGCACTGGAGTGGAGGGTATAAATATAAGTATACCAAATTGTAATAAACGAAATAAATACAGTTCATAGAAAACATAAAATTAATATCTAAACGAAAGACTATTAAAGTAAAAAAAAAAATAATAAAAACATTGAAAAAAGTGAAAACAATTGGGAACATACATATGTACATACATACATATACTCGTATGCTGTGCTACATATGCCGGCAAAAAGTGAATTTGCAAAAGGTAAGTCTATTTTCAATAAGTCTATTGTTCGTAATTGTCAATTACAGTTGTTTGAGACAGAGGTAAAAAGAATGCAAATTCTTTCATTCCCTTTACCTCCCTCCCCAACATTTTAACACCAGCGTTTTTTTTAGCGTTGTGTCATATTAAAGCAATAGGATCACTATTAAATTTACTGCTAGTTTTTTAATGTGAATATACTATTCATTTAATATGGTAAAACCATAAAGAAAAACTTGTGGTAAAATTAACAGTAATCCTATTGATTTAATAATATCAATGAATATAATTTAATATGGAAAATTGTGATAAAACAAAAACTATTGGTAAAATGAACAGTGATTTTATTGAATTATTTACAAAATATATATACATATATAAAAATTAAAAGAACAACACTTGTGCCAGTATATTAATTTAATAGAGTATATTATTAAATCAATTTCAAATTAGGGTTGAAATCCAGTATATATATACATTAACGTGGCCATTTTTTTTTTTTTTGATTTCTTATATTTTCTCCCCCAAATCGGTTCTGTTTTATGTAAAAAAAATTAGAAAAAAGTTTCAAAGCGATAAGTTGTGTTTTAGGATTCTGATCCTAATTTGGGACATCGGCTTTCTATTTTGATAGCCTTTGTATTATTCTCAACTTCTCCTTCAGTATGCTGTAAGATCGGACTAAGCTAAAATGCTCCAACTAGGTGATTAAACTGTCCTAGGCCCTTAATAATCGAAAGATTCAGGGAGTTTACGTGGACGGCACCAATAGTGTGGGGCTGATGATCACATGTTGATCATGCACAGAAGCGTAAGCATTTTACTGAAGGAGACAGTTTAGAATTATCCAACGGATCATTATATCAATATTTATCTGAATTTTATATTTAAAAATTGGGAAAAGAACATAAAATTACAAATGAATCGCAACAATGCACCCGATGAAATTAGTTCAAGTCCTTCAAGTACTAATTTTGACGATCTTCAACATTTAATATGTGGCACATTTGGATTCTGTGAAACAATTTACAAGCGTGTTGTTGGTAAGAATGATTTCTAGTCTTATATTATTTAACCATAACTACTATTTTATACAGAACATGATACTAAATTTAATTTTTTTAAATTATAGATCATAATTTCGATATTGAAAGTCTTCTCGTTGCAACAGAATCGGACATCAATGATTTATTTCCAGTTCCACTTTTAGGAACCAGAGCTAAATTCAAATATCATTTGAACATCTGGAGGAAAGATGCAAGTGTTTCTTTTAGGTCTTGTTGCTATTCAAGATATTTAACTTTGTTGTATGTTATTATATTGTAGGCAAGCACATTGTCTCTTTCAAAATCTTGTAGGGAATGGATCGAATCTAATTCCGTTATAACTGACCACACTCCAGTGTCTGCGTCATCTTCCACTGAACGGGAAAATAATACATTCACAGATGCAAAACTTCTTGAGCTTTTGAATGGGTCAGAAAAAGGCGTTGAAATTTTAAATCAATCTAAATCTAAAAGTTGTCTAGATGAAATTAGCAAAGATTTTTTAACGTCTGTTATAGACGACACATTCTCAAATAATAATAAAGTAATGTCAATGCATGACATAGTTAGTGCAACTAATGCAATTATATCTATTTTTCCTTCAGAAAACAAAGTAAGGCTTTTTTTACTATCCTACTATTATCAGAACTTTTATATAATTTGTACATAACATCATTTTCTTTTAGCATTACTATTTAAACAAACGAGGACGCGGACTGAATCCAACTGGTAGGCTGGTAGGCTGCTGGAATTAACGAGGGTATGTATTACTGAATGTATATTTACTCATTGTATGAATTAACAATATATTTTAAAGGTCCTTCCGAAACTATACCAATACCAGAATTGGAAAACAATATAAGTGAGAGTGATGTGAATACAGAAGATATTATCTGGCTAACACACAATAATGAGCCATGGGCTACCGTAGAAACTAAATGGGCCTCGGTATTACACATCAGACAACTGGATATAAAAACTGCAGATACTCCGACAATAATAAAAAAATGGCCACTTTTTAAACATAGTCTTGGACATGCCTTGGTAAGTAATTATATTAGTAAGACGTATTTGTTTCAAATACTTCATAGCTTTTCTTTTTACTTATATACAGGTTGAAATAGATTATAATATTGTTTTCAAAGATAAGCCATCTCAATTATTTGCATTGTGGCCAACATTTTCCATTAAAATCGTGCCTTACTTTTTGAAGCATGTTAAAGACAAAACTTCAATTAACTTAATAAAAGAATTGGAAAACAATATTCATGAAAGTAAGTTTGTGTATATTTTACAATAAATAAAATATAAGTACATTTTTTATTGATAATACTTATTTTTTCAATTTTGGTCCGTAGATTCGCGTGATTATAAATAGTTTTTACTTCTTCATGCTGTTCTGAAACCATCAATAATTGCAATAAGGAAAAACATTAAAAGAACAAAATGGAAACCATCAATAATTGATTCTCAGGAATCATGCATCATTTACTGTCTATCTGCCAATCAGTACATGTCAAAAATTGACCATCTAAAACAAAAGTATCTGCAAAAAGGATTAACATTTCAGCCGGTGATGATTGTAATTGAAGAAGGAACTACGGATTTGAAATATTTTTTTTGTTACTATGATGGTATACCATATAAATTTAATTCCTTTTTGAAATGCTTGGATGGTACTTTCAAGCTGTTTCACGTAATGAACTTTGAATATCCTAAAGAAGCACAAAATGTATATAATTTCATAGAAACTTTTTTCTACAATTTCAAAACAGAAGTAAATTGCAACGTTAGCAATATTTTACAGATTTTAAAAGAGTCATAAATTTTATCAAAATGAAATGTTTTTTATGTCGTGAGAAGTCCGAAATTTATATTTCATCCAACACTATAATTAATCACATCAAAACTTCTCATATTTTGGAGCATATTAAAGATTTCATATGTATAGAGGATAATTGCTTTCAGCACTTTGAAATTTGTATTCTTTTAAAAGACATATTGTTAGAGTTCATGAAAAAAAAAATGGAAAATTCTAATGACAGTACAGAAATTAAATGTAGAGAAAGCCAAGACAATGTACATATTATTAAAAGTAATATGAATAATAATTCAATAAGTGAAAGAAAATTTGTTGATAATCAGAATATGACTAGAACAAACTGTATTATACCGCCTTTGGAAGCTCATTTACCACCTGTATCGACTAATTTAACTGGACTGACATTTGCCTTATCTTTACACAACCATCAAAATTTTAATAGAAAAAACGTTTTAGAAATTATGAAGCAAGTAGAAGATGAAGTAACTAATCCGATAATGGATCTTATATCAAAACAAATTTTA
The DNA here is from genome assembly GCA_963682025.1 of Cordilura impudica. NCBI lineage: Eukaryota > Metazoa > Arthropoda > Insecta > Diptera > Scathophagidae > Cordilura > Cordilura impudica. The sequence continues at coordinate 219,941,559 of OY821520.1, forward strand.
CCCCTCATTGAAAATTCGCAAAACAAATTACTAGCTACAAATATTTTGGAACAATTTATGGCCCCATTTCAATCTATCAAATCTGAATACAAATTTTTTCAAGAATTAGAATCGAAAGATTTGTTTAAAAAGCCATCGTTTTATACAATTAATGAAGAAATTTGCGAAATTATTATCAATATTTCTCCCACGATTGATTCTAATAAAGTTACAGGTGTAATCATGCCCCTAGAATTTCAAATAAAAAAATATTTTGAAAGCACAAATATATTGCAGCAAACTTTGGAGAATACTGAAAAATTAAACCAATGTGTTCCGGGTAGTTATGGTAACTTAATAAATGGAACAATTTGGAAAAAAAAAATCGAAATTTTTGAAGGAAAACTATCAATTCCTTATATCTTGTTTTTAGATGATTTTTGTGTCGATAATCCTCTGGGTTCACATGCTAAAGACCAGTCAATTTGTGGTGTATACTATACATTTTCAACTATTCCACAACATCAGTTATCCAAGTTAAGCAATATATTTGTTGCTGGGTTTTTTAAAACGAAAGACCGGTCTTTATATGGGAATTCTTTTTCAATCAAACCTTTTATAGGCCGGTGGTGGTGACATTACAAAAATATTAGTACACTATATAGAAATATCTAAATTAATAACACTAGATATTTTAAACTATAGAAAACAAATGTTTGACTATGGAGAAACAGAAATTGGAAACATATCTCCACCTTTTGTTTTGTCTACATTAAAATTATGTGATTTAAAATTGACTGCGCGTGAAACTATAACCTTTGTAAATTATTTACCACTAATGATCGGAGATTTAATACCCATAAATGATAAAATGTGGGAACTTTTAATAGTTTTGATTAAGATCATTGATTTAGTTATGCTGCCTCATATAAATGAAATTGATATAAAATCTCTTGAACATTTAGTATCAAAACATAATTCCCTGTACATTAAATTATTCAAAGAACCATTGAAACCAAAGTTTCATTTTTTATTACATTATCCATCTGCAATTCGCAGGTGTGGACCATTAAAAAATTTGTGGTGCATGCGGTTTGAAGCGTTGCACAAGCTAAACAAAAATTCAGCCAAAGCTACCAATTCCGAAGTAAATCTACCACATACACTTGCTATTAAAGCTGGACTTAAATTTTCTCATTTACTTGTAACTCAAAAGTTTTTTGAAACTGATTTAATATATGAAGAAAAAGATATATATATTTTAAATTTGCAATTAATGTATAAGGATATATTTAATATTAATCTGTCAAATTTTCATTGTGTGGAAAAAGTTCAATTCAGAGGAAAATTATATAGAAAACGTTTTTATTTAACTAAATCAAACACACATTCCGTCTCACTTTTTGAAACTGAACAAATGATTTTACAAAAATCAAGATTAGTTTTATTATGTAGACTGTGGCAAATAAGTCAATTTAGTGAACATTACCAGGCATACATAGTACATACACACATTAATACATTAACTTTACATGATGTCGAAGAATTTTACGGTCCTCCAATTCATTTACATCTTCTAAAAGACGGAATAAAAGCTTTCAGGCTAAAAAAAAAATCAAAACCTATAAAATTTAATAACAAATATTGTTTTTATATACACTCAGGAAAATATCCTATGGAATTGATACGAAAAATTATTATTTTGCTGGTTTTTTACTATTGTATATGGTATACCAAATGAATTTTAATAAATATGAAGATTTTTTATGTTAATAAATATCATTTAATTTTGTTTGTTAATGTATCAAGTGAATTTTTATAAATATAACAATTTTTTAAGTTACTAAATGTTTGTTGTCTTTAATTATTACAATTTTTGAAAATTGCAGGTACGAACTGAATGATGCTTTACAGCATTTAAAATTATATGAAATTCCTTTTGAAACAATAGTGGCTTCACTAGTATTTTGCTGAGTTTTAATAGGATCTTCTTATTATTTTTATAGGAGCTCCCATTTGTTTCTAATGAGTTTCGCCGAATTAAATCAATACGGTCTACTTTAAATATAATAGTACACACTATTAAAGATTAATTCGATGTACTATTAATTCAAAACTATAATATTATTAGAATAATAGTAGAAACCGACTATTGATTCAATAGTTTGAATATTATTAATTTAAAGTGATCGATACCATTGACTAAAAACAATAGTAAAAAACTATTAAAATAATCATTTTTCGTATTAATTCCATAGGATATTTTTCTGAGTGTAGGATAAATTATGCAATGCAATTAAAATTTCTTAATTTTACGTCCAGGAGCTTTAGTTCTTTTGAACTCACTAGAGATTTATTTGGAACATATTTTTAGTGCGCGTGTACCGTGGCTTTTTTAAAGTGCTTTATCCATCCATTGCTGATATTAAAACATCCAAGTTTTACTTATATATAATTGTGGAAAAACAGCGCCTTTGATTTTAAAATTTCCTCAGTAATAAATAGATATGTATGTATATTCCGCACTCTTTGCAGTCTTTAGTGATATAAGTATGTTTGTCTGATCCAGATTCAGTATAACTAAAAAATTGTGTATATCAACCACATTTTTAATTTAAAAAAAAAATCATATCGGATGCTGTTTTTATATGGGGACAGGCTCGAAGTCACTCTGTGAAATATTTCTGTTATTTTTTTTTTTTTTGATAGATTTCAGTGAAGTTCGGTAAGCAGCTTTATATAGGGATTATAACTATAAATGGTCTAACAGGGTATATTTTTAGAGTACCAATTAAATTAAACCGAGATCTATATGATAATTTCGATTTTATGACAGTTATAGGGGCATTTGTATGGAGACTAGGTCTGAACATATGTACATCGATATCCACAAATTTTAATACCATTTATGATATGTCGGACGGAAGCTTATATACAAAATTTCATCAAAATATAATCATATATGCACACATATTCAATGTATAAATGGACAACACAATCACAATCTACCACATCTTCAAAGAATGCCCAGTAACCTCAACAGATGAACCGCTAGAAGAAATCTTTAACTACAACAATAAAGATTCATTGAAAAAAATCAAGTAAAATTAAATGAAATTTAGATTCAGTAGCCCACACTATTTTTCCTATATGTATTTTACAAATTAATCTTTGTAAAATATTTTTCAAAAAAATAAATATTCATATTTACGGCCTGTAGTTTGATTACAGAGTTTAACCTTCCTATACCCGCGCGTTGGTCTGTGAGACCGACAAAACACTTATTTATACATATCTTTTTTCCAGAAACGCTAGAAAATGGAGTTTTCTGTTAGCTGCTGGATTTTTACAAGCTTTATTTTAGTACATGCCACGTATTTGTACGATACGTACTTGTTGTGTATTTAGTCACAATTCGGTCTGTGAGACCGACGCGGATATGTCCTGATTTTAATTTTAAGGCTGGAAACTAAGTCAATATAAGATTTATGTATTGCACAAAAGCGTTTTTATGTTTGTATAACTTAAATTTTATTTTTGTGAAGAAAAAAGTGTTTTTGTTTTAATATTGTAATGTGGAACGATAAGTACCTATCACACCACTGATTTAGCAAATTCAATTGTGAAACTAAAGTTAAATTTGTTTTCAATAAAACAAGATTTCTATCAATGGATTGTTTTTGTGATATTTAAGAAAAACCGATCGATTTTGATGATTATTTTGTAAAAGACTGAAAATCAATAAAATTAATGAAAATAAATTAAATGCATAGCGTAATTTTTTTTTACTATATCTTCAAGTTTTATAAAAAATATTTATTTGTTAAAGTTTTATTTCGAAAAACTAGGGAAGAGGGGTTCAAACTTTCGGTCTTTTACTTTCGGTCTGTTAGACCGCGCGAGTTACGGGTTTTAATTTAATTTTCCAAAAATGATAACAAATAATTTTTATTATACCCTCCACTCCAGTGTGCAGAGGGTATATATAAGTTTGTCATTCCGTTTGTAATAATTAGAAAAAAAAATTTGGACCCCATAAAATATATATATTTGTGATCCTTATAACAACCGGAGTTGATATAGCGATGTCCGTCTGTCCGTCTGTCCGTCTGTCCGTCTGTCCGTCTGTGGAAATCACGATGACGGCATCAATCGGGCAGCTAGGGTGCTCGTTGGCATAAAAAATGATTCATTAACATCCTGAAAAGTTTGCTATTTAAAATCGTCCAAATCGGTCGATTAGGGCCCGAGATTTGAATGAAGAACTAAAAAAAGTTTTGAAAAAATATAATTTTCTATGTTGCTCTTGTCACGATCACGCCCTCAATAGGGTAGCTAGGGTGATAATTTTTAGTGAGAATGATTCACCAGATTCATGGGAAGATTTCTACTTCAAAAATCATTAAAATCGGTGGAACAGGTCCAGGTAAATCTATGAAAAATTAAAAAAAAAATGAAAAACATGATGTTTCCATATTGTTCCTGTTGTTATTCTAAATGTTGCATTGTTGTCATAGCTGGACTTGTTGTTTTTGTGGTCGTTGTGGTAATAATATAATAAAAACAAACCCTTTGTACATTTTTTTTGTGAACTCTGGTAGAAAATTTTAAAAGTTTCCATTGTTTTGGCATCACTAAAAAAATTTGTTAGATCATTTCTGTCCTTGCCACGAGCCTGCATGCAAAATTTCAGATCGATTGGCTCACGGGAAAGGGGCTAAAAATCGATCCAAAATTTTGTCGACAAGCAGACACTACCAGTTAATATAAAGGCAGTAAATAAAGGGAGTAAAAGTTCACCAATAATTTAAAAAACAAATTTTTATGTATTAATTTATTTAAAGAAAAAAATAATTAAATGAAATAGTAATAATAATAAAAAAAAAATAATATACAATACAAAAAAAAAGAATATATAAATAAAATAAAATAAGGATAAATGCATTCATAGCATTATAATACATATAAAAGGTCAATGTTTTCTAACCGTAACCGTAACGAGTCAGTTGTTTTTTTTTACATGAAAATCATTTAAAACAGTTACCGAACGTAACCGGAACGTCCCAATACTTTTCATGTGAAAAAAAGGCTGACACGTTACGTAACAGTTACATGTCGCTAACTTGTTCTTTACACAGGCTACTGCTTTTGCAGCCAACTTCAAGTCTATTTATATAGTTTCGTAAGCATAACTGATAAAATTGTTTCTATTATTTTTTGCTGTAAGTAATAAATTATAAATATACTGAATTTGCAAACTAAAATGGATACATATATTGGAGGTGCTTTAATACAAAAGAGTTAACGAAACAAAATCAAAAAAAAAAAAAACAACTCTACAACATCAACAATGGCAGTCATATGTTCTTCAAATAGAAAAAAAAACTGCAAGTGTGTTTTGTTGGCTACTAAACAAAAATAGTGTTGACAATATAACAAAATATGTAAAAGAAGTTAGTGCTATGAAATATTTTATTTTGTTTAAAAAAAAAATCGCAAAATGAAAGGCTATAATTCCATTAATAATCAAAAGGCGTTAAACTTATTTATTTATTTTTACGTTGTACTAATGCATTTTAAATAAGTAAAAGTAATTGTATATTTAAATAAAAATGCATTTGTATTATATGTTGCTGTCGTATTCAGAAAAATCAAGTAGCTGACTATACGACTACAAATGCTGCTGCCAGCAGTCGTCTATGTGTTTCATTCATGATGTTGCATTTTTTGCGAGCAATACTTACATATATTCTAAATAAAGAAATAATAGTTCTTTTCATACTGCGAAATCTATACAAATATATGTACAAATACTATATGTCAAATTTCAAATTTGCAATAATTGATACATTTTTGAAAGAAAATTGTATAATATGAAATGTCTTTAATTTATTTCATAGAAAACAATTTTTTGAGGTGCGTGGATTTTCCATATTTACTGTTTTACTATTTTCGTAATGAGGTTAAATGAGTTAAAAAGAATTTAAAATATTTGAAAATATTAGGTGAGGATCCTCAAGATGTAATATACGGTCGGTCTAAAACTTTTCACTTAGAGCCACAGTTAAATTCGAAACAACAAAAACCCATATATTTTGTGCATAAAGTTTAACATTAAATGTGCTTTTCTAAAATGTCTATATATTTTTTCTCATTCATTTCTGACCATCTTCAATGTAAATTTACCAAAGTTTTTTTTATTGCAATATGTATATAAAACTTAAAAATTTAATATTTTTTATTGTGTATTAACTTATTATTCTGCGATTTTCATTATATCACAAAATGTTACAAATTGGCACTACTGTTTCAAAAACAGAAAACTTCTAAATCAGTTGAAAACAGTTGATCTGTAAAACTGTGTGTGAAATTGTGTCAAATAAAATTACAAATATTAATAAATATAGTAATACATATATATACATATTTTATTAATTTTGTTAAGAATTAGCACAAAATTTATTTTCCATTTTGCATTTCATTTATAAAGAATTCTGCCATATTTTGTTAAAGGGAAAATCCATTTTTGTTATATTAAAAAAAAACAGACTTGCATTTAATTTTTCCGTGACTGCCTCAATAATTGCGTAGATGCCACCGCAATATTTTTTCTAATTAAATATTAACCAATATCTAACTAGAATTATGATTTATTCTGACTGAAAAGTTCCAATTAAAATTTTTTCATCCCAATTATGAATATTCTCAAGGAATTTCTTTCTCACGGAAAATACATTTCTCGAGAAAAAAATTCCTCCAATTATAAATTCCGCGTGAACAAAAAATGATTAACTGGCATCATCGAATTTCGAAGCCACTTGCTTTGCTTATTGACAATTCCCTACAAGAACAGTGACTGTCATTTGACCGGTGATATGACCGTCACTACTGACTGAAGTGTCGGTCATCGCGTAGAACAAAGTTTCTATCATTTTATTAAGGCAAATATGCCAAAACTGACCGAAACTTTTGTGTACATGTGATTTTGCATCTTACTCTAACCTATGCAAGTATGTAAACCATATAATATATATCTGAACTGCTCACTCTACCGCTGTTTAGTAGTCAACGATGATATATAATATATCATCGTTGACCGGTCACATTTGATGGATATATACAACATCATTGACCGGTCACGCTTGATTATAATGAAACACGACTTATTTTTTACTTATTTATTGTATTTAAAATCAAATTCAAAATTAAAAATAAACATTAAATATTAAAAACACAACAATATCACTAATTCCGAAACGTGGTGATAACTTTGAGACAATGTTGAAACAGGACAATGGGCTTAACTTAAAACAGATATTTAAACAACTTTGCTGACTTTTCACTCGAAACATCCCTAAACTCAATAGAAATTTCCGGTAATGGGCCTTAGTGCAATCAGTAGTTTCTTAGAGAAAACAATTTATTATAACATTTACATATATATCAACAATTTATATTAAAGCTTACTTTTTGAGTGTTGTGAATTAACAATTTCGGCCAAACCTGATACAATTCATTTGAAAAATTGATGAGTAAATGATGTATCCATTCAAATACTGCTACCTTTGTTTGTACAGAACGGTGTGTGAGATATTGTCATAATACCTTCATAAATCAATTTGTTCAATATTCTGAGATCTTTGTTCTTTTGAAGAAACTAAATTCATTTCATATTATCAACATCATATTCCAGACACTATATTCCAGAATGGCATAAATTAAAACATTCAAATATTAAAACAAACTCAAGGATTTGTTTCTAGCTACAATTTTTAATAAAATGTCAGTGCATTACCTTAATAAATTCATTTGGTGATTGCGCATGTATTAACAATATATTTATAATGTCTTCCATGCGCACTTAACTGGAATCATTATGAATCGATTTAATAAACTGTGTCAGCGTTGTTTCACACAATTATATATCTTGTGTATTATCTTCCAACATCATAAAAAGTCCATTAATAATATCAAATAGATAACCATATTATTTTCTGGTACAGCATTCACAATCGAAATCCAGGATATAACATAGTGTCGCACAATATAATTATTTACACAAATGCGTTTCCTAAGAGGTATAAAAGTTCTAGATTGAAAGTTTGTGAAGATTCTACAGCAATATCTTAAGTTAACGATCCAACAGGAATAGGCCACAAGCGAGCAAAAAATAAATGGTGGAAGGGTATAATAGAGGGACATGCCACCACAATTGAGAATGCCACTAACGAATCCACTGACATATTTTGAAGAATCCTAAAGAAACAACAAAAATTAACTTGAACTTTTAATTTAATTAATTACTTACCTTTCCTAAACCTTAACAACAGCAACAATGACAGTCATATGTTTTTAAATAGAAAAAAACTGCAAGTGTGTTAGTACAAAAATTGTTTATGTGTTAGTTTCAGTCATTCATTTCTTGTAGGGTTTATTTTCTATTTTTTGTGTGTGTGCAAACGAGCCTACAATAAATGTCCCAATAAGCATTTTTGTTTGCTATCAACTTGAGGTGCATTTGAGATCAAATACATTTCTCAAATCTCCAACGTTAATTCGAATATAGTCTTCTCAACTTAAAAGGCACATTTTTTATATGGCGTTTTTCATAGTTATCAAATTGAGAAATTTGTGATTCTCAACTTGATAGCAAAGAAATATTTCCAATCGGTATCAAATGGAAGGTACGGAATTGCCATATTAAAAAATATTATACTAATTTTAGAAATGAAAACAATGTACTTTTTTTAATGTTTTAATTTAATTTCATTATATATTTAACATTACTATGTACATATTTAACATTAAATGTACATATTATGTACATTTTTTAAAATTTATAATTAAAAATAAATGAATTAATTAGTTGTACATTTTCTGAAAAATTCGACAAAAAGCAGAAATAATTAAAAATATATCAATGATTTATTTGTACTTTTTTGGCATTTTTTAATTTAATTTATTATTTATTATTTATGACATATTTAAATAATATCTCAGACTTAACACAAATCGTATTCAAGTTGAAAAAATGTTTGGTCTCAAGTGGAGAAAAGTGTTGGATATCCAATTGAGAGTAAAAATGTTTCTCAAAGATTGGAAAAAATGTTGTCTCAACTTGATGTCAAGTTGAAAGCAAACAAGGAGAAAAATTGTTCAACCCAAGTTGAGAATTACATTTGACATCAATTTAAGAACTTAACTTTTCTCCAACATTGGAGAAATAATATTTCAATGTATACTGGGGAATGACCGAAACCAACACATAAACAGTTTTTTCCTATTTGAAAAACATATGACTGTCATTGTTGCTGTTGTAGAGTTGTTATACCCTCCACTCCAGTGTACAGAGGGTATATATAAGTTTGTCATTCCGTTTGTAATAATTAGAAAAAAAATTTTGGACCCCATAAAATTTATATATTTGTGATCCTTATAACAACCGGAGTTGATATAACGATGTCCGTCTGTCCGTCTGTGGAAATCACGATGACGGCATCAATCCGGCAGCTAGGGTACTCGTTGACATAAAAATGATTCACTAACATCCTGAGAAGTTTGCTATTTAAAATCGTCCAAATCGGTCGATTAGGGCCCGAGATTTGAATGAAGAACTAAAAAAGTCTTGAAAAAAAATAATTTTCTATGTTGTTCTTGTCACGATCACGCCCTCAATAGTACAGTGATTATTTTTAGTGAGAATGATTCACCAAATTCATGGAAAGATTTCTACTTCAAAAATCATTAAAATCGGTGGAACAGGTCCAGGGAAATCTCTGAAAAAGTAAAAAAAAAATGAAAAACATGATATTTCTATATTGTTCTTGTTGTTATTCTAAATGTTGCATTGTTTTCGTAGCTGGACTTGTTGTTTTTGTGGTTATTATGGTAATAATATAACAAAAACAAACCCTTTGTACATTTTTTTTTATCAACTCTGGTAGAAAAATTTAAAAGTTTCCATTGTTTTGGCATCACTAAAAAAATATGTTAGATCATCACAAGCCTGCCTGCAAAATTTCAGATCGATTGGGTCACGGGAAAGTGGTTAAAATCGATCCAAAATTTTTTCGACAAGCAGACACTACGAGTTAATATAAAGGGAGTAAAAATTCACCAACATCTAAAGCAAATAATGCTAAAATACCTAGTTGTTAATAAAAAAACAATTGGGCAATTCACAATGGGTAATGTATCGTTGTATCTCTTGTATCGTGTATCACTTTACAATAGTGTAAAATTGTTGTTGGTAATTTTCACTGAAAAATCTGATACACGATCCAACTTCATTTGCTATGTTTAGTAAAGGTGCTATTACACGAAGTGTTTTTTACATATGTACTGTCACTTTTTTATCCATATGAAATTCTTCATGTCTGTCAAAATTGTCTTTTTACATACGATTCATAATTTTTGCTATCACACGTGCGTATGTATTTCCGTAAGACATAACCTCTAAATGTAAACAACAGCTGATTTAATTTGTGAATTTACAAAAATTTGTTATTAAAAAAAAGGTTATATATTTTTTAATTGTTAATTAATACTAAACAATTTATTTTTCTTTCAATATTAATCTTTAAAATTTACTCTGTTTTTCTTTCGCCACAAGCAGTGTTGTATTTTCATTTGTTTGTCATGCAAAAATAGAACCTGTTCTAATTAAAAAATGTACATGTGACTTTGCTCATGTATTGTACATAAACAATGTTTCGTATGTATCACACGATGTGTACAACTTTTGTTGTGGGAAAATTTGACAGTACATATGTAAAAAACACATCATGTAATAGCACCTTAAATGTTGTATATTGTATCATAACATATCAGTTCCAAGTGAATGCCAGTTTTTATGAAAAAGAAAAAACAAATACATAGAATATTATCAGCATAAATAATTATAAAATAAAATATGGCAAATAATGCAAATAACGCAAATACATCGATAAGTTTATTTATATAAAAATTAATGTTTATATTTTTAGTATGTATTTTCTCTTTCAGTACCAACCAAAACATTTAACATTTTTTTTTTTCATTTTAAATTAAAATGCAAGAGGTACGTAACTAAAACTCCAGGGTATATCTCACGACCAAAAAGCAAACACTGACAAGTGTTTTCTCTTATACAAAATAGCAGAAGCGACGAAGCGATCTTTCCTCGTTGGAGTGTTCACAACAAATGATTGTATTGTGTATTTCAATACAACATACAATATACAACACCTGTTGTGAATTGCCCAAATGTAAATTTAGCAAAAAAAATTATGTATTAATTTATTTAAGGTGCTATTACACGAAATGTTTTTTACATATGTACTGTCACTTTTTTTATCCATATGAAATTCCTCATGTCTGTCAAAATTGTCTTTTACATACGATTCATAATTTTTGCTATCACACGTGCATATGTATTTCCGTCTGACATAACCTCTAAATGTAAACAACAGCTAATTTAATTTGTGAATTTACAAAAATTTATTGTTAAAAAAAGGTTATTTATTTTTTAATTGTTAATTAATAATAAAGAATTTATTTTTCTTTCAATATTAATCTTTAAAATTTACTCTGTTTTTCTTTCGCCACAAGCAGTGTTGTATTTTCATATGTTTGTCATGCAAAAATAGAACCTGTTCTAATTGAAAAATGTACATGTGACTTTCCTCATGTGTTGTACACAAACAATGTTTCATATGTATCACACGATGTGTACAACTTTTGTTGTGGGAAAATTTGACAGTACATATGTAAAAAACACATCATGTAATAGCACCTTTAAAGAGAAAAACACAAAAACAACGTTTGATGTTGTATTTTTTGTGTGTAATATTTAAATATACATACATACACATATTAAATAATACAAATAATGTACTTATATTATATATATGTATGTAAGTATATTCATAGTAACTGCATGTTAGAAATAAATCGGTTATTTTATTTACATAAAATTCTGCAGTATTTTGTTGTGGGGAAAATACATTTCTTTTGTATTAACAGAGTGTCACTTCATTTTGCTCAGCGTGACTATGCCACAGTAGATGCCGCCATAATTTTTGTTTGTTCTAATTAGCTTTGCAATAGTTATTTCTATTTTAACATGAATGTTAATATTTTCAACTAGATATCATACAGAACAATGTTAAGAGTATACACGGGTTGGTCTTTTATTTCATACGTTTTTTCATTATTCTTTTACAAATATGAACATAAGTTTGGCATATTACCCACCAATCTCACATCACACTGCAAGTTCGAAAAACTCAATACACTCACATTTTTTTTACTAATACACACACATTTTCCGCAGTGGTCACACTAATGGCACCAAATTTTTCGTGCGAATAGTGGCAGACACTAACGATGATTAATGTTACCCTGTTATAAATTTAATGCAAATTTACTGGATTCTGTAAAATTGTAATTAAAGTTTTAACTTGTTAAATCTATTATAATGATTTATTTTTTGAAATGCGCATACAAAAACGCAAGTTTGTTAATTATAGAGCATAAATATTATTAACTATTATTAAAATAATACTAATAATAATAAATGTAAACATTTTCCCTCAAACATGTGCCTGTATAATAAACTTGGTAACTCTACTTAAAATAAAATAAGAGAGAGAAGTATACAAATTTTTTCAAGTTTATGCTTCGACAACATTTTAAAAATGAGATTGCAGTCAGATGTTTGAGCATAAAATTTAATGGCGATGGATTCGACTAATTCGAACAATTTTTCGTTGATAATACGTACACAACGATTTTACAATTTCAGTGTGATGTGAGATTGGGGGGTTAACTTTTTGTTGTCTTTACAAAATAGAGTTACCGAGTTCGTCAATGAGTTTTTTGCTTACAAAACAGTTCTACATAGTTATATAGAATTATTATTCTGCTTTACCTATAAAATATCTGATTGCGATTACATCTAATTTTTAAAAATTGTTTATAATTAATAAAGCATTATTATTCACATAAATACAAAATTTCACTTTTTAAATTTTCCATTCAAATTTAAGAAAATATCAATTATAATAAAAACTGAAAATAAAATTTCCAATTATAAATTAGAAAATATTAATTGAGTTTCAGAAAATCATATCAAAACGTCGGAAATAATAATTTTAAATTTATAAATATCTTTACATTTAAAAATGTTTACATTTAAAAAAAATATTGCCATTCAGGAGATATTAATAACTTTTCAGTACCGCGATTCAGTAACTTCTTTTAACGATAGTCGAATTGTAAAAAAAAAGAAAATTGCAAAATTATCAGTAAAATTTTGAAACGATATTCGCTATTGTTAAAGTCAGCTGTTGTTGTTATCTAAAACATAAACATAAAATCATCCTGTCAAACCCGAAGTAATTTGTTTTTTTCTATTCTTTGTGTTTTTCGCTTATTTTGACAGAGATGCCACTCCTTTACAATTTAAATAAATAGAAAAACAGATTTGTCGATATTAATTTAAATTCAATGAATTTAAGAAAACCTCAAATGATATTTAAGAACTGCTAACATAAAAATTGTTACATAAGTAAACGTAATTTTATGAGAATGTTATTTTTTATATATAAATTTTCACAATTTTTTTTGGATGAAAATTTGAAGTTTTTCAGAAAATAAAGATAACATTAAATTATTTTATTTAAAATGTTTGGGACTTTTCGTTTTTTGCGTTTTTCATCCCTAATTTGATTATTTATTATTATAAATTTATTCTCTATGTTTTCAAAATATGGCAATATTTTAAAAAAAAGTTGAGAGAGCTTTTTTTTTTTGGTTATTATTTTGTTACTCCATCCGACCTATATGGCCACAATGAAGAAATATTTGGCCAGTTAAAAGAAACTATACAGCCATCTCCAATTAGCACGATTTAATGCATACAGCCACTCTACACAACCATTACCTTTGCAATGGAGGTTAGGGCGAGCTATTTAATTAGCAAAAACTAAATTAAACGAGAAGTTATGTCATATAACCGGAAACGCATGCATATAGGTATATAACCAAAATGCATGCCGATCAGCAACCACGATGACCAAAAAGCAAACACCGAAATAAATCCGAAATAATAGAAAAGAAGAAAACCAACCCAAAGAATTTGCTGAAATAATTTGGTATTAAGTTTAACAAATTGTTTACTTTTTCATTTACATTTATTATCAAGACTCAAACCGAAGTGGAGGGTATCAAAGATTCGGCACAGCCGATTTAACACTCTTACTTGTTTAGTTTTTCTTTGTACTGCAACTTTTAAACACATTTCACTGATTTTTTTTTTATTAATTTTAATAATTTTAAAATTTAAAGCGAAATTTGTAATTTATAACAAGAACTGATTTAATATTTTTTTGAGAACTGTCAAAGTGATTTTAATTGCAGGGCTTGCAAGATTTTATAATTTTCACACGAGTTACATATATAAAAAATGACCAAAACAAAACTTTAAACAAAGTCGACGAACTTGTAAACAGAATAAATGATGATTCAACTATAGACAAGTTCGACAACTTCTTAAATAAAATAGGGTAAACGAAATGAAGTTAAAATTGTGAAACTATTAAATATGCAAAATTGTAAAATCAACAAACAAAATAAAATTATGAAATTGTTAAATATGCTTAAACTGTAAAATTAATAAACAAAGTAAATTGTGAAATTATAAAATGCTTAATAAGAGCATTCTAAATTGAGATTGTTAATTATATATAATCAACAAAAATAATTGTAACAGTTAGTTTAGCTCTAGACTTTAATGGTGATGTTAATAAAGAACTCTTTTTTTAAATTAAAATTTCAAAATTGATTTTAAAATTCACGTGAAATATACTTGGCATCCCTTGCGATAGACATTCTACGTTATATAACGGGAAAACATTCGGATAGCATAATCTTCTATTCAATCATTCTTCTGTAATCTTCTATCTGTTCAGACCTAGCCCCCATAGAAATGTCCTTTCTAAGTGCAGCTTAAATAACTAAAACATAAAACATAAATCATGTATTTATACTTATCTGTAAAATTTGGTTTGTGGATGCATTGCATGTCAATAAATTACCACGTAGCACTTTTTTCATCGTAATCTTATAGTTTCTCCCGATATTCTCTTCACACTATTGGAAAGAAAATTGGTAGATAAAATTGAGATTGAAATTAACCTCACACAAGATAGAGCTAACGATATTGAGGAGTGAGATTACAATTGTTGATAAATTGAGTAGTGAGATAAGTTGTTAAAAAAAAAAACTGGAAACTAGGTATAAACAGCATAACACTACAATACAAGAGATAACTTCTGATGCAATAATTTTTGGAATTGAATTTGGATAAATCTGAAAATTTTAAAAGTATTTTCAATCAAGTTTGTCGTTCTATTGATTTTTACCACCTACAATACATCATATATTTCGTGTAAAATCCAAAAGGTACCAAAATAAGAAATCCACTGTAATTGTAGAGTTTTACACTCCATATGATAGAAATCGATATTTGAAAGCGTTTTCTGAGTATCGAAAGAAATCAAAAAGTATAGTATGAAAGTTTAGACGCTGAAAGTAGTAAGCTATTGCAAATTGCTTTCCAAGAGAAACTCGAACATGTTCTCAGCAAGAGGAAAAATTTAAGTTCGCTCCACCAGAAATTCGGATGCCATACTCATTACTGATGAAAAAGCGTTAGAGAAAATTATCATATGATATTTATATATATACCTATTTTTATATCACTCAAGATTATTATTATTTTTAAACTTAGCTTTAATTAAATTATTTTTTTATATACCTTTTCAATGAATCCTATCTTTGTAAGATTATCTAGTCCCCTATCTATTCTCCTTATCTTTTTCTTATGTGTTCTGTTAAGGTGTATTGTCAAAGCTATTTTCCCATTTTGGGAGATGGGGTTTTTCACAGAGGTGCACTTGTGCGGAAAGCTATCTGTCTGTCATCAACTGGGATGGCAAGAAGCGATTCCTCTGTTTGAAATTCTCAAGCAGCTCACTACTTCCGGTCTTATACCAAGTATCCCCTGGTAATGCCTTTCAGACACCCGTCTGGCGGCAGCTAGAGTGAGAAGGCACACAGTTGAGTAACCTGAATGGCATTCCAAAACCGATGCGTCTCAGGTAATTAGGTGCAATCCACTGAAACTCAACTGTCCTTTACCTGCCTAGAGGTTGTTGGCAGCCCCAACACTAGGATCGGATGGGAGGCCTAATCAGTCACTCAATCCTAAACACCAATGATTACTGAAACCACAACAAATAATTACCAACGGATCCCCAAGATGACGACCACTAGCATGAAAAAATGACACGAATAGGAACATGGAACGTACGCACACTCCTAGATACATCTAAACTGGCCCAAGTATGCGGAGAATTTGCCAACTACAACCTGCTACTTTTAGGATTGTGCGAAACCAGATGGCCAGAAGCAGGAGAATTCAATACCTCCGAAAACCTTACTTATTTATACTCCGGTAAGCCGCCGAACGAGCCAAGGTCGAGCGGAGTCGGATTACTCTTATCCAAGGAAGCCCGTAGTACACTGATCAACTGGAAACCATATGGTGACAGAATAATCACAGCCAGATTCCGCACTAGGGCTAGAAACCTTACCTGCGTGCAGTGCTATGCACCAACAGAAACATCTGAATCTTCGGATACGGAAAATTTTTACAGCCACCTGAACAGAGTGCTGTCATTAACACCGCGAGGTGATATCGTGATACTCATGGGTGATTTGAACGCACAGATTGGAGCAGACAACACTGGAAGAGAAACCATAATGGCAGCATGGCATCGGTAGAATGACGGAAAACGGAGAGCTTTTTACGGAAATATGTAGCAACAAAAATCTCGTGATCGGAGGCGCCATATTTCCCCACAAAACCAGCCACAAAATAACGTGGGTATCGCCAGACAGAGTGACCGAAAACCAAATCGACCATTTTGCTATAAGCAAATCATGGCGCAGGACTCTTCTGGACATACGTTCCAAACGCGGTGCAGACTGTTCAACAGACCATCATCTTGTAATTGGAAATATTCGCCTAAAGGTAGCTGCTATCCGTAAACCACCATCCGCTGAACGAAAATATGACGTACGCAAACTGAAAAACGTTCAAATCCGTCACATGTACGTGGACGAACTAAAAGGGGGCCTTGTTATACAGCGAGCACACCCGGTGATAGAGTGGCAAAACATAAATAATAACTTCAACGATGCTGCCAGGGAACATATCGGTTACAAGACCCCCAAAAGAGCACAGTGGATGTCTGATAATACCTGGAAGTTAATTTTGGAAAGAAAGGAAATAAAGACAAAACAAAATATAGCTAGAACACGCGGTGAAAAGATAACGGTAGGTGAAGCCTACAGGCGTCACGATTTGCTAGTGAAGCGGAGTGCTAGAAATGACAAGAGAAGATGGCTCGAGGAACTTGCGCGTAATGCCCAAAAATCATCTGAAGAGCATAGGTCCAAGGATCTTTACGCAATCACTAAAAAACTCACAGGTAAAAATTTCCTTAACACAAAACCACTAAGGAACAGTGAGGGAGAACTATCAACATCCAAAAATGAACAATTGGAAATATGGAGACGTCATTATTCCTCAATGCTTTCAAACGCTCCATCCAACCTTTCGAACATTTGCTCATGCGCAACCCACACAGTTAGGCAAGACATCTCAACTGAATGCCCTGACATTTCAGAAGTTTTAAACGCTGTTATTGCTTTGAAGGCAAACAAGGCCCCCGGTGCCGATAATATAGCCCCTGAAATGCTTAAAGCTGATCCCCAACTAACAGCGAACATTCTGCTACCCCTCATCGAGAACTTTTGGCTCACACTCGAACTCGACTCAAAACTTAAAGAAGGTATAATTGTCAACATACCAAAGAAAGGCAACCTTACCGATTGCAGGAACTGGAGAGGTATCACAATTCTTAGTGCAGTAAATAAGATTTTAGCGCACATTATCAACAAAAGAATATCAGATGCTGTAATGGATGACATCAGGCTTGAGCAGGCTGGCTTTCGTCCACAAAAGTCTTGTGTTGACCATATAAATACTTTGCGAATAATTATTGAGCAGTCCGCCGAGTGGCAGTCCCCACCTTAACATGATCTTTATAGATTTTCAGAAAGCATTCGACACCCTGAGCCACGATGCGATATGGAGTGCTCTCGCGTGTAAAGGTGTTCACCAAAGATTGTCATGCTTACTCAAGCTCTGTATAAGGATGTTAGATGTCGTGTTGTCCATGACAACGCACTAAGCAACAGTTTTAACGTTGTAACCGGAGTGCGCCAGGGATGTATACTATCCCCTCTTCTCTTTAACATCGTCCTAGACGTCATAGCGCGCAATGCTACTCAGGACAGCAGAGGTATACGATGGGGACTCACGCAACAACTAGAGAGTCTGGAGTACGCAGATGATATTTGTCTTCTGTCTCACAGCTATCGGCATATGTCAGCTAAACTTAAGTCTCTTGAAACCGAAGCTGCAAAAGCTGGTCTAAAAATAAATATTAAAAAGAGTAAGGTAATGCGCTGCAACACCGTTAATAATAGCAGATTTAAAATACAGGATGTTGAACTAGAGGAAGTAAGGTCGTTTTGCTATCTTGGTAGCATTTTAACTCATACTGGCAGCTGCAGCAATGACTTCGCCTATAGAATGTCAAAGGCCAACCAGGCGTTCGGTATGCTCCGCCCTGTATGGAAATCTACTGCTATCTCAAAGCACACTAAGATCAGCATTTTCAATTCGTGCGTCAAATCGGTGCTCCTTTACGGTTGTGAGAAATAAACGCCATACAGGTGTTTGTTAACCGCTGTCTACGAAGGATCCTCAAGATATTCTGGCCAAACACCATATCAAACACTCAACTATGGTCACAAACAAATCAAAGTCCAATCAACATCGAGATCCTTAAGCGAAAATGGCGCTGGATTGGTCACGCACTCCGTAGACCACAAGGCGACCCTACTAAAACTGCTATTGACTGGAATCCCCATGGAAATACACGTAGAGTTGGACGCCCGTCGCACTCCTGGAGGCGTCAACTCGAAGCTGAAGTAATCCAAAGTGGGCTAAACTGGAGGGAAATCAAACACCTAACATCAAATAGGAACGAATGGAAGGAGTTCGTTGTGGCCCTTTGTTCCTTATAGGAACCACAGGACATAATATATATATATATATTCCCAGTATATTTGTATGAATCAATCTGATTTTACAAATGGTGTTAACGTGAATCAATCTGTTATGATAAACATACTGGTCAACAACGTTCTGGTTTGATTATTGTTAATTTTAAAGCAAGCTTAAATGGCTTGAAACTTGATCATGTTAAATCTATCTTTGAAAACTCATGTGTGGATGTAATTTGTGTTACGGAAACCTGGTGTAGCAATGAAGTATCTGAGAGATTTTATAATATTAATGGTTATAGCTTATTTCAGGAGAGTAGAAAAGATGGGAGAAAAGGTGGTGGAGTTGCTATATACTGCAAATCTTACCTAAAGGCTAGGCTTATTTGCAAGTCCGAGGATATGAATATAGAATTTATCAATGTGGAGGTATATGATACTTCAACCAAAATTTTGGTGTCGTGTATATATAACCAAGTAAAACTTATAGCCTAAAGCCATTTTTTTAGGATCTGAACCTTTACCAGTTTGAATATGATTATTACATAACTTGCGGTGATTTTAATATAAAATTTAGCTGACCTCATAAGTTCTGCTGGCCTTACAATAGTGAATGATCAGGCGCCAACCCTTTTTTCCCCTAATTGTAGACCGAGTTTACTCGACTTGATTTTGATTTCTGACTCTGAATTGTTACTTCTGTTTGACCAGTTAGCCGTTATATCGGATCGTAACCTTCTATTTTGCACTATTAATATAAAACTAAATAGAATTGAATATTCTCGACGTGTTACATTTAGAGATTATAACTCTGTCGATTTCCCTTCATTATATTCCGAACTGTCCATCAGAAACTTGAATGACTGTTGGTTTCAATCTACAGTTGATGGGAAATTTGATGTTTTTATTACTTCTTTGCAAGACTTATTTAATAGATATGTCCCAGAATGAAGTTTTTATGTGAAAAATTGCTCATGTCCTTGGTACAATGTTAGACGATCTATACGTGAACGATCCTGTTGTTATAATACTTGGAAACGACATCCATCGTCTTCTAATAGAGTGGCGTATATCAGTGCTATAAATCAGGCCAATTTGGTTACTCGTCAAGCAAAGAGGAATTATTTTACTCGAAAACTTGACATAACCTTACCATCAGGTCAGTTATGGAAGAATATTAAGAAATTAGGCATCCACTCCCGGAGTTCTTCCGATTGCTGTCTTGACCCGGATGAGCTAAATGATTTCATTTGTACAACCACTATGACAAATAGCCCCAACAATGGATCTAACCTTCAATCTCTTGCTAACGGCATTCCTACTTTTGAATTCACTGCTGTTACCGAAGTGGATGTATGTTATGCCATTAGAAACATTAGATCTAATGTAGTTGGCGAAGATGGTGTATCTATTAAATTCGTGAAGATGACATTACCCTTTATTATAGCACCCCTTACGCATATATTCAATCATTGTCTAACTACATCGATTTTCCAAAAGTTGTGGAAAATTCGAAGGCTTTTGATAGCGTATCTCATATGATACTTTGACGTAAATTAACACATCTATTTGGTTTTACCGATTCAGTCAATACTCTTTTAAAAAATTACTTGTCCGGGTGAGCTCAGAAGGTTATAGTGGGCGAAAGGGAATCTTTCATGAAGATGGTTACATCTGGGGCCCCACAGGGATCTGTTCTTGGACCCCTTTTATTCAGTATTTTTGTAAATGATGTTTTTATTGTTTGCAAATATGTCCGATGATGATTTACAGCTTTACATCTCGAATCGAACTAATTCTATCGACGCACTGTGGCTGAAATTTTGATTTCATTGGCCAAAAGTCCAATTTTTTTGTCACCGATTCTTAAAATTTTAATGCCATTTTGTAGCTAATATATCAAAATAATGTAGTCAAAAAATTAGGTTAAACTATTGCTAATTGTGCGCGTGGCATGCTGTCAAAATCAACTGTTTTTCCAATTTCAGAAAAAGCTGATTTTTTGTGTTTTTTTTTTTTATCAAAAATAAATGGTTACTACTCGCAAGTTATCGTCGATAATGACTTGCGGTCTTCTTTACAAGGTTGGTAGGATTGCAGTCTTTAGTTATTGTAAGTGGTCAAAACCCTACCGTTTATACAATACAAGTATACCGATCGACTCAGAATAACTCTTTGAGTCGATTTAGCAATGTCCGTCCGTCTGTATGTCCATGTAAACCTTGTAATCAAACTACAGGTAGCAAATATAAATATATTTTGATGAAATTTGGTATATAAGCCTTCATCGGCCATAGCATGAACACTGCTGAAATTGGTGAGTATCAGTCCATGGTCAGACCTAGTCCCCATACAAATGACCAAATTATCATTTAGATCTCCAAATTATCATATATATCTCAGTCAAATAGGGTTTGTGTTGTGTTTATTACATCCATTAATCAGTAGTCCAAAAATAATACCTATAGGACAATTCTTAGTCATAGGCCCCATATAGAGCTACTTCCCGTATTCACTTAAATCTATCAAAAAACAAAAGATATTCCACACATTTTTTTCAAATTTGGTCCGTCCGTCTGTATGTCCATGTAAACCTTGTAATCAAACTATCGATTTTCCCAAAGTTGTGGAAAATTGGTAGGGTAATTCCTGTGGGAAAGGTTACTTCTGTCGAAAATATTGTGGAAAATTGGTAGGGTAATTCCTGTGACAAAGGTTACTTCTGTCGAAAATATTTGAGTTTCTTATGTCAAAGCATATTACCGAATACCTTACTTAATACAAATGAACTTCTCACTCCAGCTCAATCCGGATTTCGTTCTTTCCATAGCTGTACTCAGCAGCTTTGAAAGTTATTGATGACATTAGACCAGAATATGATTCTGGGAACTTGTCATTTATGTGCTTGTTGGACTTTTCGAAGGCTTTTGATAGCGTATCTCATATGATACTTTGACGTAAATTAACACATCTATTTGGTTTTACCGATTCAGTCAATACTCTTTTAAAAAATTACTTGTCCGGGTGAGCTCAGAAGGTTATAGTGGGCGAAAGGGAATCTTGCATGAAGATGGTTACATCTGGGGCCCCACAGGGATCTGTTCTTGGACCCTTTTTATTCAGTATTTTTCTAAATGATGTTTTTATTGTTTGCAAATATGTCCGATGATGATTTACAGCTTTACATCTTGAATCGAACTAATTCTATCGACGCACTGTAGCTGAAATTTTGGTTTCATTGGCCAAAAGTCCAATTTTTTTTGTCACCGGTTTTTAAAATTTTAATGCCATTTTGTAGCTAATATATCAAAATAATGTAGTCAAAAAATTAGGTTAAACTATTTCTAATTGTGCGCGTGGCATGCTGTCAAAATCAACTGTTTCTCCAATTTCAGAAAAAGCTGATTTGTTTTGTTTTTTTTTTATCAAAAATAAATGGTTACTACTCGCAAGTTATCGTCGATAATGACCTGCGGTCTTCTTTACAAGGTTGGTAGGATTGCAGTCTTAAGTTATTGTAAGTGGTCAAAACCCTACCGTTTAAACAATACAAGTATACCGATCGACTCAGAATAACTCTTTGAGTCGATTTAGCAATGTCCGTCCGTCTGTATGTCCATGTAAACTTTGTAATGAGATTTAAATGGTGCGTGGTAAAGAAGAAGAAAGCATATATTTCAAAAATTCATAACTGCACTGTATTCTTAATCGGACCGGTTTCTGGCATTTCAGCCTTCATCAGCGATTTATTGAACATTGTGATAATTGTTATGTTTTAATTGAATAGGTTGTTTCTATATGAAAATTTTTTCTACTTAGGGCGGCCGTGAGGTTTTGAACCGTGAACCTTCACATACACTCGTACTTGCACTTTTTGGTCAGCGCTTTAACACACTCACCTAAAGTCAGGCCTACGAGCAGTGTGGTTAGTTTTCAGTTTTCGTACCATACAGCTTTACTTTGTATTAATTTCAGAAGATACAACTCTGTCCAAACAAACAATCGTTATTTTTGAATTTTGAATATTTTTTGCATTCATACTTCTAATTTCCACTATTCTCAGTTTTCGTAAGAGTTGTCATATGTGATGTACGGTTTTTGAGCATACCTACATATGCACTTTACATATATTTGAGATGACGCTTTGAAGCGAAGAAAATTTTTTTGTTTGTTAGATTTATCGTCATTTTTCAGACATATTGCAATTACTACTGTAATTAATATGCAATTTTAATTTTGTTTAAATGGTGCGTGGTAAAGAAGAAGAAAGCATATATTTCAAAAATTCATAACTGCACTGTATTCTTAATCGGACCGGTTTCTGGCATTTCAGCCTTCATCAGCGATTTATTGAACATTGTGATAATTGTTATGTTTTAATTGAATAGGTTGTTTCTATATGAAAATTTTTTCTACTTAGGGCGGCCGTGAGGTTTTGAACCGTGAACCTTCACATACACTCGTACTTGCACTTTTTGGTCAGCGCTTTAACACACTCACCTAAAGTCAGGCCTACGAGCAGTGTGGTTAGTTTTCAGTTTTCGTACCATACAGCTTTACTTTGTATTAATTTCAGAAGATACAACTCTGTCCAAACAAACAATCGTTATTTTTGAATTTTGAATATTTTTTGCATTCATACTTCTAATTTCCACTATTCTCAGTTTTCGTAAGAGTTGTCATATGTGATGTACGGTTTTTGAGCATACCTACATATGCACTTTACATATATTTGAGATGACGCTTTGAAGCGAAGAAAATTTTTTTGTTTGTTAGATTTATCGTCATTTTTCAGACATATTGCAATTACTACTGTAATTAATATGCAATTTTAATTTTGTTTAAATGGTGCGTGGTAAAGAAGAAGAAAGCATATATTTCAAAAATTCATAACTGCACTGTATTCTTAATCGGACCGGTTTCTGGCATTTCAGCCTTCATCAGCGATTTATTGAACATTGTGATAATTGTTATGTTTTAATTGAATAGGTTGTTTCTATATGAAAATTTTTTCTACTTAGGGCGGCCGTGAGGTTTTGAACCGTGAACCTTCACATACACTCGTACTTGCACTTTTTGGTCAGCGCTTTAACACACTCACCTAAAGTCAGGCCTACGAGCAGTGTGGTTAGTTTTCAGTTTTCGTACCATACAGCTTTACTTTGTATTAATTTCAGAAGATACAACTCTGTCCAAACAAACAATCGTTATTTTTGAATTTTGAATATTTTTTGCATTCATACTTCTAATTTCCACTATTCTCAGTTTTCGTAAGAGTTGTCATATGTGATGTACGGTTTTTGAGCATACCTACATATGCACTTTACATATATTTGAGATGACGCTTTGAAGCGAAGAAAATTTTTTTGTTTGTTAGATTTATCGTCATTTTTCAGACATATTGCAATTACTACTGTAATTAATATGCAATTTTAATTTTGTTTAAATGGTGCGTGGTAAAGAAGAAGAAAGCATATATTTCAAAAATTCATAACTGCACTGTATTCTTAATCGGACCGGTTTCTGGCATTTCAGCCTTCATCAGCGATTTATTGAACATTGTGATAATTGTTATGTTTTAATTGAATAGGTTGTTTCTATATGAAAATTTTTTCTACTTAGGGCGGCCGTGAGGTTTTGAACCGTGAACCTTCACATACACTCGTACTTGCACTTTTTGGTCAGCGCTTTAACACACTCACCTAAAGTCAGGCCTACGAGCAGTGTGGTTAGTTTTCAGTTTTCGTACCATACAGCTTTACTTTGTATTAATTTCAGAAGATACAACTCTGTCCAAACAAACAATCGTTATTTTTGAATTTTGAATATTTTTTGCATTCATATTCATGAGAAATTTGATATATATGCCTTTATCGGCCATAGGATGAACACTGTTGAAATTGGTGAGTATCGGTCCATGTTCAGACCTAGTCCTCATACAAATGACCAAATTATCATATAGATCTCCAAATTATCATATATATCTCATTCAAATAGGGTTTGTATGTGTTTATTACATCCATTAATCAGTAGTCCAAAAATAATACCTATAGGACAATTCTTAGCCATAGGCCGCATATAGAGCTACTTCCCGTCTTCACTTAAATCTATCAAAAAACAAAAGATATTCCACAGATTTTTCTCAAATTTGGTTTGTATATATTTTTTGAAAATATAAGTGACTTTACCAAATATGGTCAGGATCGGTCCATTAATTGACCTAGTCCCTATATAAATATAACATCCGAGATGAACTTTTTCATATCTGCAGCCAAAAAAATTAATAAAAATGCCATTTAAATTCGGTTTATGCTTATTTTCTCTTTGTTGGACCTAAGAGATAGGCTCTCTAAATGCATGGTATAGGGTATCGTATAGTCGGTCGAGACCGACTATAATTTTCTTACTTGTTTTTAAAAGGTTTTTACCCACATATGTATGAAATGTTTTAATAGATAAGAAAGATTCAAAAAATAAAAATCCTTATTTTCATATCAAAATCAGAAATAACAAGTGTTAAATTCGGCTATGCCGAATCTTTGATACCCTCCACCTGGGTTCTATGTTTTCATTAATATCTGCTCTTATTGTAGTATTTGTAACAAATGTAAACAAAATATTTGAAAAAGTAAACTACATATTTGATAACCTTAAACTAAAAAATTATTACATCACTCTAAATTTTCAGCATTTTTTAGAGGTGTGTCCATATTTTAGGTCATACATTGGCACATCGACGCCCGATTTATCCCATTTTAAATACTAACCTGATCCAGATAAAGACATCAATAAAATTCTAAGTTTACCCAGATAAATGGTTTGTTTTGTGATTAATCGTGATTTCAACAGACGGACGGACATTCGGACAGATTGACATCTCTATATCGACCCGATTTGATATAACTATCAAGAAAATATACTTTATGCATCGAAATAGATGCACATCTCTACCATAACAACACCATGAAAAATGTATGTCAAAATATAACTTCATCTAGATCGTAAATTGTGGTTATTTTTCTACATTGTGGCTATCAGTTTTTTCGCTTAAAAATTTTTGTAGTAAATTATTTTTACTTTTAACTAATCGTATTTAGTCAAATACATTATAACTTTCCTAGTTCTTTATTATATTTCATGAATTTTGAAATACAGTTCGTTAAAAATAAGTAGTTATTTATGTTATAGTATTACATAATGTCCTTTCAATGTAGAATCAAGGCAAGCAAGATTGTTCAATGTAACATCCAATTCATGTCGAAAATGTTGAAAATCTGCGGCTGAAAGGAATAAAACATTAGAAAATGTGTTTTTGTTCATATTACCGATATTAAATGTTACCAATATTAAAACCACAAATATATATCGTTTTCAGTCTGTCTGGAAAATTTGGATATGTTATTAGGTTTTCCAAAAATGAATATCTTAAAAATTACCATGGATCAAAACGAAACACTAGATGTAGTTTAGAATTTATATTAAGTAAATCAAACCAAAAATCTTGAAAATCTTGAAACATGCCCAGTGGAATATTAATTAATAACAAATTTGTTCTTAAATTCATAGATTCGTCACATTTAAAAGTATTGAAGTAATGAATAACAAAATGACTTAAACTTGAATGCTTAAGTATCAGTAATAAGTTTCTCAATACGTACAGCATTTGTTATTAAAGTTTTTTTAATGATTCCAGTTTGTATAAATCGTCAATAGAAACATTTTTACCTTCCAACATAAATAGTGGTTTTTAAAAACCATTAAATTCCTTTAAACCAAAAAGTTTAGCAATTTGAGGGTAATCAGATGATGATGATGACGGAATAGATTTTCCCATTGACGTTACACAAATTTTGAAACATAATTTTTTCAATTGTGGGCAGAACTATCATTCGTTATGGCGCCTTCAACAAAAGTCAAAAAGTCAATTTTGGAAATTTATATTTAATATCAAAATGTGTGTATGGTTAATGCACTGAACGAAGTTTCAACAAGTTTCAATATTTGCAAATTTGGTGCACTTAAATCTAAAAACGTATCAAACTCATCGTAATTGAATACTATTGGCGTTGTTTCCAATACTTTCAATTCAACACAATAACTATTCTATTAGTAAAGATATGATTATTTGGTGTTCGGCCTACTTCTTGTTCATTGTATTTTAGTTTCCATAGATAATTAACGATCACATTTCGAAACGTACTACAGACACCGGTTAATTTTATTGTTCGCGAAAGTTAAAATCACAGGCCACGATGGTTAAAATATTGAAATATATTATTGAGATTTTTAACATTGTTTAAAAAGAATTCTTGAAATTTATTTAGATTGCTTTGATCCGCTAAACAGCTGATTTTTGTTTATTGCAAGCAGTGATGCCAGGAGATTTTTCAGAAATCCCTACGCTTATGAAAAAATCTCGTTTTTCCTCTAAACCCACTTTTTTCTACCTACATTTTTCCCTATACTACTTTTTTCAATTTTTCAATTTCAATAATCCAAAAATAAAATAAAAACGAAGAAAATACCATAAAAAGTGAAATAATAATATCATAAGAATTACATAAGAATATAAAAACAACATAAAAACTAAAAGATTTTAAAAAATAAAAAAGTTATTTTCACAATTCTGTAAAATTCATCTTTTTGATATGGCTAGATGTGCATTTAAAATTTACACAATTAATTAAAATGGCTTGCAAATTAGATCTTTATACGCAAACAGAATTTTGGTTCTTGGTTTTAAAAGATTTTTTTATGACAGTGGTTATTAGCATGTATTCTTATATCAGATTTATCGCAATTTAATATTTTTTCACAAGCCTTGCATCTGCATTTAATGTCGTCATCTTTGACCTCCCATTAGCTTCTCGTCTCTCAGCCAACTTGAGCAAAATCTTTGTTTTCTGTATATCTTTGATGTGTTTTTAGCATCATCGAAAAACGAATCGGACATGTTTCTTAAATCAATAATGTTTAAATTTATACTATTTTTATGTTCTTTTCATTTACAAACTTACCTACAAAGATGGCGTACGTATGTATAAAAAAGATGCACAGAACAAATAAACTGCACAAACAAGTGTTTTTCAGTTTTTTCGAAAAATATATTCCAACTGTGCTTGATGGAAAATCAAAAAATTTAGATTTTGTCGGTGTCACACATAGAAACAAATTTTCACTAATGCCACCAAAACGCTTGATGTAAATTTGACTAGCGTATAGTGCCCTTAAATTATTTTCATGTAAAAAAACAGCTGACACGTTACGTTACGGTTACGTGAGCCTAATTAGGCCTTTATTCTATCCACAGCTTATACGCTGTGATTCTATCATTCTTGCACTCTAGAGCCAAATGAAGTGCAACTCTGTTAATACCAAAAAATTGTATTTACCCTAAAACAAAATATTGCAGAATTTTATACATGTAAATGAAAGGAGAAAACAATTTTGAGCTGATTGGTAGAAAACATTGACTTTTTATTTATAATATGTTATGAAAGCATTTATCGGTTATTAATTACTAATTATTACAAACGGAATGACAAACTTATATACACCCTCTGCATACGAGTGGAGGGTATAAAAATACAAATAATTTGAATACATGCTTTAAAAAAATTCTATAAATTGTTTATTTTTGCTCTCAATATTTTTTTCGTTATCTTTGTACTTATTTGTAATAATATTGACCACTTTTAACCAACAATTTTATATGATGTCCAATTTTAATATTGTTTCATTAGATGAAATCTGCAAAAAAAAAAGGAAAAACTAAATATTTCTGCGGGTTGCCCCTATTAGATCTTCCTTGTTAGTGGAGGTTTTAACTTTCAGATTTTGTAATAATGCATTTGAAAATTTAAAAAAATTGTCTTCTGCAATATGCAATACTTTTTAAGATAAAGCTTTCTGAAATTAAAAAAAAAAAAAACAATTATTCCTAATAATATTAGCGTTGTGTTTGTTAGTTTTAATAAAAACTATGTTTAAAATTTTTAATTGTTAAAAATTGTTATTCCGAAACTTTTAAGCTTATTTTTCAAGAATTTTAGCGATTGTTAGTAAATAAAACCTGGTAGCCATTTGTGCTACAGAATATTGTAAATTAATTCGGTGAAGTCGCTAGCTGATTGTTAAGAAAATTTAATTTTTTATATATTAATCAGAATGCTATGGAAACATTGATACATTATATAAATAAAACAAGTAAGAAAATATAGTCGTCTAGACTATAGACTATCAGTGCAATATTTTTGTTTTTTAATAGATTTAAGTGAAGATCGGGAAGCAGCTCTATATGGGGTCAAAGGGATCATTTTTGGACTACTCATTAAAGGATGTAATGAACGCATACAAACCCAATTTGAGTAAGATCTATATGACAATATGGATCTTATGGCAATTTATGTCGATTTCATATGGGTTATTTGTATGGGGGCTAGGTCTGAACATGGACCGATTCTCACCAATTTCAACAGCGTTCATCCCATGGCTGATAAAAGCTTATATGCCGAATTTCATCAAAATATATTCCTATTTGCGACCTGCAGTTTGATTACAAGGTTTACATGGACACACAGACGGACGGACGGACATTGTTAAATCAACTCAGAAAGTGATTCTGATTCGATCGGTATAATTAAAGATGGGTCTAGGTCAAATATTTTTGGTTGTTACAAACAGCAGCACAAAGTCATTATACCCAAACCACATAGTGGTATAGGGTATAATTATATACCGTATATACATTTTTATAATTATATACCGTATATAAATTTTTATAATTATATACCGTATATACATTTTTATACCCTATACCACTATGTGGTTTGGGTATAATGACTTTGTGCTGCTGTTTGTAACAACCAAAAATATTTGACCCAGACCCATCTATAATTATACCGATCGAATCAGAATCACTTTCTGAGTTGATTTAACAATGTCCGTCCGTCCGTCCGTCCGTCTGTGTGTCCATGTAAACTTTGTAATCAAACTGCAGGTCGCAAATATGAATATATTTTGATGAAATTTGGTATATAAGCTTTCATCAGCCATGGGATGAACGCTATTGAAACTGGTGGGAATCGGTCCATGTTCAGACCTAGCCCCATACAAATTACCCATATGAAATCGACATAAATTGCCACAAGATCCAAATTGTCATATAGATCTTACTCAAATTGGGTTTGTATGCATTCATTACATCCATTAATGAGTAGTCCAAAAATGATCCCTTTGACCCCATATAGAGCTGCTTCCCGATCTTCACTTAAATCTATTAAAGAACAAAAATATTGCACTGATTCTTCTCAAATTTTGTTTGTATATATTTTTGCAAAATACAAGAGACTTTACCAAACATGATCAGGATCGGTCCATTTTTGGACCTAGTCCCAAATAGATATAGCATCCGATATGAACTTTTTCATATCTGGAGCCAAAAAAATTTATAAAAATCCCACTCAAATTTGGTTTTTGCTTATTTTCTATGTCCAGTTAGTTGGGCCAAAGAGATAGGGTTTCAAAACGCATGGTATAGGGTATCGTATAGTCGGTCTAGACCGACTATAATTTTCTTACTTGTTTTTATTTTATATATTTATGTATATGTAAATATTACACACACAAAATACAAAATCAAAAGTTATTGTTTCTTTAAATAAATTAATACATAAGAAAATTAAAAAAAAATATTTTTTAGGTAAATTTACATTGTAATTTTTTTTATAAATAACTATAGTTTAGCATTATTTGCATTTGATGTTGGTGAATTTTTATACTATTATCACAACGACCGCAAAAAACGACAAGTCCAGCTATGACAATACAAAATTTAGAATAACAAGAACAATACAGAAACATAAATTTTTCAATTGTTTTTTTACATTTTCAGTGATTTCTCGGGACTTATTAAACCGATTTTCATGATTTTTTAAAAAGACACTTTCTCATGTTGTTAGTGAATCATTCTCATTAAAAACGAGTGCCCCAGCTATGCTATTGAGGGGTGATCGTGACAAGAACAACATAGACAAATCATATTTTTTCAAGACTTTTTTACTTCTTCATTCAATTCTCGGGACCTAATTAACCGATTTGGACGATTTTAAACTTCTGAGGATGTCAGTGAATCATTTTTATGCCAACAAGCACCCTAGCTGCCCGATTGAAGCCGTCATCGTGATTTCCACAGACGGACATCGCTATATCAACTCCGCTTGTTATAAGGATCACAAATATATATAATTTATGGGGTCCAAATTTTTTCTTCTAATTATTACAGACGGAATGTCAAACTTATATATACCATCTGCACACTGGGGTGGAGGGTATAAATATTCTCATCAATTAGTTGTACTTTTTTTTTAATTAAAATTTGTTCTTTCGTTTAAAAATTATTGGTATCTACTTATGTAACAATTTTTATGAGCGCAATACTTAAATATTAATTGATGTTTTCTAAACTTTATTTGATATCTTTGAATTTAAATAAACGTTTTCTTATTTTGAAATGCTATTAATGTTACCTGAATTAAATTTTTATTTTTAATTTCAGTTGATTTTTTAAATGTAAACAAATTTAGTGTTGTTTTGTTTTGAATTTCAATTTGTGTTTAAAGAATAAAATTTTTATATATTAAAAAATTCGAACGATATTTTCTAAATTTCAAATTATTATTTCCGAAGTTTAAATATGATTTTCTGAAATACAATTGATATTTTTTTAATTATAATTGGATATCTGAATTCCAATTTTTAGAATTGATATTTTCTTAATATCAAATGGAAATTTAACATTTTAATTTAATTACATTTGCAAAAGGTCCAATTTCGTTTTTTTGTGAATATTAATGACTTAATTATAATTATAAACGATTTTTAAAAATTATATGTAATCGCAATCATATATTTTGTAGTTAAAGCCCTAAACACATTCACTGCGAGTTGCTAGTAAAAATAAGCTTTTTGCATGCAAGAATTTTGGTATTGTGCTTTTACAAAATCATCAAAATGCTTTTTACATAATTTTACAAATCTACAAGCAAAACAACTTATCATTTCGCAAGTAACAATGCACAATACAATAAATACACACTGATTTTCCAGCCATATGTTCATAAATACAGCTAATTCTCCTGTCATCTGATTTTTCTCGCACAGAAAATAAAATAAATTCAATTTCCCTTGCGAGTGTTTTTACAACCTAAGCTGCCAACGCCACACAAAAAAGGTTTACTCTCGATCTCGCTTCCACATTAGAAAAATCATACTCGCAACTCGCAGTGAATGTGTTAAGAGCTTAAAGCGGAATAATAATTTTATATGTTGAACTGTTTTATAAGAAAAAACAACTCATTGATACTTCTTTAATCGGCCCTGTGTGCAGTTTAACCATTGTTGTCATATAATACTAAGCATTTGATAACTAATTGAGATTGTGGATATTCATGTTAAAATATAATAAAATTGTGACGCCATCTACTGTGGATATTCATGTTAAAATATAATAAAATTGTGGCGCCATCTGCTGTGGATATTCCCCTACAAGAAATGAATGACTGAAACTAACACATAACAATTTTTGTAAAGGTAAGTAATTAATTTAATTAAAAGTTCAAGTTAATTTTTGTTGTTTCTTTAGGATTCTTCAAAATATGTCAGTGGATTCGTTAGTGGCATTCTCAATTGTGGTGGCATGTCCCTCCATTATACCCTTCCACAATTTATTTTTTGCTCGCTTGTGGCCTATTCCTGTTGGATCGTTAACTTAAGATATTGCTGTAGAATCTTCACAAACTTTCAATCTAGAACTTTTATACCTCTTAGGAAACGCATTTGTGTAAATAATTATATTGTGCGACAATATGTTATATCCTGGATTTCGATTGTGAATGCTGTACCAGAAAATAATAAGGTTATCTATTTGATATTATTGATGGACTTTTTATGATGTTGGAAGATAATACACAAGATATATAATTGTGTGAAACAACGCTGACACAGTTTATTAAATCGATTCATAATGATTCCAGTGCGCATGGAAGACACTATAAATATATTGTTAATATATGCGCAATCACCAAATTAACTTATTAAGGTAATGCACTGACATTTTATTAAAAATTGTAAATAGAAACAAAGTAAATCTTCCTTGAGTTTGTCTTAATATTTAAATGTTTTAATTTATGCCATTCTGGAATATAGTGTCTGGAATATGATGTTGATAATATGAAATGAAATTAGTTTCTTCAAAAGAACAAAGATCTCAGAATATATAACAAATTGATTTATGAAGGTATTATCACAATATCTCACACACCGTTCTGTATAAACAAAGGTAGCAGTATTTGAATGGATACATCATTTACTCATCAATTTTCCAAATGAATTGTATCAGGTTTGGCCGAAATTGTTAATTCACAACACTCAATAGGTAAGCTTTAATATAAATTGTTGATATATATGTGTTATAATAAATTGTTTTCTTTAAGAAACTACTGATTGCACTAAGGCCCATTACCGGAAATTTCTATTGAGTTTAAGGATGTTTCGAGTGAAAAGTCAGCAAAGTTGTTAAAATATCTGTTTTAAGTTAAGCCCATTGTCCTGTTTCAACATTATCTCAAACTTATCACCACGTTTCGGAATTAGTGATATGTGTTTTTAATATTTAATGTTTATTTTTAATTTGATTTTTAATACAATAAATAAATAAATAAAAAATAAGTCGTGTTTCATTATAATCAAGTATGACCGGTCAACGATGATGTATATATCCATCAAATGTGACCGGTCAACGATGATATATTAATATTAATTCCTATATTTTTCTTAATGCGAAAACTAAACTAAAGCAGATTAAAAAAAAAAGACGTGAAACTAAAAATCATCGTATGAATGCAATAGGTTTTTGGTAGCAGCTTCAAAAGAGAATTAAGAGAAAGCGCGTCGTCAAAAATCGTCGTCTGAATTGGGCCTAAAAAAAACAAAAGAAAATGTTTCGTTAACAGAGTTGCACGATTATGTACAACCATAGACGGTTTGAAAACATCCCTAGAAGAAATGAATGACTGAAACTAACACATAAACAATTTTTGTACTAACCCATTTGCAGTTTTTTTCTATTTAAAAACATATGACTGTCATTGTTGCTGTTGTTAAGGTTTAGGAAAGGTAAGTAATTAATTAAGTTAAAATTAAATTAAAAAGTTCAATTTAATTTTTGCGGTTTCTTTAGGATTCTTCAAAATATGTCTGTGGATTCGTTAGTGCCATTCTCAATTGTGATGGCACGTCCCTCCATTATACCCTTCCACAATATATTTTTTGCTCGCTTGTGGCCTATTCCTGTTGGATCGTTAACTTAATATATTGCTGTAGAATCTTCACAAACTTTCAATCTAGAACTTTTATACCTCTTAGGAACCGCATTTGTGTAAAGAATTATATTGTGCGACAATATGTTATATCCTGGATTTCGATTGTGAACGCTGTACGAGAAAATAATATGGTTATCTATTTGATATTATTGATGGACTTTTTATGTTGTTGGAATATAATACACAAGAAATATAATTGTGTAAAACAACGCTGACACAGTTTATTAAATCGATTCGTAATGATTCCAGTTAAGTGCGCATGGAAGACACTATAAATATATTGTTAATACATGCGCAATCACCAAATGAACTTATTAAGGTAATGCACTGACATTTTATTAAAAATTGTAGCTAGAAACAAAGTAAATCTTCCTTGCAGAATTTTACATTAATCCTTATATCTATCTTTCAGTCTGTTGCCATAACATGGATATGGGAGTTTGTTTTAATATTTGAATGTTTTAATTTATGCCATTCTGTAATACAGTGTCTGGAATATGATGTTGATAATATGAAATGAAATTAGTTTCTTCAAAAGAACAAAGATCTCAGAATATTGAACAAATTGATTTATGGAGGTATTATCACAATATCTCACACACCGTTCTGTACAAACAAAGGTAGCAGTATTTGAATGGATATATCATTTACTCATCAATTTTCCAAATGAATTGTATCAGGTTTGGTCGAAATTGTTAATTCACAACACTCAAAAGGTAAGCTTTAATATAAATTGTTGATATATATGTGTTATAATAAATTGTTTTCTTTAAGAAACTACTGATTGCACTAAGGCCCATTACCGGAAATTTCTATTGAGTTTAGGGATGTTTCGAGTGAAAAGTCAGCAAAGTTGTTTAAATATCTGTATTAAGTTAAGCCCATTGTCCTGTTTCAACATTGTCTCAAAGTTATCACCACGTTTCGGAATTAGTGATATTGTTGTGTTTTTAATATTTAATGTTTATTTTTAATTTTGAATTTGATTTTAAATACAATAAATAAATAAAAAATAAGTCGTGTTTCATTATAATCAAGCGTGACTGGTCAATGATGATGTATATATCCATCAAATGTGACCGGCCAACGATGATATATTATCTATCATCGTTGACTACTAAACAGCGGTAGAGTGAGCAGTTCAGATATATATTATATGGTTTACATACTTGCATAGGTTAGAGTAAGATGCAAAATCACATGTACACAAAAGTTTCGGTCAGTTTTGGCATATTTGCCTTAATAAAATGATAGAAACTTTGTTCTACGCGATGACCGACACTTCAGTCAGTAGTGACGGTCATATCACCGGTCAAATGACCGTCACTGTTCTTGTAGGGTCATGTTAAAATATAATAAAATTGTGGCGCCATCTACTGTGGCATATTCACACTGAGCAAAATGAAGTGATACTGTTTGTTAATACAAAAAAAATGTTTTTTCCCTAAACAAAATATTGCAGAATTTTATATAAATTAAATGCATAAGGAGAAAACAATTTTTAGCTAATTGACCTTTTATATATATTATAATGTTATGAGCGCATTTATCTTTTATATACTTGTATTAATTTGAATGCTATGAAAACATTGATAAATAATAGTTAAATAATATAATATACCGATTTATTTCTAACTGCGGTTATTATGGATATACAAATATAGGATATACGTATATTATTTATAGTATTTTGATATTTGTAAGAGTATTGTGTATTTGTAACATTTTGCGATGTTATAAAAATCACAGAATATTGATTATATATATTACCTATACCACTATGTGGTTTGTAATGTACAATCTCGGTAGTTCAAGTTTACTTAGTTTTTTCGGTTTTACAGAAAATGTCTTGCTGTTTGGCAATTAAATTTTTGAACACAAATTGTTGGTCAATTTTAATAAAGGAAAATTAAATGGCTACAATATCACCTTAAAGCGGAAATCACAATGCAAGCGACACTTTCAAAAGCCGTTCACAATGCAAGCAACATATATTCGGAAATGAGTTCGAATAAACAGCTGACTGACAGATTGTTTACATTTTGTAAAGTAAAAAAATTGTGAACAGCAAGAAATGAAAAATTGTGGTGTAAATGAAGAAGTGGTAATTATAAAAAAAAACATATATTCTAATTAATAAGTGAACCAAATATATTTATAGGCTGTTGCAAATCGTACTCAGCAACAACTACCACTTTCAAGACACAACATGCACGTTTTTGTTGTGGCCCAGTTAGTGGGTCTATCCGCGATATTGTTAAAAAAGAATGAAAATAAAAGACGCTGGTGGGTCCGCGATATACTTCAAAAGAGAGATACTTTTGGAGATGGCACTAACCTGGTCCGGGAAATGAGGTTGAAAGACAGCGAAAGTTTTTATAACTTTATTAGGATGACTGACGTCCAATTTGATTTGCTTCTACATAAAGTTGGTCCATTATTAAGCAAGAAATCTATCCGTAGACCAATAAGTGAGCGTGTGAGGCTACTGGTAACTCTAAAGTAAAGACTAGCGTGCGCATTTTGCAAGTGATTGTGGTTGAAATGAAAATAATATGAAAAAAAATTATTTTATAGATTTGTAGCCACAGGTATGAGCTATTCATCTCTGTCCTACGCCTTCCGTATCGGAAAGTCGACTATACATAATATAATAAAGGAAACAACGGAATCAATATGGGTAGCACTTAATGCAGAATTTATTCCGAAACCTAACAACGAAAGCCTGAAGTTTATAGCGAACAATTTTTGGCAAAAACTGGAATGCCAAACTGTATTGGAGCCATAGACGGAAAGCATTGCGTAATTCAATGTCCACCGAATAGTGGATCATTATTCTTTAATTACATTTTCAATTGTTCTCCTAGCAGTTTGTGATGCATACTACAACTTTACATATGTTAATGTGGGCGCGTATGGATCTGAATCTGATGGTATGTTTTTTAATATAATATATAATAAATTCATAAGCTTTTTGTTCATAGGAGGAGTTCTAAAACGGACTGATTTTGGCCAAGATTTGTTATATAATAGTTTGAATATGCCCCAAGACACAGAGCTACCTGATAGTATTATAAAATATCCATTTTATTTTGTTGGCGATGAAGCTTTTCCCCTAAAACGGCATTTGATGCGCCCATATGGTGGAAGAGAACTTTCGTAAGCTAAGCGCCACTTGAACACGCGCTTATCTTCTGCTAGAAGAACAATAGAAAACAGTTTCGGGATATTAGCCAGTAAATTTAGAATCTACCACACTGTTATAAATGCAAGTTGCGAAACTGCATCTTCCATCGTTCGCTGCACTGTGGTTCTTTATAACTTCATTTTAAAAACAAAAGCTACCACTACTGCCTTCAGTGAAAATGTAAATATCTAGAGTAATGATAATATGAGCAATTGGCAGAATGTTTCACAACTGGGATCGAATCACGCTGGCCACGAGGTACAGCAGTTACGAGAAACTCTTAAGGAATATATATATAACCCACACATTTAACTCAACAATAATAATCGACTATTTAGTTAATTTTTTTATTTAAAAACAAAACCATAAAAAAGTAAATATAATAAACTAATAATTAAATCGAAACTTTGTGGCCACTTTCATAAGCTCCTTCTCACATGCCTCGGCTCCATTCTTGTTTATTTTGCCCAAGGTTTCCACTATAACATCAACAACTGCCGAGTGATATTTGGGAGACGAAGTCGGCTCTACTGACTGTGACACAGGTGGCTCTACACATGATATTAGCTTATTTGTTCTTCAAATATGTCCTCGACAGATCTTTTTGCCTTTTTTGGCACTCTGGTTTGGGAAAATGTAGGCGACGGTGTGCTGCAATCAATTACGGGAGACGGCAATGGGGTTGATGTAGTTTGTTGAGGTCCTTGTTGTTCAATTGTGCTAAACAATTCGTTTTCTATAATACTCCCATCCTGTGATGCTAGGGAGAAGAAACCACAGTTTTCTGTAGAAATTCCAGTGTTGTCAGCAGACCACGCAAGAGAATCAGTGACTCTTGAGGAAAAATTATGTATAAAAATATTACACTCTCAGTCTATTTCACAAATATGTCCATACCTTCGTTTTTTGAAAGCATTGTCCAAAAACTGTAAGTGCTTAAAAAACGCCCATTTCTCCTTACCGTAAGCTCCAGCACCACTTCTATTAGCAGCATTTTCACGATCCTTTTGCCTCCTACACTTGTCCCTCAATGCCTTAAACTTGTTTTTAGCAAAAAAAACAAAAAAAAAATATTTAAAAAAAGTACTCTGTGTTACTTCTTCATTCAACGAACATAATTACTTACCGGTTAGACCAAATGTTTTCCCAACTTCATCCCAGACCACGTTTCGCTGTACCATGTCCTTGTATCAATGGGAACTAATATTCCACAAGTTCTCGTGCCCTTGAACTATTTCAATAAACTTGAATGTGTCGGCTTCATTCATTTTCAAATTTTAATTGCTGACCAAAAAACAAGCAAACAATAACACATGTTTTCTTCGAATGCATATGTTTTTTAACTTATGTTTTCTTCGAATGCAACCGACAGAGTTGTATTTTGAATATTAATAAAATGTAGAAATATGTGAAATATTTATAATTATAATATTGTACAGATAATATTATAACATAAATGACATTTTTTTTAACAAACAATTTTAATTTTCATTGATAATTCTTAGTTTAAATGTCAAATTCGAAAACAGCGCTAGCTAGTACCAAATGGAAACAACTGCTTTCGAACAAATATGTTGCTGGAGTAGGAATAGACCAACTTCAGCGACAAATGTGAGTTACATTTTCGTAAAAAAAACGAGTGGTACTTATGTGAAATTCTGTGTGTGAGAACGAGATGGCATGAAAAATGTAACTGCCGCTTGCATTGTGAACGATGCTTAATTGGTTAACAATTTCCAACTTGTTGGTTTTCATATTTAATGCTATCAAAATCCTCGTTTATCAATTATGTTAGAAAGTAACTTGCATTAATTCTGCTAACAATATTATTGTCGGTAGTTTTACATAACCATTTTTATTTCTTAACATCACGGTGATTAAGTGCTGCCAAAGTTTACACCAAACTCTTTTCTCAGTTTGATGGGCCGTATTTACAATTCTTTTTACTCCGAATGCATAAAGTCCAAAGTCCAAGTCACACGAGGTTCTCAGAAAGTTAAAGAAGTCAAGTAAAAAGGAAACTATCGTTCTTTCCTGCGTAAACTGTGGTTCCATTCATATCATTAATTAAGTTAAATTTAGTTACAGTTATATAAAAACTGGATGTTATTAAACTTAAATTTTTGGAACTTTAAATCTAATATCACCATTTTATATCACAGTAAGTTCTAATTCTTAAAATTGGTTATGGTATTATAAGCAAATTAAACCTCAATTTGTACCGATTTTTTTTAAATGAAGGAAAACGAATATTGTACAAGATTTAAGAAATCCTTGTCAAAGATTATAATCCCATAGATATCCTGGCATTAATAGAATTTACACCGAAGAAAACTAAATAGGTAATTTGATGTTCAATAACATTCTTGGAAAAATTTATATTGAATAAAACTGAAAAATTCCTTCTAGGTCGTTGCTACTTTTTAAAGTTAATTTAGTCAACAAGTACCGTGTATTAATTCTTCTTCATATTACTTTTGGTTAACGAAAAGAGATTCGTAGTAAGCAAGAAACGGTAAACTCTCTGAAACAAAACCTTACACAAAGCACAACAAAAATACCGTCTGTCCATTTTCAAGGTTTGATGTCAACCACATTTTGTTGCGAAATCAGAATTCGTCAAGTATCAGAAAGATTTAGAGGAGATCGCGTCTAACTTAGCAACAAATTGAATATTAAAAACTATAAATAATTATTTAAGTAAACAAATTATTAAATAACGTAGAGTAAAGATAAAAGTGTTGAAGAAAAAAATAATAAGCATATTCGCGGTATGTTAAAGTTAAAATTTCTTAAACAATAATGTCAAAAAAAAAGAAACCTAAAATTATTTCTAAAATTATTCATTTTGATTTTATCTAAAAACTGAAAAGTCAATTCTTTAGAATAATCAGAACAAAAACATTTTTCAATTAATGATTGCATGCGTTTTATTATTCGCACAGTGTCGCGAAAAAAAAATGAAACAAAACCTACGTCTATAAAAACATTACACCAGAATACATAAAATAAAATAAAATTAAAAAAAAAAACAAAATTGGTTTCAAAGTGTAAAGGGATTTCACAGTGGTCTGAAAACATAGGATATATGAAAAAAAAACAAAACAATATTTAATTTTGAAATATAAAGTTTGAATTAAACAGGTTATTCCTGTGTTGTAGAAAATATAATTAAATTTTGACAAAAGTTTAACATCACCCAGACCACTGTGATAGAAATACAAGAGATCATTAAAAGCGAAAAAAAACCACCATACATTTTATATAAACTAAAAACAAAACGAATATTAACAAATACAAGATCAACAACAACACGCATTTCGACTAGGAGACGTCCACAAAATTCTCTCTCCATCAGGCAGCTCTATGGAAGGCCTTCTATCGCTCTGCAAGTAACTGCTCGATATTGTTTTAATATTTATATGATAGAAAGAATACATCCAAATTTATAATACGAAACAAAAGAAGAAAGTGAACAACTCTCTCAAAACTATATTTTGCTTCTTCCCGTTAAGTCATTTTTTTATTGTAGTTTTTTTTATTGCTTACAATAATGTTAATTAAATTTTAAATGTGATGAAATAAAATTTTGGGATATTTTCTATTCTTTATTTGAAATTTTCCATGATGGTTATTTAGAACTGGTTTTACATATAAATTTTTGCATTTTTTTGACCTTAATTATGAAAATAAATGCCACCAATGTTTGGCCGATATCATAGATTCTATACAAAAATTAATGTTTTTACATTTTAAAACAGTTTGTCGAATTTAAGTTATCGATCAGAATTATTATATCTTGAAAGTAGTGTAAATTAACCAAAAACAAATAAAAACAAAAAAAAAACCCAGTTCCGAATATATAGAAGTTATTTCTAGTTATATAAAAGGCATGTATTATTTTTTTATTTAAATTCTCAATTGAAGAATACATTCTTTT
This sequence comes from Cordilura impudica, assembly GCA_963682025.1. Taxonomy (NCBI): domain Eukaryota; kingdom Metazoa; phylum Arthropoda; class Insecta; order Diptera; family Scathophagidae; genus Cordilura; species Cordilura impudica. The sequence continues at coordinate 219,983,227 of OY821520.1, forward strand.
TGATCTCCATGATGATTTCGAGTGTACCAATATACCTTAGTTAATTAAATAATTAAATCGTATTTAATCCTGTGCAAATTTTAAAATCGCGAAAAAAAAAATTATTTAAAATATAATAGATAAATATATTTGCTGAGCTTTATTGAATTTCTTAAACAATATTAACAAATAAATTATTACACATTAAATTTTGTAACTATTTTGGATAAATGTGCTTGTACTTTTATTATAACTTGTAATTGCACTATTATGAATAAAATCTTTTAAGATGTATGAGTAAATACTCCTATACTTTTCCTAAAGGGTTGAGAAAATGATTCGGGTTGGGTTAAATTAATTTTTTTTTCCTGTTTTGAAGAACATTGGTTGGGAGGGTTTTGAGCACGGGTCCTTAACAACATGACCCTTTTGTATTGTTAATTTCTCTAATACGCATAAATTAAATTTCAAAATCCGTATTCTTATAAATTTCTATTGGGGAAATCAATAGGTATTAAATTTGGTCCGTATATTCCTATTTTATAGCCTCACTCTAATTCAGGGACTCTTTAATAAAATGGTAATGGTGATTTGTTTGACATGGGTCAAGAACCTCCCCACACCACTGAAGCAAGCGGCTGAGACGGGTCCCGCCGACCCTTAGTCACTCTAATATTACATGAGATAAGAGACTTAATTATTTATTTGGCCACCATATTATTTTAGGTAGTGTTTTATATCTGGCCTATTGGTTGCATCTGCGCTGTGCAAATAATTTTATTCTTTTCTTCTCTACTTTTTGTCATCATCTCACTTCCATTACAGGTTTGGGTATAATGACTTTGTGCTGATGTTTGTAACTACCAAAAATATTTGACCTAGACCCATCTTTTATTATACCAATCGACTCAGAATCACTTTCTGAGAATCACTTTCTGAGTCGATTTAGCATTGTCCGTCCGTCCGTCTGCAGGTCGCAAATATGAATATATTTCGATGAAATTTGGTATATAAGCTTCTGTCAGCCATATGATAGATGCTATTCAAATTGGTAAAATTCGGTCCATGTTTAGACCTAGCCCCCATACAAATGACCCCTATGAAACAGACATGAAGTGCCATAAGATCCAAATTATAATATATATCTTAATCAAATTGGGTTTGTATGTGTTTATTATACCCATTAATCAGTAGTCCAAAAATTATCCCTATAGGACAATTCTTAGTCATAGGTCCCATATAACCTGCTTCCCGATCTTCACTTAAATCTATCAAAAACCAAAAATATTGCGCAGATTTTTCTCAAATTTGGTTTGTATATATTTTTTCGAAATATAAGTGACTTTACCAAGTATGGTCAAGATCGGTCCATTTTTCGACCTAGTCCCTATATAAATATAGCACCCGATATGAACTTTTTCATATTTGCGGCAAAAAACATTAATAACAACGCCACTCAAATTTGGTTTTCTATATCTATAGTTGGACCGAAAGATAGGGTCTCTAAACCATGGTATAGGGTATCATATGGTCGGTCTAGACCGACTATAATTTTCTTACTTGTTATACCCTCCACTCCAGTGTGCAGAGGGTATATATAAGTTTGTCATTCCGTTTGTAATAATTAGAAAAAAAAATTTGGACCCCATAAAATATATATATTTGTGATCCTTATAATATCCGGAGTTGATATAGCGATGTCCGTTTGTCCGTCTGTCCGTCTGTGGAAATCACGATGACGGCATCAATCGGGCAGCTAGGGTGCTCGTTGACATAAAAAATGATACATTAACAAATTTGAATAAAGAACTAAAAAAAGTCTTGAAAAAATATAATTTTCTATGTTGTTCTTGTCACGATCACGCCCTCAATAGGATAGCTAAAGTGATCATTTTTAGTGAGAATGATTCAACAAATTCATGGGAAGATTTCTATTTCAAAAATCATTAAAATCCACCGAAATCCAGGGAAATCTCTGAAAAAGTAAAAAAAAAAAAAATGAAAAATAAGATGTTTCTATATTGTTCTTGTTGTTATTCTAAATGTTGTATTGTTGTCATAGCTGGACTGTTTGTTTTTGTGGTCGTTGTGGTAATAATATAATAAAAACTAACCATTTGTACATTTTTTTTTTATCAACTCTGGTAGAAAAATTTAAAAGTTTCCATTGTTTTGGCATCACTAAAAAAATTTTGTTAAATCATTTCTGTTACTGCCACGAGCCTGCCTGCAAAGTTTCAGATCGATTGGGTCTCGGGAAAGGGTTAAAATCGATCCAAAATTTTTTCGACAAGCAGACACTACGAGTTAATATAAAGGGAGTAAAAATTCACCAGCATCTAAAGCAAATAATGCTAAAATATGTACCTAGTTGTTATTAAAAAAAACAATGTAAATTTAGCAAAAAAAAATTTTATATATTAATTTATTTAAAGAGAAAAACACAAAAATAACGTTTGATGTTGTATTTTTTGTGTGTAATATTTACATACACATACATACACATATTAAATAATACAAATAATATACATTGTTTGTTTGTTTGTTTATATTAACTACAATACAAAGTAAATTTGTATTCTAATTGGGTCCAGGGAAAAGCCGGGTGACAAAGACCATTTGGCTGGTTTTTGCAGCGACAGACCAAAGCCTCTGGTGGGAATCGAACCCACGACCCCCGCATGATAGGCGAGCAAGCTACCTACTCAACTACCTACTCACCTACCGGGGCGCTTAAGTAATATACATATATTCTATATATGTATATGTTAGATTTAGAGGTCGTTACCTTTTAGTGTAACTGCGAAATAAAAGACTCAGACTTCTGACAAGAATATTTTATTAGTCTCAACGACTTGAATGACCTTCAACTACAAATTCAATAATACAAAAAAAAAAGGAAAAAGAAATGAAATGTAAGATAAATGAATGTAAAAAAATAGTATAACAGTTATTCGGGTTGCCATATTATTTCAACATTTCCCCTCAACACGAATATCTGTTTCACAACTTAAAAAAAAAAAATAATTTATAAATTAAGAAAGACCCATAAGTTTTACAAATTTCATGTGCTTATCCTTTGACAAGTTCTTGGTGAGTACGTCTGCAACCATATCTTCGGATGCTATATAAGCTAGTTCAACTGTTCCCTTAGATACCTCATCACGTACATGATGATACCGTATGTCTATATGTTTAGTACGTGGTCTATAGACTGGATTTTTTGCACTCTGCTTCTTACTCTCCCAAGATATTGCGCTACCACACATCAATACACGAATCCCGAATACGATTTTCTATCTTTTATGTCTCCACCCCAGTCAGCGTCAGCATAGCCCTCTATCATTTTCCTCTCGCCATCATAACGTAGCTTTAAATTTATTGTTTTTGCCAAATAGCGAAGTATATGTTTTGCACCAACTTCTTGCTTTCGTGTGGGATTGGAGTTATATTGTGCTAATTTACTCACGGAATGTTGTATATCAGGACGTGTAGAGATTGCTAAATATAACAGCTCGCCAATCAACTGTTGATATGCTGTCTGGTCGATCTGTTCATTATATTCATCGACGTCGACCACCTTATACCCTGGATCCAAAGGCGTTGATACAGGTCGACAGTTGACCATGCCATACTTTTTAAGTAAACTGTATATATATTTGGCTTGACATACTGCAATAGCACCAGTACTTCCACATCTTTCGATTTCCCAGCCAAGAAAATACGAAATCGGTCCTTTGTCGACAAGCTTAAACTCTTTCGCCAATTCGCCTTTAAATGTGTTGATGTCTTCTAGGCTTTGGCTACCTACAAGTAGATCGTCTACATAAATTGCAACAAAACATAACTTGCCTTCAATATTTCTTATGTAGAGACACTGCTCGTTTTTGCACTGCGAAAAACCCATATTTTGAAGAACTGCATCAAGTGTGAAGTTCCATTCACGCCCAGACTGTTTAAGTCCATATATTGCTTTATGTAGCCGCAGAACCCGATCTGGATATTTTTTATCTACAAAGCCCTCAGGTTGTTGCATGTAACACTCTTCGTTTAAATTGCTATTAAGGTAGGCTGTTGTGATGTCCAACTGGTGAAGATGCATTTTATTTTCAGCTGCCAATGCAATCAACATTCTTATTGTTGCATATCTTATAACAGGCGAGAATGTTTCATTATAATTTACGCCGTGTATTTGGTTACACCCTTTCGCCACTAATCTGGCTTTGAAACGCTCTATATTTTTGTTCTTGTCTGATTTTATACTAAACACCCATTTACATGCGATAGGCTTTTGATTTGGTGGCAATTCTGCTAGTGACCATGTTTAGTTAATAGTTAACGCATCGAATTCATTTTTCATGGCTGTTTTCCATTGGTGTTCATATATGTTACCGCCAATATCTTTTGCGCTCTGAGGTATTGAAACATTATCAGATAAAAGATTCACGCTATTGTATATCTTTCGGGGTCGACCCGGTTTTCCTGTACGAAGAATTCTTGGCCGTCCGCGTCCTAAACGCACTTGAGTTTCTTCTTCTTCTTCACTGTTTGTGTTTCTATCTAAGGTGTTGTCATCTTCATGTGTAGTATCTACCTCTGCTGTCGGTGTGGGCTCAATTATTGGATCGTCATCATTACATAAATTCCCATACGATACAGGCTGCATCAACAGTTCTGCACTCGGTTCATTTTTTCCCATAAGTTTATTTTCTTCGAATATAACATCTCTTCTGATAATCACCTTTTTTGCTTCGATGTCGTACAACCGATATGCTTTTGCTTGTTGTGAGTAGCCAACCATTATACAACTTTTTCCTTTTGCTCGGAATTTACGATTTTCAGATCTGTCTAGCGCAACCGCCAAACAACCGAACACTTTAAGATGTTGAACACTAGGTTTTCGTCCGTACCATATTTCATTTGGAGTTATGTCGCCAATCGATTTTGATGAAACACGGTTCCGAAGGTAAGCCGCGGTTGCCACTGCTTCCGCCCAAAATTTTTCGCTAAGACTTGCTTGTACTAACATAGATCTCGCCATTTCCACCAATGTTCGGTTGGCTCGTTCGGACACTCCGTTTTGTTGTGGACTATACGGGGTAGTCAGTTGGCGTGTGATCCCATTATCCTCTAGATACTTATTAAAAGCGTTATTAATAAATTCACCGCCATTATCACTTCTTACTATACGAACCAATTTTCCAGTTTGACGTTCCACCATCATTTTAAATGTTTTGAATTTATCAAATACTTCATCTTTTGTCTTGATGAAATAGACGAACATTTTCCTTGACTTGTCATCTATAAAAGTTAGAAAATATTGCGATCCGGCAATTGATTGAACGTTAAATGGTCCACAAACATCGGTATGGATTAAATCCAAAATGTTCTCTGCTTTGCGGCTAGATTGCTGCGGAAAGGGTTGTGTGAAAATTTTACTGCGCATACACGTAACGCACGAATGGTTTTCTTTAAATTGCGCTTTTTCTAAACCACGTACTAATTCTTTTGCTTTCATTTGCTGCAAACATCCAAAGTTCACGTGCCCAAGTCTTAGATGCCAAATATTTTGCTCTAACACACATGAATACACCGACTGCAATGTACTCTCAAATACAAATAGATCGTTTTTAATATTTGCTTTTAAGGTAACTTTATTACAGTTTTTGTTTTGTACAATTGCCCCTTCATCGGAAAATATTACTTTCGCTCCGTTTTGAACACTTTTCATAACAGAGAAAAAATTATGTTGAAACGAGGGAGCATACAGAGTATTTTTAAGCAACAAATTGCCGTTTTCCGTTTTTAATTTTACATTCCCCCTTCCTACGGCTGTTACGATTTGGTTCCCAGGTGTTAATACTTTTTCCTCTACTTTCTGCATTGAAACGAACAAATCTTTGTTGTTGCATATATGTGACGTTGCGCCACTGTCCATGATCCACTCAAAACGGGTTTCGCTGTTGTTGGTATTATGCGTAATAGCCGTGAGAGCTTGAGCATAATAGGAACTCTCCTTCGATTCTTTTGTGTCTTGTTGTTCCTTTGTTTTCTTTGATTTGCAATTAGCAGCGTAGTGACCGCGTTTATGACACTTATAACACTTTACATTATTTTTCGATTTGTGATTCCACCCATTCGTTTCGTTGGAAGTTTTATTTTTGACATCTCGTTGTTGTGCTCTATTACTGTTGTTGTGTTGCGCCGAAAATGCATGATGACTGTTGTCATTGTCGGTGCGATTGTTTCTACGCTCATATTCTTCTAGAAGTTTTACTTTTAATATGTTGTACTCCGGCAATTCATCCCTCGTCTCCATTGCAATCACGAAGCTCTCAAAATGGTTTGGCAAACTCGACAAAAGAATAATGACCAACATCTCATTATTAATTTCAATACCAACCTCTGCCAACTTTTCGACGATGTTTGTAAACGAGTTTAAAAACTGTGGTATATTACCGTCATCCGACAAACGGAGGTTTAACAGACTTTTATACAGGGTAACTTTTCTAGCAGGACCTTTGGGTTTATATATTGATTCCAATTTAAGCCACGCTTCCTTCGAATGTTTGCAATTTTTAATATGATTTAATTGCGTTGGTTTGACAGACAAAACCATTGTTGCAAGCGCTTTTTCATCTAACGCGTCCCACTCTGAGGCATTTGTATCATTCCGTACAAACCTGCCAGACACAACCTTCCACTGTTCCGAATGTACCAGCACACCACGCATTTGGACACACCATGAGTCGTAGTTTTGCTCATCTAGCTTTTCAATAGCATACAGTCCATTTGCCATCTCACTTACTATATTATGACACCGATCTAGCTCCGGTTTTATGTCGTCTGGCGCCTGAAGTGTATCCTCAAAAACGTCGTCGTTATCTGATGAAGTTGTTACTTCAACCTCCTTCGTATTTCCTATGTTAGATTTAGAGGTCGTTACCTTTTAGTGTAACTGCGAAATAAAAGACTCAGACTTCCGACAAGAATATTTTATTAGTCTCAACGACTTGAATGACCTTCAACTACAAATTCAATAATACAAAAAAAAAAAAAAAAGGAAAAAGAAAAAGAAATGAAATGTAAGATAAATGAATGTAAAAAAATAGTATAACAGTTATTCGGGTTGCCATATTATTTCAACAGTATATCCATAATAACTGCATGTTAGAAATAAATCGGTATATTATTTTATTTACATAAAATTCTGCAATATTTTGTTGTGGGGAAAATAAATTTCTTTTGCATTAACAGAGTTACACTTCATTTTGCTCAGCGTGACTATGCCACAGTAGATGCCGCCATAATTTTTGTTTGTTCTAATTAGCTTTGCAATAGTTATTTCTATTTTAACATGAATGTTAATATTTTCAACTAGATATCATACAGAACAATGTTAAGAGTATACACGGGTTGGTCTTTTATTTCATACGTTTTTTCATTATTCTTTTACATATATGAACATAAGTTTGGCATATTACCCACCAATCTCACATCACACTGCAAGTTCGAAAAACTCAATACACTCACATTTTTTTTACTAATACACACACATTTTCCGCAGTGGTCACACTAATGGCACCAAATTTTTCGTGCGAATAGTGGCAGACACTAACGATGATTAATGTTACTCTGTTATAAATTTAATGCAAATTTACTGGATTCTGTAAAATTGTAATTAAAGTTTTAACTTGTTAAATCTATTATAATGATTTATTTTTTGAAATGCGCATACAAAAACGCAAGTTTGTTAATTATAGAGCATAAATATTATTAACTATTATTAAAATAATACTAATAATAATAAATGTAAACAATTTCCCTCAAACATGTGCCTGTATAATAAACTTGGTAACTCTACTTAAAATAAAATAAGAGAGAGAAGTGTACAGATTTTTTCAAGTTTACGCTTCGACAACATTTTAAAAATGAGATTGCAGTCAGATGTTTGAGCATAAAATTTAATGGCGATGGATTCGACTAATTCGAACAATTTTTCGTTGATAATACGTACACAACGATTTTACAATTTCAGTGTGATGTGAGATTGGGGGGTTAACTTTTTGTTGTCTTTACAAAATAGAGTTACCGAGTTCGTCAATGAGTTTTTTGCTTACAAAACAGTTCGACATAGTTATATAGAATTATTATTCTGCTTTACCTATAAAATATCTGATTGCGATTACATCTAATTTTTAAAAATTGTTTATAATTAATAAAGCCCTATTATTCACATAAATACAAAATTTCACTTTTTAAATTTTCCATTCAAATTTAAGAAAATATCAATTATAATAAAAACTGAAAATAAAATTTCCAATTATAAATTAGAAAATATTAATTGAGTTTCAGAAAATCATATCAAAACGTCGGAAATAATAATTTTAAATTTAGAAATATCTTTACATTTAAAAATGTTTACATTTAAAAAAAAATATTGCCATTCAGGAGATATTAATAACTTTTCAGTACCGCGATTCAGTAACTTCTTTTAACGATAGTCGAATTGTAAAAAAAAGAAAATTGCAAAATTATCAGTAAAATTTTGAAACGATATTCGCTATTGTTAAAGTCAGCTGTTGTTGTTATCTAAACGACAACCATTTTTGTGTTGTTTATCCAATCGATAAAAACTTAAATTTTTACATAAATAAAAATCATGAAATAGTGAAAATATTTTGCTTTAATTAAAAAACTTTTTTATATAAATAAAGAAATTAAATAGCATATTTAATTCATTATTTCATTTTCAAATAAATAAACAGAAATATTAGTAAAAAAAATAAAGATATTAAACATAAACATAAAATCATCCTGTCAAACACGAAGTAATTTGTTTTTTTCTATTCTTTGTGTTTTTCGCTTATTTTGACAGAGATGCCACTCCTTTACAATTTAAATAAATAGAAAAACAGATTTGTCGATATTAATTTAAATTCAATGAATTTAAGAAAACCTCAAATGATATTTAAGAATTGCTAACATAAACATTGTTACATAAGTAAAGGTAATTTTATGAGAATGTTATTTTTTATATATAAATTTTCACAATTTTTTTTGGATGAAAATTTGAAGTTTTTCAGAAAATAAAGATAACATTAAATTATTTTATTTAAAATGTTTGGGACTTTTCGTTTTTTGCGTTTTTCATCCCTAATTTGATTATTTATTATTATAAATTTATTCTCTATGTTTTCAAAATATGGCAATATTTTAAAAAAAAGTTGAGAGAGCTTTTTTTTTGGTTATTATTTTGTTACTCCATCCGACCTATATGGCCACAATGAAGAGATATTTGGCCAGTTAAAAGAAACTATACAGCCATCTCCAATTAGCACGATTTAATGCATATAGCCACTCTACACAACCATTACCTTTGCAATGGAGGTTAGGGCGAGCTATTTAATTAGCAAAAACTAAATTAAACGAGAAGTTATGTCATATAACCGGAAACGCATGCATATAGGTATATAACCAAAATGCATGCCGATCAGCAACCACGATGACCAAAAAGCAAACACCGAAATAAATCCGAAATAATAGAAAAGAAGAAAACCAACCCAAAGAATTTGCTGAAATAATTTGGTATTAAGTTTAACAAGTTGTTTACTTTTTCATTTACATTTATTATCAAGACTCAAACCGAGGTGGAGGGTATTAAAGATTCGGCACAGCCGAATTTAACACTCTTACTTGTTTTTAAATGTAAACATTTTTAAATGTAAAGATATTTCTAAATTTAAAATTATTATTTCCGACGTTTTGATATGATTTTCTGAAACTCAATTAATATTTTCTAATTTATAATTGGAAATTTTATTTTCAGTTTTTATTATAATTGATATTTTCTTAAATTTGAATGGAAAATTTAAAAAGTGAAATTTTGTATTTATGTGAATAATAATGCTTTATTAATTATAAACAATTTTTAAAAATTAGATGTAATCGCAATCAGATATTTTATAGGTAAAGCAGAATAATAATTCTATATAACTATGTAGAACTGTTTTGTAAGCAAAAAACTCATTGACGTTACCGAGTTCTATTTTGTAAAGACAACAAAAAGTTAACCCCCCAATCTCACATCACCCTGAAATTGTAAAATCGTTGTGTACGTATTATCAACGAAAAATTGTTCGAATTAGTCGAATCCATCGCCATTAAATTTTATGCTCAAACATCTGACTGCAATCTCATTTTTAAAATGTTGTCGAAGCGTAAATTTGAAAAAATTTGTATACTTCTCTCTCTTATTTTATTTTAAGTAGAGTTACCAAGTTTATTATATATGCACATGTTTGAGGGAAAATGTTTACATTTATTATTATTAGTATTATTTTAATAATAGTTAATAATATTTATGCTCTATAATTAACAAACTTGCGTTTTTGTATGCGCATTTCAAAAAATAAATCATTATAATAGATTTAACAAGTTAAAACTTTAATTACAATTTTACAGAATCCAGTAAATTTGCATTAAATTTATAACAGGGTAACATTAATCATCGTTAGTGTCTGCCACTATTCGCACGAAAAATTTGGTGCCATTAGTGTGACCACTGCGGAAAATGTGTGTGTATTGGTAAAAAAAATGTGAGTGTATTGAGTTTTTCGAACTTGCAGTGTGATGTGAGATTGGTGGGTAATATGCCAAACTTATGTTCATATTTGTAAAAGAATAATGAAAAAACGTATGAAATAAAAGACCAACCCGTGTATACTCTTAACATTGTTCTGTATGATATCTAGTTGAAAATATTAACATTCATGTTAAAATAGAAATAACTATTGCAAAGCTAATTAGAACAAACAAAAATTATGGCGGCATCTACTGTGGCATAGTCACGCTGAGCAAAATGAAGTGACACTCTGTTATACAAAAGAAATGTATTTTCCCCACAAAAAAATACTGCAGAATTTTATGTAAATAAAATAACCGATTTATTTCTAACATGCAGTTACTATGAATATACATACATACATATATATAATATATGTACATTATTTGTATTATTTAATATGTGTATGTATGTATATTTAAATATTACACACAAAAAATACAACATCAAACGTTATTTTTGTGTTTTTCTCTTTAAATAAATTAATACATAAATTTTTTTGCTAAATTTACATTTGGGCAATTCACAACAGGTGTTGTATATTGTATGTTGTATTGAAATACACAATACAATCATTTGTTGTGAACACTCAGTTGTATTTTCATATTGTAAAACGCTTTCTTTAGTAATTTTCGATCCAACGAGGAAAGATCGCTTCGTCGCTTCTGCTATTTTGTATAAGAGAAAACACTTGTCAGTGTTTGCTTTTTGGTCGTGAGATATACCCTGGAGTTTTAGTTACGTACCTCTTGCATTTTAATTTATAATGAAAAAAAAAAAAATGTTAAATGTTTTGGTTGGTACTGAAAGAGAAAATACATACTAAAAATATAAACATTAATTTTTATATAAATAAACTTATCGATGTATTTGCGTTATTTGCATTATTTGCCATATTTTATTTTATAATTATTTATGCTGATAATATTCTATGTATTTGTTTTTTCTTTTTCATAAAAACTGGCATTCACTTGGAACTGATATGTTATGATACAATATACAACATTTACTAAACATAGCAAATGAAGTTGGATCGTGTATCAGATTTTTCAGTGAAAATTACCAACAACAATTTTACACTATTGTAAAGTGATACACGATACAAGAGATACAACGATACATTACCCATTGTGAATTGCCCAATTGTTTTTTTTATTAACAACTAGGTATTTTAGCATTATTTGCTTTAGATGTTGGTGAATTTTTACTCCCTTTATATTAACTCGTAGTGTCTGCTTGTCGAAAAAATTTTGGATCGATTTTAACCACTTTCCCGGGACCCAATCGATCTGAAATTTTGCAGGCAAGCTTGTGGCAATGACAGAAATGATCTAACATATTTTTTTAGTGATGCCAAAACAATGGAAACTTTTAAATTTTTCTACCAGAGTTGATAAAAAAATGAACAAAGGGTTTGTTTTTGTTATATTATTACCATAACGACCACAAAAACAACAAGTCCAGCTGTAGAGATCCACCAAATGAATTTCTGTTGCTAACAAAAAAAACTTAAATTCAAAATAACATGTATGAAATATAAATCTAAAAAAAATTGATGGCACACTTTGTTGCTACTCAAATACAATGTTTAGCTCAAATACAATGTTTAGCCTTTAATTACCAAAAGTGAAAAATGACACTTTTCATGAAGGCCACTCATTGTTTCTTTTTTTTTCAAGTTCAAGTATAAATTTTGTTTACACAATCTTCATTAATAAACACATTTTTTTATTTAAATATTTTTTTTGAACTTATTTTTTTTTGTTGTACATTTATTGATTTGATTTTGTTTGAATTTGATTTTTATTTTTATGTATGTATAAGTAACTAATTAAAATTGTAAATAATAAAAAACCAAAAACATTAAGTGCTGAATTAGCACAAAAATAATATAAAATAAAGACCACTGTTGGAGAACAGAATGATTGGTTCTCTGACAGTTGGTAGGCAAACTTGCCCTAACTAAAAAAAAAAATTGTTTGATTTCAAAAGGATTAAACACTAAAACTGGTCGGCAGGTTTGCCCCAGAATTAGTTTGAAAAATTAACCAACATAAATTCTACCATAAAAATATTATATGGCGATCCTTATCCTGCGTATCCTGGAACTCTGATGACTATTTGGTGAAAAAAAAAATTTTACATCCTATCCAGAAAATTTTATTTTGGAAACTATCCGAAGTATCCTGATTGGAACACAGCTGAACCATTGACACCACCAGACAGTGATTATGACAGCGACATAGAAACAGATCTTGACGATTCAAAGTTGTACGATCGCTTTGGTGATCCTGGTTACTTTGTTGGTTACAAAGGTGGCAATGTCATGACGGTGGCTTGATTTTCCCTTAATTTATGTTCTATCGCCTGAATAATTAATAAATGCAATAATTTAATAAATTTTGTTGAACACGTTCTTTAAATATTTAATATACTGTCGATACAATTATTATTTAAATATGACCGAACATGTAAATATTTTTCCTGCCCTATTAACAACGATTTTTTAAATTTAATTTTTTTTAAATATCGTTATATTTTCCACAAAATTTTAAATGTTAAGTTATGTTTTTGCTTTTGCAATTTCTTACTACTTTTTTATGTTTATAAAAAATTAGAATTATTTTTCTGTTTCATTTTGTAATGGCATATATGGTTTGTTTATCATGTGTAAAATGTTGATGTTTTAAATATATTCTTTCTAACTTCTAATGATTTATATGATTTATACTATAATGATTTCGATGTTTATTTGTAATAAATCCAAAATGTCTTTAACCTATTTTATTTGTATGTGAACAAAACAAATGTATAAGTATATGTGTACCAAATTTACAGAGAAAAAAAGCCTTAAATAAAAGCAAAGATAAATTAAATAAAATATTTAAATGTACTAAAAAAAAAATTAGAAATAGTATAAAAAAAAAAAAAATTAAATCTTTTAACTCATAATATTTCACTAAGAATTACATATGTTTAATTAAAATAATAAATTAATTAATAAATCTTAAAACAAAATTTTTTTATATACAAAAGTTAAAATATATAAAATAGTACACTTATGGAAAAATTTGAAAAAATTGTAAGGACTCTGTCAAGTATATTAGAAAATTTTAAAAAACAAGGTACAAAGAAATACAAACTAGATACAGTTTTACAGAAACTAAAAGAGGTAGAACAGTTAAAAACACAATTTGAGGCATTAGAAGAATCACCTGACATTGACTATATACAACTGACGACACTTAAAACAAAATTTCAAAAATTGTACACGGAAATAAGAACCAAATTAGAAGAACAGAAAGAAACAGAAAGTAACGAACATAGTAATTCAAGCAATACGCAAAACGTAACAAAAACCATGGCGGAATTTGACATAATTACTAGTTTAAAAGTAGTCCCAGAATTCACTGGAAACTACAAGGAGCTAAATTCATTTTTAAAAATCACTGAGCTCATGTATAATAACTTGAGTGAAAATGCAAAAAAAACTTTGATAGAATTCATAAGAGAGGTAAAATTACACAATAAGGTTAAAACAGCAATTGGAATACTGGAACCAATTGATAATTTTGACAAACTGAAATATGAGCTAACAAAGTTATACAAAAGTCCTTTGACAATTCCAGAAATTTATTCAAAACTCAATGGTTACACACAGAGAAACCAAAATGTCACCACATTCAGTGACAAAATATTAAACTTAATATCCGAATTAAACTTGTTACAAATTGCACAACTGGAAGGAACAGTGACAACAGAACGGAAGGACGATATAGTCAGAACAAATCAAAACTATAGTTTGACCATTTTTAAGAACAATCTGAACGATACCTTAAAACAGGCAATTTGTATAGCACAGCCCAAAACGCTGAACGAAGCAATAAGTATTGCAAAGGAACTAGAGAAGACTAATTGTACCTCAGGACAATTAATGTATTATCAACAAAACAATTTTAGACAAACCAATTTTAGAGGACGAAATAACCACAGAGCCTTTGGCAATAATAATAACCGTGAAAACCATAACAACAATAACAATCGTTCTTTAAACAACAATGGAAAATATGAAAATTTTTCGAGACAAAATTTTAAACGTGGAAACAATTTAGGAAATTTTCGTAAAAATAATAATTACAGTGGACAAAACAATAACCGTGGGAACAATAACTACTATTCCGGAAACAATGGCAATCGCGGAAATTACAATAACAATCGAGGACAAAATAATTATCGTGGAAATAACAATTATCGTAGTAACCAACATAATAATTACAGTACAAATAATAACAATAATAGAATTCGAGTCATTCAAGAGGGAAACGAGTTGGCCCCGGAGGAAGGACATGCGGACTAGAGTCAATCCCCGGGTATCCAAGAATAAAAATTTATAGAATTTCAAATAATGCAACAAATATAATTTCTCTAAGATGTAAAGATGCTAATAGGAATCTTACCTTTATAGTAGACACAGGTGCGGACGTGTCAGTAATAAAAACAAAAAATCTCAATGGTGATTTGTATTTTAACAATCAAGAAAAATGCAAACTTACAGGCATATCGGACGAAATAATTTATTCACAGGGTGTAATTGATTTAAATTTGGATTTGGGTGAAAATTCGTACATTCAAAATTTTAATATCGTTGATAGCAAATTTCCCATACAGACTGACGGAATACTGGGACAAGATTTTTTAAAAAATTGCTTGTGCAAAATCGATTTAGAAACCTGCACTATAACAGTTATTATCAATGATGAAGAGATCATTTTACCAATTTACTCAGACTTGTCAGAAGTTTCTGAAATAATTATTCCTGCAAGATCAGAAATAATTCACCATATAAAAATGGATCTAACTGAAGACAGTGTTGTGTTAAATAAAGAAGTGCAAGAAGGAGTATTTTTGGGAAATTCAATAGCACCCAAAGACGGATTTGCCCACATAAGACTACTTAATGTAAATGACAAAGAAATAAGAATTAAAAAGTTAAAATTAGAAACTGAGCCATTACATAACTATTACTTAATTAAAAATAAGAAGAAGGACAATTCTGACAGGGAACGTTTTGAAGAATTGATTAACATTTTAAATTTGGATTCAAAAGACAAAGAAGCAAAGGACTCGTTATACGCAATTTTTGAACAATATTCGGACATTTTTCATATCGAAGGAGAAGTATTGACAGCAAACAATTTTTATACTCAACATTTAAGTGTAAATGACACAAATCCTGTGTACATAAAAAATTATAGACTACCGAATTCTCAGCTTGAAGAAATAGACGAGCAAGTAGACAATTTAATAGACAATGACATAGCAGAACACTCAGTTAGTCCCTATAACTCACCATTATTGCTAGTACCAAAAAAAAAATAGTGGGGACAAAAAGAAATGGAGACTAGTAGTAGACTATAGGCAACTAAATAAGAAGTTGGTAAGCGACCGCTTCCCCCTAACCCGCTTGGAGGACGTACTAGATTTACTAGGCCGAGCAAAATATTTTTCAACACTCGACATGACGAGCTCTTTCCATCAAATACCGTTACATGAAGACTCTAGACCTTTAACTGCATTTTCAACTAACAAAGGACATTTTCAATTTAAACGTTTACCATTCGGATTGAAAATTTCAAGCAACAGCTTTCAAAGAATGCTTACAATCGCCTTGAGTGGTTTGGATAGCCAAGCATTTTTGTATGTCGACGATATAATAGTATTTGGTTGTAGTTTAAAACACCATAATGACAATTTAATAACAGTCTTCGACAGACTAAGAAAATACAATTTAAAATTAAATGCAAACAAATGCGTATTTTTAAAATCAGAAGTCGTATATTTAGGACATTTAATTACTAATGAAGGTATAAAAACAGACCCTTCCAAATTTGAAACAATAAAAAAATACCCCGTCCCAAGAAATAGTGACGAAGTGAGAAAATTCGTAGCTTTTTGTAATTACTACAGACGATTTATTGAAAACTTCGCTCAAACCACAAAATGTCTCAATAATCTGGTAAAAAAAGGACAGACATTCGAATGGACAGAAGAATGTCAAAAGACATTTGAAGTCTTAAAAGAAAAATTAATTAACCCACCTATATTACAGTATCCAAATTTTGAACAACCATTCGTACTCACAACTGATGCATCTGACTTCGCAATCGGTGCAATCTTAAGCCAAGGTGACATAGGAAAAGACTTGCCAATATCCTATGCAAGTAAAACACTGGCAAAACACGATATAAACAAGCCAGTAATAGAAAAAGAGCTACTAGCCATTCATTGGGGAATTAATTTTTTTAGACCATATTTATATGGCAGGAAGTTTATCGTGGTGACGGACCACAGACCCCTAGTAGCATTATTCACGCATAAAAATCCTTCATCAAAGATGACAAGGATAAGAATAGATTTGTCAGATTATGATTTTGACATAGTCTACAAACAAGGAAAAATTAATACAAATGCCGATGCATTGTCAAGAATAAAAATAGATTCGGACATACTCAAGAGTATGATACCGACAAATTGTGATGACTCAAAAAGAATGTTTGCAATAACAAGGGGAATGTCAGCCAACGAGAACAAGGCAGACACGGAGAAATACAATTCTCATTCGAAGCCTGATCAACTTCACATTTGGGAATGTACGTCCATATCTGATATCACGAATATGAAAAATTTAAGATTTATAGAAGAAAATAATAAAGGTACCAAAAATTGAGTTAAATAAAAGATGGGTAACAGTTAGATATAGCGATAATCACGCGAAATTCGTTTCGATCGTCGAGAAGCTATCATCAAAAATTACTGATAGGAATATAATGAAGCTAGCGTTAGAACAAAATGATATATTAAGAGGCATGCCCATAGAAGAATTTAAGAAAATGTATAATGAATTGCAAATGGAAAGAATAAAAAGGAATTTAGAACCTTTAAAGATAATAATATACAAAGCCCCAACAAAAATTAAAGAAGAGTCAATTATGAAAAATTTAATTAAAGAGTATCACAATACACCAATAGGAGG
This sequence comes from Cordilura impudica, assembly GCA_963682025.1. Taxonomy (NCBI): domain Eukaryota; kingdom Metazoa; phylum Arthropoda; class Insecta; order Diptera; family Scathophagidae; genus Cordilura; species Cordilura impudica. The sequence continues at coordinate 220,000,863 of OY821520.1, forward strand.
GCATTTAGGCATCAGAAAAACTTTATTGAAACTAAAACAAAGATTCGTTTGGAAAAACATGAATAAAATGGTTAAAAAATATATAATAAATTGTTGTGACTGCACAAAGAATAAGCAAACAAAATACACCAAAGAAAAAATGACGATAACTGACACACCTGGTACAAGTTTTGAAACGTTAAGTATAGATACGGTAGGACCCTTACGAATATCTAACGGCTATAGATATATTTTGACAGTACAGTGCGAATTAACAAAATACGTCATACTACATCCAATGGAAACAAAAGAGGCGGTATCAATCGCAAAAGCATTAGTGGACCAAGTAATACTTAAATACGGACTTTTTAAGACACTAAAATCGGACAGAGGAACTGAATTTAAAAATGAACTGCTTGGAAATATTTGCCAAATGTTGAAAGTAGAACAGATTTTCTCAACACCCTACCACCATCAGACAATAGGAGCACTCGAACGAAATCATAGAGTTTTGAATGAGTTTTTGTTAAATTTCGTTGAAAATAATGAATGGGACAAATATATTTTGTACTATGCATTTGCATATAATAGCACACCAAATGTGGATACTAAATACAGCCCTTATGAACTAGTATATGGAAAAATTCCACGTTTGCCAAATGACATGGTTGAGAATAATAGGCCAATTTGCAATTTGGACAGCTATGCAAATGAAATGAAAATAAGACTACGGGAATCACTACTTAAAGCACGAGAACTAATACATATGACAAAACTAAAAAGAAAACTAGATTATGACAAGAATAGTAAGGAATCTGACCTAAAAGTAGGAGATTTAGTATACGTTAAGTTAGAAACTAGGAGAAAACAACAGAGTCCATATCATGGCCCTTACCCTATAATTGAACGTAAAGGAGTCAATTCTGTAATTAAGATTAATAATAAATTTAAGGAATATCATAACGATATATTTAAAAAATACAATCCTAATTAAAAACAAGTAAGAGTGTTAAATTCGGCTGTGCCGAATCTTTGATACCCTCCACCTCGGTTTGTTAAACTTAATACCAAATTATTTCAGCAAATTCTTTGGGTTGGTTTTCTTCTTTTCTATTATTTCGGATTTATTTCGGTGTTTGCTTTTTAGTCATCGTGGTTGCTGATCGGCATGCATTTTGGTTATATACCTATATGCATGCGTTTCCGGTTATATGACATAACTTCTCGTTTAATTTAGTTTTTGCTAATTAAATAGCTCGCCCTAACCTCCATTGCAAAGGTAATGGTTGTGTAGAGTGGCTATATGCATTAAATCGTGCTAATTGGAGATGGCTGTATAGTTTCTTTTAACTGGCCAAATATTTCTTCATTGTGGCCATATAGGTTGGATGGAGTAACAAAATAATAACCAAAAAAAAAGCTCTCTCAACTTTTTTTTAAAATATTGCCATATTTTGAAAACATAGAGAATAAATTTATAATAATAAATAATCAAATTAGGGATGAAAAACGCAAAAAACGAAAAGTCCCAAACATTTTAAATAAAATAATTTAATGTTATCTTTATTTTCTGAAAAACTTCAAATTTTCATCCAAAAAAAATTTTGAAAATTTATATATAAAAAATAACATTCTCATAAAATTACGTTTACTTATGTAACAATTTTTATGTTAGCAATTCTTAAATATCATTTGAGGTTTTCTTAAATTCATTGAATTTAAATTAATATCGACAAATCTGTTTTTCTATTTATTTAAATTGTAAAGGAGTGGCATCTCTGTCAAAATAAGCGAAAAACACAAAGAATAGAAAAAAACAAATTACTTCGTGTTTGACAGGATGATTTTATGTTTATGTTTAATATCTTTATTTTTTTTACTAATATTTCTGTTTATTTATTTGAAAATGAAATAATGAATTGAATATGCTATTTAATTTTTTTATTTATATAAAAAAGTTTTTTAATTAAAGCAAAATATTTTCACTATTTCATGATTTTTATTTATGTATGACGACATTTCAACCTAAAAATTTAAGTTTTTATCGATTGGATAAACAACACAAAAATGGTTGTCGTTTAGATAACAACAACAGCTGACTTTAACAATAGCGAATATCGTTTCAAAATTTTACTGATAATTTTGCAATTTTCTTTTTTTTTACAATTCGACTATCGTTAAAAGAAGTTACTGAATCGCGGTACTGAAAAGTTATTAATATCTCCTGAATGGCAATATTTTTTTTAAATGTAAACATTTTTATATGTAAAGATATTTCTAAATTTAAAATTATTATTTCCGACGTTTTGATATGATTTTCTGAAACTCAATTAATATTTTCTAATTTATAATTGGAAATTTTATTTTCAGTTTAAAAAGTGAAATTTTGTATTTATGTGAATAATAATGCTTTATTAATTATAAACAATTTTTAAAAATTAGATGTAATCGCAATCAGATATTTTATAGGTAAAGCAGAATAATAATTCTATATAACTATGTAGAACTGTTTTGTAAGCAAAAAACTCATTGACGAACTCGGTAACTCTATTTTGTAAAGACAACAAAAAGTTAACCCCCCAATCTCACATCACACTGAAATTGTAAAATCGTTGTGTACGTATTATCAACGAAAAATTGTTCGAATTAGTCGAATCCATCGCCATTAAATTTTATGCTCAAACATCTGACTGCAATCTCATTTTTAAAATGTTGTCGAAGCGTAAACTTGAAAAAATTTGTATACTTCTCTCTCTTATTTTATTTTAAGTAGAGTTACCAAGTTTATTATACAGGCACATGTTTGAGGGAAAATGTTTACATTTATTATTATTAGTATTATTTTAATAATAGTTAATAATATTTATGCTCTATAATTAACAAACTTGCGTTTTTGTATGCGCATTTCAAAAAATAAATCATTATAATAGATTTAACAAGTTAAAACTTTAATTACAATTTTACAGAATCCAGTAAATTTGCATTAAATTTATAACAGGGTAACATTAATCATCGTTAGTGTCTGCCACTATTCGCACGAAAAATTTGGTGCCATTAGTGTGACCACTGCGGAAAATGTGTGTGTATTAGTAAAAAAAAATGTGAGTGTATTGAGTTTTTCGAACTTGCAGTGTGATGTGAGATTGGTGGGTAATATGCAAAACTTATGTTCATATTTGTAAAAGAATAATGAAAAAACGTATGAAATAAAAGACCAACCCGTGTATACTCTTAACATTGTTCTGTATGATATCTAGTTGAAAATATTAACATTCATGTTAAAATAGAAAAAACTATTGCAAAGCTAATTAGAACAAACAAAAATTATGCCGGCATCTACTGTGGCATAGTCACGCTGAGCAAAATGAAGTGACACTCTGTTAATACAAAAGAAATGTATTTTCCCCACAACAAAATACTGCAGAATTTTATGTAAATAAAATAACCGATTTATTTCTAACATGCAGTTACTATGAATATACATACATACATATATATAATATATGTACATTATTTGTATTATTTAATATGTGTATGTATGTATATTTAAATATTACACACAAAAAATACAACATCAAACGTTATTTTTGTGTTTTTCTCTTTAAATAAATTAATACATAAATTTTTTGCTAAATTTACATTTGGGCAATTCACAACAGGTGTTGTACATTGTATGTTGTATTGAAATACACAATACAATCATTTGTTGTGAACACTCAGTTGTATTTTCATATTGTAAAACGCTTTCTTTAGTAATTTTCGATCCAACGAGGAAAGATCGCTTCGTCGCTTCTGCTATTTTGTATAAGAGAAAACACTTGTCAGTGTTTGCTTTTTGGTCGTGAGATATACCCTGGAGTTTTAGTTACGTACCTCTTGCATTTTAATTTATAATGAAAAAAAAAATGTTAAATGTTTTGGTTGGTACTGAAAGAGAAAATACATACTAAAAATATAAACATTAATTTTTATATAAATAAACTTATCGATGTATTTGCGTTATTTGCATTATTTGCCATATTTTATTTTATAATTATTTATGCTGATAATATTCTATGTATTTGTTTTTTCTTTTTCATAAAAACTGGCATTCACTTGGAACTGATATGTTATGATACAATATACAACATTTACTAAACATAGCAAATGAAGTTGGATCGTGTATCAGATTTTTCAGTGAAAATTATCAACAACAGTTTTACACTATTGTAAAGTGATACACGATACAGGAGAAAAAACGATACATTACCCATTGTGAATTGCCCAATTGTTTTTTTTTATTAACAACTAGGTATTTTAGCATTATTTGCTTTAGATGTTGGTGAATTTTTACTCCCTTTATATTAACTCGTAGTGTCTGCTTGTCGAAAAAATTTTGGATCGATTTTAACCACTTTCCCGTGACCCAATCGATCTGAAATTTTGCAGGCAGGCTTGTGGCAATGACAGAAATGATCTAACATATTTTTTTAGTGATGCCAAAACGATGGAAACTTTAAAATTTTTCTACCAGAGTTGATAAAAAAATGTACAAAGGGTTTGTTTTTGTTATATTATTACCATAACGACCACAAAAACAACAAGTCCAGCTATGAAAACAATGCAACATTTAGAATAACAACAAGAACAATATAGAAATATCATGTTTTTCATTTTTTTTTTACTTTTTCAGAGATTTCCCTGGACCTGTTCCACCGATTTTAATGATTTTTGAAGTAGAAATCTTTCCATGAATTTGGTGAATCATTCTCACTAAAAATGATCACTGTAGCTGCACTATTGAGGGCGTGATCGTGACAAGAACAACATAGAAAATTATTTTTTTTTCAAGACTTTTTTAGTTCTTCATTCAAATCTCGGGCCCTAATCGACCGATTTGGACGATTTTAAATAGCAAACTTCTCAGGATGTTAGTGAATCATTCTTATGTCAACGAGTACCCTAGCTGCCGGATTGATGCCGTCATCGTGATTTCCACAGACGGACAGACGGACATCGCTATATCAACTCCGGTTGTTATAAGGATCACAAATATATAAATTTTATGGGGTCCAAGATTTTTTTTCTAATTATTACAAACGGAATGACAAACTTATATATACCCTCTGCACACTGGAGTGGAGGGTATAACAACTCTACAACAGCAACAATGACAGTCATATGTTTTTCAAATAGGAAAAAACTGTTTATGTGTTAGTTTCGGTCATTCCCCAGTATGCATTGAAATATTAAGTTCTTAAATTGATGTCAAATGTAATTCTCAACTTGGGTTGAACAATTTTTCTCCTTGTTTGCTTTCAACTTGACATCAAGTTGAGACTTAACATTTTTTCCAATCTTTGAGAAACATTTTTACTCTCAATTGGATATCCAACACTTTTCTCCACTTGAGACCAAACATTTTTTCAACTTGAATACGATTTGTGTTAAGTCTGAGATATTATTTAAATATGTCATAAATAATAAATTAAATTAAAAAATGCCAAAAAAGTACAAATAAATCATTGATATATTTTTAATTATTTCTGCTTTTTGTCGAATTTTTCAAAAAATGTACAACTAATTAATTCATTTATTTTTAATTCTAGATTTTAAAAAATGTACATAATATGTACATTTAATGTTAAATATGTACATAGTAATGTTAAATATATAATGAAATTAAATTGAAACATTAAAAAAAGTACATTGTTTTCATTTCTAAAATTAGTATAATATGGCAATTCCGTACCTTCCATTTGATACCGATTGGAAATATTTCTTTGCTATCAAGTTGAGAATCACAAATTTCTCAATTTGATAACTATGAAAATCGCCATATAAAAAATGTGCCTTTTAAGTTGAGAAGACTATATTCGAACTATTGAGGGCATTTGAGAATTAACGTTGGAGATTTGAGAAATGTATTTGATCTCAAATGCACCTCAAGTTGATAGCAAACAAAAATGTTTATTGGGACATTTATTGTAGGGTCGTTTGCACACACACAAAAAATAGAAAATAAATTGTCAATAAGCAAAGCAAGTGGCTTCGAAATTCGATGATGCCAGTTAATCATTTTTTGTTCACGCGGAATTTATAATTGGAGGAATTTTTTTCTCGAGAAATGTATTTTCCGTGAGAAAGAAATTCCTTGAGAATATTCATAATTGGGATGAATAACTTTTAATTGGAACTTTTTAGTCAGAATAAATCATAATTCTAGTTAGATATTGGTTAATATTTAATTAGAAAAAATATTGTGGTGGCATCTACGCAATTATTGAGGCAGTCACGGAAAAATTAAATGCAAGTCTGTTTTTTTTAATATAACAAAAATGGATTTTCCCTTTAACAAAATATGGCAGAATTCTTTATAAATGAAATGCAAAATGGAAAATCAATTTTGTGCTAATTCTTAACAAAATTAATAAAATATATATATATATGTATTATTATATTTATTAATATTTGTAATTTTATTTGACACAATTTCACACACAGTTTTACAGATCAACTGTTTTCAACTGATTTAGAAGTTTTCTGTTTTTGAAACAGTAGTGCCAATTTGTAACATTTTGTGATGTAATGAAAATCGCAGAATAATAAGTTAATACACAATAAAAAATATTAAATTTTTAAGTTTTATATACATATTGCAATAAAAAAAACTTTGGTAAATTTACATTGAAGATGGTCAGAAATGAATGAGAAAAAATATATAGACATTTTAGAAAAGCACATTTAATGTTAAACTTTATGCACAAAATATATGGGTTTTTGTTGTTTCGAATTTAACTGTGGCTCTAAGTGAAAAGTTTTAGACCGATCGTATATTACATCTTGAGGATCCTCACCTAATATTTTCAAATATTTTAAATTCTTTTTAACTCATTTAACCTCATTACGAAAATAGTAAAACAGTAAATATAGAAAATCCACGCACCTCAAAAAATTGTTTTCTATGAAATAAATTAAAGACATTTCATATTATACAATTTTCTTTCAAAAATGTATCAATTATTGCAAATTTGAAATTTGACATATAGTATTTGTACATATATTTGTATAGATTTCGCAGTATGAAAAGAACTATTATTTCTTTATTTAGAATATATGTAAGTATTGCTCGCAAAAAAATGCAACATCATGAATGAAACACATAGACGACTGCTGGCAGCAGCATTTGTAGTCGTATAGTCAGCTACTTGATTTTTCTGAATACGACAGCAACATATAATACAAATGCATTTTTATTTAAATATACAATTACTTTTACTTATTTAAAATGCATTAGTACAACGTAAAAATAAATAAATTAGTTTAACGCCTTTTGATTATTAATGGAATTATAGCCTTTCATTTTGCGATTTTTTTTTTAAACAAAATAAAATATTTCATAGCACTAACTTCTTTTACATATTTTGTTATATTGTCAACACTATTTTTGTTTTGTAGCCAACAAAACACACTTGCAGTGTTTTTTTCTATTTGAAGAACATATGACTGCCATTGTTGATGTTGTAGAGTTGTTTTTTTTTTTTATTTTGTTTCGTTAACTCTTTTGTATTAAAGCACCTCCAATATATGTATCCATTTTAGTTTGCAAATTCAGTATATTTATAATTTATTACTTACAGCAAAAAATAATAGAAACAATTTTATCAGTTATGCTTACGAAACTATATAAATAGACTTGAAGTTGGCTGCAAAAGCAGTAGCCTGTGTAAAGAACAAGTTAGCGACATGTAACTGTTACGTAACGTGTCAGCCTTTTTTTCACATGAAAAGTATTGGGACGTTCGGTAACTGTTTTAAATGATTTTCATGTAAAAAAAAAACAACTGACTCGTTACGGTTACGGTTAGAAAACATTGACCTTTTATATGTATTATAATGCTATGAATGCATTTATCTTTATTTTATTTTATTTATATATTCTTTTTTTTTGTATTGTATATTATTTTTTTTTATTATTACTATTTCATTTAATTATTTTTTTCTTTAAATAAATTAACACATAAAAATTTGTTTTTTAAATTATTGGTGAACTTTTACTCCCTTTATTTACTGCCTTTATATTAACTGGTAGTGTCTGCTTGTCGACAAAATTTTGGATCGATTTTTAGCCCCTTTCCCGTGAGCCAATCGATCTGAAATTTTGCATGCAGGCTCGTGGCAATGACAGAAATGATCTAACAAATTTTTTTAGTGATGCCAAAACAATGGAAACTTTTAAAATTTTCTACCAGAGTTCACAAAAAAATGTACAAAGGGTTTGTTTTTATTATATTATTACCACAACGACCACAAAAACAACAAGTCCAGCTATGACAACAATGCAACATTTAGAATAACAACAGGAACAATATGGAAACATCATGTTTTTCATTTTTTTTTTAATTTTTCATAGATTTACCTGGACCTGTTCCACCGATTTTAATGATTTTTGAAGTAGAAATCTTCCCATGAATTTGGTGAATCATTCTCACTAAAAATTATCACCCTAGCTATCCTATTGAGGGCGTGATCGTGACAAGAACAACATAGAAAATTATATTTTTTCAAGACTTTTTTTAGTTCTTCATTCAAATCTCGGGCCCTAATCGACCGATTTGGACGATTTTAAATAGCAAACTTTTCAGGATGTTAATGAATCATTTTTTATGCCAACGAGCACCCTAGCTGCCCGATTGATGCCGTCATCGTGATTTCCACAGACGGACAGACGGACAGACGGACAGACGGACAGACGGACAGACGGACATCGCTATATCAACTCCGGTTGTTATAAGGATCACAAATATATATATTTTATGGGGTCCAAATTTTTTTTTCTAATTATTACAAACGGAATGACAAACTTATATATACCCTCTGCACACTGGAGTGGAGGGTATAAAAAAAAAAAAAAAAAAAAACTATGCTAAGAATTTAATTTAAGAAATATTTATACAATCACAACAACTTTTATACAAAACTTTTATATTTATACAATCACAAAAACTAATTATGGATAGTAATTTCTTTAACTTAAAATTATATTTACTTGGACTTGAACAAAAACAATTTTTTGGAAACACACTTTCCTTTTGAAAATCGCGGAACTCTCAAAATTCATATAAATTTTGCTAGCCCCATAATTTTCAATCTTGAGGACGATGGTGTAGAGATCCACCAAATGAATTTCTGTTGCTAACAAAAAAACTTAAATTCAAAATAACATGTATGAAATATAAATCCAAAAAAATTGATGGCACACTTTGTTGCTACTCAAATACAATGTTTAGCTCAAATACAATGTTTAGCCTTTAATTACCAAAAGTGAAAAATGACACTTTTCATGAAGGCCACTCATTGTTTCTTTTTTTTTCAAGTTCAAGTATAAATTTTGTTTACACAATCTTCATTAATAAACACATTTTTTTATTTAAATATTTTTTTTGAACTTATTTTTTTGTTTTACATTTATTGATTTGATTTTATTTGAATTTGATTTTTATTTTTATGTATGTATAAGTAAGTAATTAAAATTGTAAATAATAAAAACCAAAAACATTAAGTGCTGAATTAGCACAAAAATAATATAAAATAAAGACCACTGTTGGAGAACAGAACGATTGGTGCTCTGACAGTTGGTAGGCAAACTTGCCCTAACTAAAAAAAAAAAAATTGTTTGATTTCAAAAGGATTAAACACTAAAACTGGTCGGCAGGTTTGCCCCAGAATTAGTTTGAAAAATTAACCAACATAAATTCAAAAGGATTAAACACTAAAACTGGTCGGCAGGTTTGCCCCAGAATTAGTTTGAAAAATTAACCAACATAAATTCTACCATAAAAATATTATATACTCTTAAATTCATTAATTGGGATCCTTTTAAATATCTCATCATCTAATGTGAGTTGCAATTTATCAATGCCTTTATTGTCGGTTATATTTTCCAACCTAGAGAAGAATTGACCTAAATCAATTTTCCCATTAACAACAAGGTCATTAATAATTATTTTTTCTAAAGTTGTTTTTCCTTTTCTAAGGTAACACCTTAGTGTTCTACCTTGTAGGTCAAACTTTAGGCGAACTATTTTCCTGACCTCCTTTATGGTCAATGTTTCATATATCTTTGGAGTTTCCGTTATACTATTATTTCTTTTCTTTGTCTTTGTTCCCATCGCTGCCTTAGATCTCGATCTTGTCTTTACCATATAGACATTTCTTATATTCTTTATGTCATTGAAGTCTATTCTAGATAAAGCATCTGCAGCGTGGTTATCTTTTCCCCTCAAGTACTCTACGGTAAAATCATATTCTTCTAATTCTAATCTCATTCGCGTCAATTTTGAAGAACGGTTCTTCATTGAAAACAAGTATGACAGTGGTCGATGACCACTTCTTACAATGAATTTAGTACCATAAATATATGGTCTGAAATACGTAATTGCCCAGTGTATAGCCGCTAGTTCTTGTTCGAAAACGTCTATAATAATTGCAAAATGCAACAAATCGTTTAGTTTCATCGGCATTTTTAGGTGTTGGATAGTCTTGAATTATCTTGAATTTGCTATCGTCTGGAAGAATGCCTTTGTTTGTACATTTATGACCTAAATAAGTCACCTCGTGACCAAAAAATGAGCACTTTTCTGGATGCAATTTAAGATTATATTTACGGCATGTTTCGAAAACATCTGTTAAATTTTTTAACATATGCTTTTCAGAACGACCTAATACAACCAAATCATCCATATACAGAAAAGCTTGTGCTGGTGATAGTCCAGCAAATTCTATGGTCATCATTCTCTGAAATGAATTTGGAGCTATTTTAAGCCCGTACGGTAAGCGTTTAAAACGAAATGAACCCTTATCCGTTGAGAATGATGTAATATCTCTGGATTCTTCATCTAATTCAATTTGATGAAATCCGGATGTTAAATCAAGGCAAGAAAAATATTTGGTTCGACCAAGTTGGTCGAGAATATCATCTATTCTTGGTAATGGAAATTTATCTGCAATTAATTTTTTATTGACTCCCCTATAGTCTACTACCAACCTCCATCTTTTCCTTTCACTTCCGGCTATAGATTTTTTTGGTACTAGTGAAATTGGGCTATTAAATTCTGAAGCTGATGGCTCTACAATGCCATCTTGTATCAACTTGTCTACTTGTTTTGTAATTTCCTCCTTATGGGTATGCGGTATTCTATAATTCTTAATATAAGTAGGATCGTTGTCCTTTAAACGCAACTTTTGCCTATAAAAATTATTCACTGAGATTCTCTCAGTTTCAAGTGCGAATACATCTATATATTCTCTACATAGTTCCTTTAGTTCATTTTCAACGAATTTTGGGAATTTTTTCGATAATTTTTCTAACTTTTTTTCGCTATCTTGGCTTTCGGTTGCCATTGCTATTTCATAATTATTCAAACTTTCAGTTTGGGCTTCAAAACCTGAAATAGTGACGTCTTTGTTAGTTGTGTTAATTATTCTAACAAACGATTGCTTACAGTTAGAAATCGTATTGGCTATGTATATCCCTTTTTGAAGTGTCTGGTTTGAGATAAATACATCTCCTTTTGGACATTTTATATTTATTTTCCTAATTACCTCTGATCTCGCTGGTAATGATACTATGTTAATATTTGGAGATTCACGCATTGGTATACATATGGTTTCGGGGAAATCGTCTGGTCTTAATACCATCCTATTTTGATCTATTCCGTATTTCAATACACAGTTGTAGTTTTTAATAAAATCTAGTCCAAGTATTCCATCGGATGGAATTGGAAAATTATCATCTACTACATGGAAATCATGTTTTATTAGTAGGTTATTGAATATAAGATCAGTTTCAATTTTCCCTCTTGTATAAATCGTGCCACTCCCAATGCCGTGTAGGCTAGTGGTCTGATTTGCGTTTATTCTTCCTGTTTCTATTTGTCCATTTTTAATTATCGATATGTCCGCACCTGTATCAACTAAATATGTAGAACTATTATTACTGAATTTTGACGCTAATGAAATGTATGACGCTAGACCTAAATTTATATTCAAGATTCTACCGTTTGTAGTGTCATTGCTTAATGAGTACTTGGGGTTTGGTCGTTTTCCTCTTCAATGTGTATTGGCCTGACATTAATTCGTCTATAGTCATTGTTGTTACTATTGTTGTAACCCCTGTTATTGCCACGGCGATTGTATTGTCTACCGTTATTTCCGCCCTGGACATAATCATTCCTATTATTGACCTGATTATTGTGGTTATGGTAAACTGTTCCATTTCCGCGTCCCCGGAAATTTCCGTTGGGTCGCCCACGCCTTTGGTACCGGTTTGCGTTTCTACCATTATTATAATACATTACTGTATTATTTTTGGCCGCATCTGTAGAGCTGTTTATGAATTTGGCCATAGCATCGTTAAGGGTGCTAAATTGACCAGCCTCCATTACGAGGCCCTCTCTTTCATTAGTGCAGCTCCTCGTCATTGCTTTGACAGCTATATTGGTGGTATATTTTTCGGCTAATGTGGTCGTTAATCCGTCCGTTATATAGGCGCTTTGCAGCCTTTTTGCCAGGTCTTCTATTTCTTTTGTATAATCATTTGGTGACTTACCACCTTGTTTCAGGTTCATTAATCTCGCTGATAGGACTTCAACGGATTCACCCTTGACTGTTGACCTTAATCTTGCAATTATGCCGGCCAAATTTGCTTCATTACCCTCTATAAGGGTACGAGCTGTTCCCTTCAATTTGGTTTTTACCAGATTGACGGCTACCGCATCTTGACCTTCAGCGATCGAATCGACAAGTGTCAGGGCATCTAAGAAACTTTGTAGGTTCTCTGCCCTACCATCGAAATCAGGTATGATCCTGGAAGCTGTTCTTAAAAATTCTGATGCTGCTTGTGGCATTTTGTCGCTGTTTTCCCCCAATTGTACTGTCAGTTGTTCCTTATCCTCCACAAATTCTATCCTCTCATGTAATCAGTCGGGCAAGTTCACCTCAATACCCCTGCGGGACGCTACGCCAATCAGCTTACCTCTTAGGTCAATGAAAAAACCCTCTGCCGCAACCTTATGAGCGGATGTTAGGCGCTGATAATTAACGTTTAATAAGACTCTTATTTCCTCAAGTCGTAAGTGGAGGTTCTTTAGATGTTTCTCAACTGTTTCCTCCTTGGTAGGCCTATCAGTATTGATGCATTTATGGGATTTGTCAAATTCTTCCCTTATGATCCTACATTGGTCGAGTATCGCTTGCCAGTCCATAAAATCAGGGTCAATCTTTAGCCAAAATTATGACAATTTATCTAGGGGAAAATTGGGCGTTTATGTAAGAAATCAAAATTGAAACAATTTGGGAGACTATGGGGAAATGTCATAAAAGGTTACTAAAATTTCCCCATTGAAAAAGAAATATAATGTCAATTTATTGTATTGGCCCGTAATGCCAAACATTCAAAATCACTAGGTGCCAAAATATTCGCATACTAATCAAAGAATTTCCAAAATCATTTAAAAATCGTAAGGTATTTAAGAGTATATCCGATAAAATTTTTGGTATATTGGCAATTAATGCCCAAAAAAAAATTTGAGAAGAGATATAAAAAAAATCTGTTCATGTGAATAATTCCACTATAGTAATTCTATGGCACTGTATGCCAAAGATAATTTTATTCATTCACTATACTTTAATTCCAACAAATTCATTCAATAAAATTATTATGAAATTTTTGCCTTTCATAAATAATTATCTGGCACAATATGCCGCAATGTTCAATTATCAATAATATTGGCAATTAATGCCAATTCTCAAAAACAGGTAATTAAAACCAATACCAAATTTTCCATTTCAAAGCAAATATATTAAGATCTGTCACTCAATGTTATTTCTAATATGTTCGAAATATTGCCCAGGATATCTTTATTAAAAAATTACCTAGAGATTTTCGCAATGCCGTGTCTAAACCTTATCAAGGTTGTCGCCTCTGCTCATATACCTCTTACGGAGAGATCTTTTGTGGAGCACATATAATTTCAGTAATAAATTGGCCACGCTTACCAATACTAGACACAATGTGAGGTACCACAATGAATAATTGATTTGTGTGGTCGACAACCTCAACGTTGGTTATGACATTAGCGTTAGGTTTTTCGAGTTTCGACTCGGTCTTTCCCATAATAAAATATATTATTTTCTCTATTTAAGTAAATAAAACTGATCCAAAAGGGTATGTCCGAATATCCCAAAACACAATCAATTTGTCCATAAAAATAAAATGAATTTAAGATCCTTTTCCCTTACTGTATGGTCGAGGTACTTTCTAAATTATACATTATATAAAAAAATAGCTCATCCTGTGGATGAGCTTTCCGATTTGGAATAAAATTAAATTATATATGATTTTAAATCAGAGTATGTTTTCATAACATATTCTTAGTATATTTCCATTGATTATTTTGTATTAACAAAATGATATTAAAATAAATATTCTATGTAGGTATTATTACCAACTGGCTTTTATATATATAATTATTGTGCGATATTATATATATACATCTAATAAAATATTCAAGGTCGATATAAATGTTTAAAAGATTACAATTGTAATGCATCTAATTATTTAAAATATTTAAATTTTATATTAATAACGCTTACGATGTTTTATGTTTATCGCTGTTGGTGTTGTGGATTGTTGCAGCTGCTGTTATTGTTGATGTTGATGTTGCTGTTATAGTTGCTGTTGTTGTCGCTTCCTCTTGTACGTTGCAGGTGTATCGGCCACACCTGTTTCTTGCTTCTTTGGCCACATTGATTTTCATTTCTTCTCTTCCTTTCTTATTTTATTAATTTAATTTTGGTATATATTTTTAGCACTAGCAAGTTCATTTTGTATTTAACATTAATTTTTATCAGCTATCACTTAATCAACAAGCAGGGATTCAATTATATTTTTTTTTTTCGTTTAATTTATGTAATAAAAATGGGTTTTGTTGTAGGCATTTAATTCTCACTGTTAAGTTTCCATATTTTTGAGTTTATTTATGTTTTTATAGAATTGTTTTTCCATGTTTCAAAATAAAGGATGCTGTTTATATTTTTGTTCACTAAATAATGTTTCAATATGTTTTTTTTTTTTGCTCTTATTTTATTTAGATTTTAATAATTTTCTTAATTTTTCTTTAATATCACTTTTTTTTTTTTTATTATTGCTTGAAGGTGTAGTTTATATTTTTTCTTCTGATTATTTCGATTGAACAAATCTCACAATACATTTACGGCGTTTTAAGAAACAATTGGCAGGATCGCCATATAATATGTTTTTATATTAAAACACTTTAATTTTCGTTTTGAACAGCCGCTTGTGCGGCGTTTATTTATTCATTAATTTTTCAAATTGTACTTAAATTCTAACTTACTCTAGAATACAATTAAATGTGTGTGCGAATCTGCAAGCACAGCAGATTTCCACACAGGTGAATTAAATAAACTAAACATAACTGTATTGTATTGCAGTTTGAGAAATAAATGTTTCTCACGCTAAAGTTCGGTGTGTGTGGATATTGTTGCCGTTAATTAAAATGGTTTAATGTTACCATTTAGTTACCGTACTGAAGGTATGGTAACTAAGACCTATCAAACACACTACAATTCGTCGAATACAAGAAATGTTCTTTAAAACGTTCCCACAGATTTCACAATACCAATTTCCGCTATCGTACAAGAATTGTACTTTTTTTCATTCTCACATATTTCACCATATCCGCTATCGCACAAATTTCAAAATGCCCCAATACGAAATGTGACACCTGCGTTGCATTTTTGCAGACGATTTCCATGAAACTCAGGAAATCATTGCACACGCCAAATAGTCGATACTGACGTCGGCACATTTACTAAACAAAATAAAATTCTCGATAAAATTGATTCCCGCGATAATTACTACTCTTTATTTTTATACAATTATTTTTCTTAATATTTTAAGCTTACTCTTTAGTTCTCTCTTTAAATATTCTCCAAAATATTTTAAGTTATCTTTTGTAAAACATATAAATATAGAACATTAAATAAAGAACAGGCAGTTCAAGTGTGAATTTAAAAATAAAAACATTTAGTGTTTTATTGAAGTGGAAAAAATTTAGCTTTTTAAATAATTTTTTAGTGATATAATTAATTGGGGGCTCAACCGGGATCCTCCATCGTAATAATATCCTGAAAAAAAAACAAGTAAGGATTCGGTCGGAGTGGTCCAAGCCAAAAAAAATACAAAATAAGTATCCTTCAAAGAAAGGAGAAAAAAAAGTGTTAAAAACAAAAATTAAGTTATTTAAATTATTCTTATTAACAAAAATTAAGTATTCTTCAAAGAAAAGAGAAATAAAAATAGTGTCTTAATAGTGTTTAAAAAAAATAAAAAATTAAAAAACAGTGAAAGGAAATATCTTCCTTATAATTATAAAAAAATATAAAAAAAATCAACTTTTTTAAAATAAAAATAAAAGAAAACAAAGTGTTGTGTCTTCTCACCTAAATGAAAATAAAGTAAACAAGTGAAAAATTTTTAATATGAGATTTTTCCAACTAAATGTTAAACTACACACAATAATACTTCCCATTATTGATGAGTGATGATAAAATTTTTATACATATCAAAAATTTAAATAAAAAAAACTTGAACTAAAAAATAGTTCCAAGATCAGTAAGCATAAAAATAAATCTAACAAAAAACCCACAACAAGAGAAGAATCCACCAATTGAATATTGTTACAACCACCCAAACCAACCCCAGAACGATTGAAAATCTGGGTCAGCTTTAAATCCGCTTTAAATCAGCTTCAAATCAACAACTGCACGTTCCAGATAATAATGTAAGATTGAATCTTTAATTTATCTACAACAGAGTTCTAGAGAAGATTTTGTGAAATAATAATTTAAAATAAAAAATATGTTTTGAGAAAATTTTATGAAATTAAAACATGCGTGTTTCCACAGAAAATGACCCCTTGCAGCTCAAAAATAAAATTATTATTTTTAATTTATTTTTCCGCTAATATTACATAAAATAAATGTATCTGTTATTTTCCGAAGGATTAACTTTAATTTTCTTTATACTAAAAAAAATATTATAAAGGTTCTTGTGTAAAAATGAAAAACCACTTGTTGATTTAAATGTTAAATGCAGACTGAATCGTCTCGTTTATTCTTTGACGTCTCTAGCCCAATTTACGTGGTAGATAATTAAGTACTATATTACAAAGTAGTTATTACCAAGTATAGTATAAGTAGTATATATTAATAGAGTAATATAATAAGTGTTATATTAACAGGGATGCACTACACCTCCCTTTTTTTATAAAAGAAAGAAGTAACCAAGGGGTACCATCCTGGGTTAGTTCTTACTTTTTCTTAATGAAATGAAATGAAATTTTTATTGAGACTTTTTTTTCTTCTTTTTTTCACAAACGGAAGGTTGACATTAACCATATGATACATTACAGATGTTTCTTAGAACTATATTCGTCTTGTTCTAATACACGCTAATTGAATACGCTACATGCTAAAATATAAAAATAAATATCACATTAAAATACATGATTACATGAATGTTAAAACACAGTGCTTGCTCATGGCACTTACTCTCTCGAACAGAGCATACGTCTGTAAGATTCGTATAAACTAAATAACACTTAAAACTACATAAAAAACGATATGTTGAGTTAGAAAAAAAAAAAAAAAACAAACATTCTAAACAATGTAAACAGTCATTAACAGGGAGGTTTAAACATATGATAAATTGGAAATCGAATCGTACAAAACAAAAGAGTTTGACAGGTACAAACATTCAAAGTTTAACAAAACAAAAGAAAAAAAAATTATTTCCTATTTTTGTCTTCACTTAAAAACTAGATGAACAAGCTACTATTTCTAATATAGTAGAAGAGGTAAAGCAAAGTAATATAATTAATATGATATAGGTAAGTAAAAATAAATTATTGTAAAGTTAGCCTAAATATACATTATATATATTTCTTAAAGCTAATATCACAGAGGAATGTAAACTAGCCCCTATTGGAGCCTGGTGCGGATATGATGTAGAAGTCCTGGTGGGAGTTGGCATCAAAGTTGACGTTGATAATGCCTATGGGAGATAGGTATGTGGAATTGTTCCAATCACTATATCTTTCTGCTTCAAAGATCTCGTTCATAAGGTGATTGTCATGCAATTCAAGACGCTCAATCAAACGTTTCTGTAACGTAAGGGCGTATTCGCAAAGTGGTGTTATCTTTGATTTCACGTAGATATACGAGTTGGAGAAGCGTTTAATTGGATTTTGAAAGTTCTTTCCTAGACACTTTCTCAGAATGGACTTCTCAAAGATTTCAAGCTCTTTTGCTGCAACTGGGGAGATGGTGAACCAAATCGGAAAAGCATATATGAGAATTGGCCTAATTGCAACCTTGTACAGTAGTAATTTCGTTTTCTGAGCCAAAAATTTACTATGCATTATCCTGGAGAACATTCCTGAGATTATTTTTGCCTTTGATAAGAGAATTCTGCTGTGACTGTTGAATTTTAGTAAATTATTAAAATGTACTCCAAGATATTTTATGGATGATTTAAATGGAATCGCTGATCCTCCAAGTGAGAGCGAAAGAATCTTGCTTTGCGACACGACGTTACGGTGACATTTACCAGAGGCGTTTCTGATGCAAATTGCCTCAGATTTGGATGCATTAATTTGGATACCCAATTTTTTGTAGAAATCGTTGCAGTCATCGACATACAATATTGCCTTTGAGCCGGCAATACAATGTGGAAAATCATACGAAAGTATGTTGAATAATAGCGGAGCCAACACGCTGCCCTACGGCACACCACTTTTTACGCTTCCAAAAGACGAGGGTAAGTTATTAATTTTCACACAAAATTCTCGGTCTATGAAGTAATTGGAAAACATTTTCACAAAGAAGGGATCAACACCTAAATCAACAAGTTTGTACAAAATCGCCTTGTGACACGCAGAATCAAAAGCTTTTTGTATATCCAGGGATACTGCTACTGTACAACGCTTTTTCCTAAGATTGTTTGTGACATCTGTGTGAAATTTCAGTAATGCATGTTGTGTAGAACGACATCGCCTAAATCCAAACTGGTAAGGTGGAAGGGGACAGAACACAAATTCATTTTCCAATTTTCTTTTTAGGATGTGCTCGAAAATTTTACCAATATTAGATAGTAATGAGATGGGCCTGAAATCTTCAATCTGTATGCTATTGGGTTTCTTTTTTATTGGAATAATTTTAGATGACTTCCAAGCCTTAGGGAAGTAACAATTGTTTAGGCAATTGTTGAACAGGCATTCCATGAGTCGAAGGGAGCTGACAGGTAATTTTTTAATTATAAAGTTGGAAATGTTATCAATGCCGCTAGATTTTTTGTTGTTGATTGAGTTGATAATTTCTTTAATTTCAGCAAGGTTTGTGAAATGATAGTTGTCGACATTGTGAATGGAGTTAAAGGAGTTGTCAAACGCATAAATATGACGAGGAATTTCTGAGATGTAAGAAGAAGCTCTTTCATTTAGATTTGCAACTGGGCAAACGGGTAAGTTTTCACTGTACACAGACGAATAATATGTACAAAACGCTTCACCTATTTCAGAGCCATTTGAAACCGTTATGCCATTCACGCAGATTTGTTGAGGGAAGTTTGATTTATTTTTCCCCCGACATGCGGTAAATCTCCTTGAAAGCAGACGTGCCTGGTTTTATTTTTTCCATTTTGCTGTTGAAATTAGATGCTTGATCGATACTAACCAGATCTTTCAGAATTATTTTTAATAGTCCAATTTTTTTGGAGAGAATGTTGTACTCCGTGCTTGATCTATCTCCGTAGCGATGGAATATTTTTTTGTGTTCTTTTTGCCACTGATGTTTCACACGGAACATTTCCTTTATATTTTCAGGTAAAGGTGTTTTATTGGGTTTTACTTAAATTTTTTCTGAATGCCTGGTGCTGGTTGAATTTATGATCACATTGAAGTGCATAAGTGCATCAATTTCATTATTTTCAAGAATTTCATAATCAGGAGGCATAAAAGAGGTGAGGGCAGTATCAATATCTCGTCTGAAATTGTTCCAGTTAGTGTTTTTGAATGAAGTATAAAAACGAGGAGATCTTAGGGAAAAATCAGCGTTTGCCAAACTCAGTTCCATTTTTAGAGGAAAATGGTCCGAGAACGTTGCCAGACTGGACACTTTAAAATTTGGAGATTCCATGTTTACTAAATGGGAACTGAGAAGAAAGTGTTTTAAAAAGGAGTTGCCATTGGGGTAAGTCGGCTTACTGTCGCAAATGCGAGTAATATCAAGGGTATAATCATGAAGCCAGTTAAACAAAGATTTTCCATTTGTATTTTCAGAATGGTCACCCCATGCCGTATTTTTAGCGTTGAGATCAACACCTAGGATCACAGAATCGTAGCTACGTGCAGCATCTAAGATTGAATTAAGTCCGACACCTAAAGCATCTCGAGGAAGATTTGTGGGGACATAGATGGAACCAACTAGGATTTTTTTTAATGCTGCTGTTGATTTTAATTTCAATTTGAATAAAAATGGCGTTGAATTGGGAGACGTCAATAGATATTCGCATGTTTCCTCCAAGGTGGCATTCTTGCACAAAGGCAATGTCAATTTTATAATAGCGTAGGGTATTAAAAAGTTCGATTTGCCGGCCTCTGTCAACCAGTGACCGCACATTGAATGTCATGAAGTTTAGATGTTTAGGGAGCATTTTTAATTTTATTGTACAGACGAAAAAATTCTGCCTTTGCGTCTGCCTTTGACATAAGGCGGTACTCTCTAAGAAACTTTTCAATTTCCTGCTCAATTGTTAGTTCTTCGGGCTGCAAAAAGTAGATGGCTAGCTTAAGAAACTCATCAACAACGGATTTTTTCTCAGTGTTGGTGTATGAGTTCGCGATTCTCTTGACATTTCGACTAGCAATTTCTTTTTCCTCTTGGACTTTGATTATCTTCTGACGTTTCGTTTTAACGTACTTTTTGTAGGCGCTACAACCTCTCCAATTAGCTGGATGACCGACTTCGCTGCAATTCACGCACGTTGGGTGGTTGCCATCCTGATTCTGTAACATGCATTTGCCAGGTTCATGTTTCTGGTCGCATTTCACACACTTAAATTATGCATTACAGTTTTTTGAGATGTGTCCCCAGTGTTGGCAACGACGACATTGAATTTCTTTTTCTTGTTATTAGGCTTCTCCCACGAGACAACCTGGCTTGCAACTATTTTGATGTGTTTAACATCATCTTTATTTTTCCCAGGATAGAGAGTCACTAGGTAGAGACCAGTGTCATAATTATTTTTGAATGAGTGTGCCGTAGAAAAATTTGAGACTTTTGCCACCACTCCTGGGACCTCTTGGTCCAGTTTTTCCTTTATTTCATCGGTTGAGGTTCTATAGTCGAGTCCACGAAGAACCAACGACACTTGTTTTAATTCTTTCGGCGTAAAAGAATAAGAATTAACTCCCTTTTCTCTCAAAATGGCCATCATTTCAGAATGCACACCTGCATCTGTAAAATATATTTTGCTTTTACGGTGGTATACGTTTTTAATTCTGAAGAAAATCTTCGGTATTCTCGCCTCCGATTGGGCGGCTAAGGCTTTAATGTCCTGGTCAAAAATAAAAATCGGCGGACAAAGCTTTTTCCTCGGCTCTATAAAAGTTGCATTTATTATGTTGACAGCGGCAACATTGGTGTTCTTAAGGTTGGTGATTCTGCTGCTCATGACGTTTGTAGTTTGAAAATCGAGATCTCCCAGAATAGAAAAGCGGTTTTGGTTGTTAACATCAAAGGATGTTACGTCAATATTTTCCTTCTTCTTCTTCTTCTTAGAATTTACAATCCCTACTTTTTCTTAAGTTAAAATTGTTTTAAATTTGAAATCTTTTACATGGATAAGTTAAGACATGTCACAAGTCAGTCTGCGAGCAAGGCAGCCCGCAAATATGGCGAACATATCAGTCCGCCAATCAAATCAGTCCGTCAATATGGCGAACAAATCAAATTAGTTCACCAATTATCTTCATATTTACAAACGGAAAAAACATCTACTAAATTTTGCTACAATTTATATATGGAAATAGCTATAATTATAGCTAAAACTGGGACAGTGGCGTTTTATAGCAAAATTTGTTGTATTTGTAACTAATTTTGTTATAAAAATAACTGCTAAATAACCAATTTTACTTCAAATTATTGAACAAGAGTAATATAATTTTTGCTTTTGTATCAATCGCTTATAGCTACTTTTGCTACATATATTTACACATTCTAATACAGTGTATTTCTTATTATAGTCTATTTTGTATCTAATGTTCGATATTAGAATAGCTGCTTAACACAAAGCTATTGTTACTTTTGCTATTTATTCATTTGTATTCTCAAACTTAAAATATGCAAAATAGCTTTATTTTGTAGCTCATTTAGCTACAAGATGTGGCTAGAATAAATTTGTATTTGGTGATTTTTACTGTTTAATTCTTACTGTTTAGAGTAAGTTTGGTGCCAAATTTGCAACAAAATATATCTAATTTTATATACATTATAGGAAAATTAGTAACCGGTCAGCCCCTGGGTTTAGCCATATTTTACTTACCATTTTTGTTCCATACATGGGAAATAACTAGCCAATCAGTTTACATTCAAAAATCAACCCAAATTTTTCTCCTCAAAAATTGAGTGACATTCCTATTGATTATTCTTCAACTCAGTTGAAGTTCATTGGCACAATTTGAATCTTTACAAATTTGTCACTTTGCTTCAAGTGGAATACAATTACACTAAGTGACCCAAAAATTTATTGCTTCGAAATATGACCCTTTCTGGTATGTATGGAATGTGTGAAAAGAAATGCATGAGTAACTAAAATAGAAACAAATTTATGTAAATAAACAAATAAACATGTGCATGTGCTGAAAGTACATAAAGTAAACAAATAAAAATAAAAACAAGTAAGAAAATTATAGTCGGTCTAGACCGACTATAAGATACCGTTTAGAGACCCTATCTCTTAGGCCCAACTAACTGGATATAGAAAATAAGCATAAACAAAATTTGAGTGGGATTTTTATTAATGTTTTGGCTGCAGATATGAAAAAGTTCATATTGGATGCTATATCTATATGGAGACTAGGTCTAAAAATGGACCGATCCTGACCATGTTTGGTAAGGTCTCTTGTATTTTGCAAAAATATATATAAACAAAATTTGAGAAGAATCAGTGCAATATTTTTGTTTTTTTTTTATAGAATTAAGTGAAGATCGGGAAGCAGCTCTATATGGGGCATATGACTAAGAGTTGTCCCATAGGGATCATTTTTGGACTACTGATTAAAGGATGTAATAAACACATACAAACCAATTTGACTAAGATTTATGCGATAATTTGGATCTTATGGTAATTTATGTCGATTTCATAGGGGGCATTTGTATGGGGACTAGGTCTGAACATGGACCGATTTTCACCAATTTCAATAGCGTTCATCCTATGGCCGATAAAAGCTTACATACCAATTTTCATCAAAACATATTCATATTTGCGACCTGCAGTTTGATTACAAGCTTTACATGGACACACTGACGGACGGACGGACATCGTTAAATCGAATCAGATAGTGATTCTGATTCGATCGGTATAATAAGAGATGGGTCTAGGTCAAATATTTTTGGTAGTTACAAACAGCAGCCCAAAGTCATTATACCCAAACCACATAGTGGTATAGGGTATAAAAAATAGCCTGTTAACTTAAAGTAAGAATTTTATTTTATTAAGAATATTTTTCGTTTTGTTTTAATTTACATGTTTAGTTTTAACATAAGTTAAGGTAAATTTTTACTGTTGAAAAATTATATATTGTTGACCTTTTAATTTGTTTGGTATTAAATTGTTCGGCATGAGGTCATTACGAAATAAAAAAATTTTTTTTTTTTTTTTTTTTATAAAAAAAATTGTAAACGATTTTTTTTTATATATAATATATTTTAATATTTTATTTTCCAATATTTCGACCAACTTTGTTGGTCATCCTCAGGGAAATCTATAACACAAAAAACAATATAAATCACACAAAAACTCAAAAATAGTAAACAAAAAATGTTTTAACATATATAAAAATAATTACATTTTTCTTAAAAATAATTATGTGCTATCGTCCTAATGTTGATTTTTGTCAAACTAATATTTACTTTCTATGTTGTCTTATTGTGTGTCGATATATTTGAGCACATTTCTCAGTGTCGCTCTTGTAATTAAGTCTCTTTTCAGAAGGTACATCAATAATATGTAGCATTTCTAAAGTAAACCTTCTCCCATTGTTAGTCTCTTCTTTTAATATTTCAACATCGTCAAACTTTGGAGTGTGTCCAGTTATTGCACAGTGGGCAGCAAGTGCTGTTTTTTGCTCTAATGGTTTTTCCTTTAACCTTATATCTGATTTATGTGATGATAGTCTAGTTTTTAATTTTGTCCTCGTCGTACCAACATATACCTTCTGGCATACGCTGGACTTGTCCCCATTACAACTAATCTTATATACTAAATTCGACTTTTCATCCTTGTTTATCCTAGATTTTGTTCTGCTAAAAAGTTTGTTAACCGTATTGTGTGTTTTAAATGCTAAATTGTACATCTCTTTGTCATAAATATTGGAATTTTTGAACCGTTCTGAGTATTTTGGAACGTAAGTAATTGATTTGTAAATTTTTCTTTGTTCCTCATTGTCCGTCCTAGGTCTTTTATTGTTCACAAATTTTATTAAGTCATTAATAGTTTTCTTTGGGAAATCATTCATTACTAAAATATTCTTGATCTTATCTATATTTGATTTGTGATTTGTGATTTTTACTTTAAGTTAATTATGTGATAAGCAACATGAAATACAAACTTATAATTATGTTCTATAGGAGTAAAAGTTGGGATTGAAATGAAATCAATACAAATGTTTCAAAATAATAATTCGTGGTCAAAAATAATTGTGTGTCGGTAGTTTTTCGACTACGTAACAACATCTGTGCCCATCATAAAATAATATATTGAGCTTGCATACTATAAATTCTACTTTTGAATTATTTAATTCTATAATATGTAGCACCTGGTAAAAATTCTTATACTTTTCTTCAAAACCGAAACTAATTACACTACCAATTTTAATTTTTCGGTTATTTAATACTATCCATTTATAAAATATCATATCTGATAATTGTTTGCATATAAGATCTCCTGAAATATTTTGAAGAATACTGGGAATAATTTAAGGCCCTTTTGGATCTACGAAATCAAAAAAATTTACAGAATTTTGTTTGTTTTCTGAGAAAATGTATCTTTGCATTATAGTTTGGCAAATATTTTTTCTAGATGTCGTAGATTTTGCTATTTGCTTCAATTCCTTGTGTTTTGCTTCACAACGCATACTCCAGACTTGGGTGAGGGGTCCAATTTTTCTCATTATTTCTGGATAATGCAACATAAAATGGTGTTTAGGTCTAAGTGGCTTATCGTAAACTTTTAAAAAAGTGTATGGTGTTCTGTAATGAGAGTTTGCAAATGCTTTACTAAATTCTCATTTACTGAATCATTAAGAACAATTTCTGAAATTTCTTTTAATAAAAGGAAAAATTGCCACTTTTGATTTTGATAACTGATCCATTCCCCTATTAAAACACCTAAAAATTTTGTTAACCACATTATCTCTGAAGCAGAATACCGCAATTTACCGACTTTTAAATGGTCAATGTTAATTGGTTGAGGTTTATTAATACTTGCATATTCACCATAATTAAAGCAATGAATTTTAATGTTAAAGTCTTCCAAACTGAAAAATTTTTCCACTTGAATAAAAGAGTATAACATAATAGCTATTTCATAATTTAACACGCCTTCAAAAAGATCATGCATTATTTCAACCGACGGCTTATTAGTAGCATGAAAACTTGATGTTTGGTGAAATATGCAATCCTCAACAATGCCAGTTTATTTTACAGAATTTAATTCTAAATCGACACAAAAATTAGTAGGTGTACGAACGAAATACGTCAATTCATTAACGCTTTTCTGACACAATTTTTCTTTGGCATTTTACAAATTCGACAATAAATTGATGAATTAAATGAATCTGTAAAACCCAACATTGAGTTCAAACCCTTATTATCACCGATACAAACAGCCAACACAAAATTTATCACTCCAATATTCGGTACAATAACTCCTTCCTGTTCTAACAATTTTAGTTCATCGACAACTGGCTGAAAAATACGGTTTTTAGAAGTTTTTTTTGTCAATACCGTTGAAGAGAAGACTTGGCAAAATGAATTTCAATTTTGAACGAATTTTTCCGGCAAAAATGGAAAAGAGAAGTAAACACCGCCAAGATTTTGCAACCCACTTCTCGAACCAAGCGGATTATTGGTGTCAAACTCATCAGAATATATAATTAAGGGTAAAACATAGTTGCCTTTATTTAAAAAATTAACTGATTCTACCTTTAATTGCCAAAAATTTGTCTGCATAATATTAACAACGGCGCCAGTATTCGATGTTAAAAGTTCTTTAACGTAATTCATTATTAAGATTTGATTTTCGGTTTCTCGAAACATTATGGACAAATATTGTCATAGCGAATTAAATGACATTGTGCATTTTACTGGTTTCAAAATTGCATGTTCATTCTGCCGACTGATGTCAAACCTTTCTCCTAACTCGACTGATTTAGAATTCAAGTGATTCAAAGAATTTTGTTTTAAATATTGTAACCGTTTATACTGGGTGTTAATATTCAGAAAAATATTTCAAATCTTTTTGAACTCTTGCTTTATAAATTCTGAATTTTCAGCAACATTATTTGACCTTGATATTTGATTCAAAATTTGCCGCTCGGCTGAAATTAGTAAATTTCCTTTTAAAAATTTTTCAAATTCACCAAAAATTGTTTGTATGAATCTTTAATAGATTCATTTGTACTATCATCAATAAAACTCTGAGGTCTAATAAACAAGTTATTGTTTTCACAAATTGGGTTTGAGATAGTTTCGATACACAACTCTAAAGGATTTGGTATCGACAAAAGATTTACTGCTGAGGAAGTTTTGGCAGATTTCAAAGAAACTAGTGTTTTGTCCTTAAAATGTTTATCAATATGTTTACTGACTGAATTGTAAGAGTTAAATGACCGAATTTCTGGGCAATCAGTGCATTTTAAAACTTTGTAATTTCTTTTATGATATAATTTAAAGTGTTTAATGTACTCAAAAGCAGAATTTATAGTTTTAGTGCAAGCGAAACAGTTCATTCTTATGTTTATAAATATAACAATTAAATTTCAATACTTGATAGCTCACTGTTAAGCGATGTGACGCTTGTGTAATTTGTATCACTGCTCGTGCTTAATCCGTACAAATATTTCTGCAAAAACATCCAAATTGGTTTGGTTTCTGCTGGATAACCGCAGCGTAGCACATGAAATGCCTTAAAACAACCGTCTACTGCTGCTATTGCACTTTCAAACTCGTAAAGAATGTCGTTTATGGCAATGTATGATTTTCGAACCAAATCTGTAAAAAATAAATATAAAATAAAATTTTTAATATTAAATAAACATTATAAATAAGTTTTCTCCAACTAGAAATATTGTTGGCTGCAATGATTGCTTATTCATTAAAAACAGTTCTCGTAGTTTTGATAACTCTTCTTGAATTAAATTTGCGTCCTTGGAATAAATAAGAAAATTCAAAAATAATACAATTATTTTAAATTAAAGAGATAAAATGTAAACTTACACTAACAAGGCGAAGAAAGGAGTCGTCAATTTCTTGAGTTGACAATCTTTTAGGTTTTGCACCACCCTTGATGTACGAAGATTTGTTGAGCAAATGAGGCAAAAGAAGTATACCTCGAAAGTTATTTTTAAAATTTATAATATCTGCGATATGTTTCTTTGGTTGAGTTAAAGAATCAATCGTAGACAATTGACAACCAGTTTTTATTCGTTTTTCTCCAATTGTGATCAATTGTTTGTCAAATACTTCCCAACTTGCAAATAATTTATTTGTGCTATCGCTGTAAAGAGTATCAAAATCTTGTAGTAGAAGTCTTGATCCTTTGCTTGTAGCCAAAATCGGAAATTTATTCATATACTCTCCAACGGCTATATTTGTATCAAGGATGCTGCTTCTTTGTTGATGAGTTTCTTTCCAATACTGCTCTACTTTATCCCAATCAGAAATATTTTTGTATAAATAATCCAATTTTTCTTTTAAATCCGTGGACACTTCAGTTGTTTTAACGGTGACTTGCGATTCCTCATTTCTTAACGTATTTAATTTTGATTTGAAGTGATTGTAAGAATTCCAAAGCTTTCCAGATGAATGTTTTTTAGTATTTTTATCGTATGGAAAAAAGTAAATTGTTTGAAATTCAGTTTCTTTTGGAAAAAGTAAAATTATTGGTTTTCTTCGTTCCAAAAAACGATCACTTGTTATTTTGAATATCGTAGGATAATTTTGATTTTCAAATTCTTTATGAATCAAAATTTTCGTCAGTAAATTTCTATAATATGTATCTAAACTATGATACATTCAAGATATGTTGAAATTTCAATAGTTTCTTCATATGGGCTAATTACTCTTAGACCAAAATTTGCGGGAATGCTTATGTCAAAATTTTGATTACTGGTTCCTGCAATAAACTATAGGAATATAAACAAGTAAGAAATTTATAGTCGGTCTAGACCGATTATAAGATACCCTATACCATGCGTTTAGAGACCCTATCTCTCAAGCCCTACTAACTGGATATAAAAAAATAAGCATAAACAAAATTTGAGTGTGAATTTTATTAATTTTTTTGGCTGCAGATATGAAAAAGTTCATATCGGATACTATATCTATATGGGGACTAGGCCCAAAAATGGACCGATCGTGACCATGTTTGGTAAGGTGTCTTGTATTTTGCAAAAATATATACAAACAAAATTTGAGAAGAATCAGTGCAATATTTTTGTTTTTTGATAAATTTAAGTGAAGATCGGGAAGCAGCTCTATATGGGGCCTATGACTACGAGTTGTCGCACAGGGATCGTTTTTGGACTACTGATTAATGGATGTAATAAACACATACAAACCCCATTTGACTAAGATTTATATGATAATTTGGATCTTATGGCAATTTAAGTCGATTTCATAGGGGTCATTTGTATGGGGGCTAGGTCTGAAATTTGGACCGATTCTCACCAATTTCAATAGCGTTCATTCTATGGCCGATAAAAGCTTATATACCAAATTTCATCAAAATATGTTCATATTTTCGACCTGCAGTTTGATTACAAGCTTTACATGGACACACAGACGGACGGACGGACATCGTTAAATCGATTGGTCTAGGTCAAATATTTTTGGTAGTTACAAACAGCAGCACAAAGTCATTAAACCCAAACCACATAGTGGTATAGGGTATAAAAATTATTATTATGCAACTAAATATTTGTTAAGAAAAAGCTAGTTTCATATATTATACTTACATACATAAGTATTTATATTTTTATTTTATGAAAATTAATAAATTATATAGTAAAAATAGCTATATAAATATATAGTAGATATACTAAATTATATTATATAATGTAGCAGAAGTAGCTATATCATTTAACTTAATATATTATATTATATAGCAGAAGTAGCTACATAATTTTACTAAATATATTACATAATGTAAGCATTTAATAAATTAATAGCTTCGAAATTTTTAGGTTAGAAATTTTTCACAAAATACTTACATTATCAAGAGATTCTATGGTATAGTTTTGAAGTGCTGGTTCACTATTCCCACTTTCGCAATTTGTTGAATTATCCGCCTGTTGAATATTTAATATTTGTTTTTCTTTAAAAACATCGGGCCCAATATCTTTTGTTGTAAACTTACTTGATCAATATATTCAGCTCTGTAACGTTTCCAAAACAAAGCTCGATCTGATTGGTTTTTTTAGAATATCAGCAATTCCGTAGTAGTCCAAACTTTGAAAAGCCTCTAAAGTAATTTGAGAATCTTTAAAAAAAAACACAATATAAAAATGATTTTATAATTACTTTTTTAAAAAAATGCTTCTTTTCTGCAACGCAATCTTCGTCAAACTATGAGAAAATTTAAAGACATAGTGATGTGCTACCGATTATTTTAGCACATTATTATACAAACATGCATATATATATATCTAAAATATTAGCAGCCGATAGCAATTTTTTATAATTATGTAATTAACTTTACTAGAAATTTATAACAAAATTTGCTATTTGAAATTTCACAACTTCCCATTATTTTTTTATTTTAATTTTTTTTTGTTAAACTTACCCTTAAATATTTTTATCAATTGAGGATATCCTCATTGATTCAAAATTTCTTCCACATCCATAATTAATACTTAATTTTTTTTGTTTAATATTGTTTTTAAATGCGCTATTACTTTACTTTAATTTGCAGCAAAAGAAATGTTTTTGACCACGTGACATTAGACTAAACAATAAGTAATATTTATGCATACAAAGTACACTAATAGTTAAGGCTATGTCAGATGCTAATACAGCAATGTTTTGTTGCAATTTTTGCTACAAAATGTATTAAGATATAATTATATTTAAGGGGTTGACAGTTAAGCCTTGCACTATATTTGGATACATTTTTCAGCAAAATATGCTTTTGCGTACGCATCGACTGCAACAAAATATTTGTCGCGTATAAATATTTTATTGTGCACAAATAAAGGGTGTGAAGTTAAATATCGAAATAAATATCTGTTAAGAATTTTAACAGAGAATTTAATGTTAACATTTTCTGTTAAGTACTTCACTTCAGCAAACGAAATTTTTTATTCAAGTAAAAAACCAATTATCTAAATATTTTAATAATTAAATTTAGACTATAAACATGTATCTGACAAATGATAAATTTGTTTTGTTATTATTTTGTAATTTCATATAAAACAAGTAAGAAAATTATAGTCGGTCTAGACCGACTATATGATACCCTATACCATGCGTTTAGAAACCCTATCTCTTAGGCCCAACTAACTGGACATAGAAAATAAGCAAAAACCAAATTTGAGTGGGATTTTTATTAATTTTTTTGGCTGCAGATATGAAAAAGTTCATATCGGATGCTATATCCATATGGGGACTAGGTCCAAAAATGGACCGATCCTGATCATATTTGGTAAAGTCTCTTGTATTTTGCAAAAATATATACAAACAAAATTTGAGAAGAATCAGTGCAATATTTTTGTTTTTTAATAGATTTAAATGAAGATCGGGAAGCAGCTCTATATGGGGCCAAAGGGATCATTTTTGGACTACTCATGGATGGATGTAATGAACGCATACAAACCCAATTTGAGTAAGATCTATATGACAATTTGGATCTTATGGCAATTTATGTCGATTTCATAGGGTTAATTTGTATGGGGGCTAGGTCTGAACATGGACCGATTCTCACCAATTTCAATAGCGTTCATCCCTTGGCCGATAAAAGCTTATGTACCAAATTTCGTCAAAATATATTCATATTTGCGACCTGCACTTTGATTACAAGCTTTACATGGACACACAGACGGACGGACGGACATCGTTAAATCGAATCAGATAGTGATTCTGATTCGATCGGTATAATAAAAATATTTTTGGTAGTTACAAACAGCAGCACAAAGTCATTATACCCAAACCACATAGTGGTATAGGGTATAATAATGTATATTCGCATATAACAGCATATAATATTAAAGTAGACAAAACGGTTATTTCTAGTCGACCTGAATGAGGGTTGTCATATATCAGGTGAAAGCTCCATGGGAGTAGAATATAATGGCATACCGCCCATATTCAATTGTTTCTCAGGAAAAAAGTTACAAAGGATTTTATAGCAAAAATTCCGTGCAGTCACTCAATGTGACAAACATTATGTCGGCACTAATTTTTTGGTAAATAAATATTTTGCCACCCAACTTGACAAACGCCTTAGTTTGTCATTTATTTTTATAAATGTTTTTGCCCTCATTAAACTATACTGTGGAACAAATTCAGGTTAGCAAAAGTTAGGTCGATTCTGAGAGTGAGGGGTGAAAACAGAGGCTAAATTAGAAGACCGCGGCGTTTGTTTATGTTAGTTCGAATTTTTTTTTTAATCGACCTTCGAACTTTGCAGTCAAATGCCAATTTTCAGCATATTGTTTATATGGTTTTTTGGCCATAACTCGTCAACTAATTGATATTTTTTCAATCTGTAAAAGCCAAATTATTGCTAGAGACCTGCGCAACAACTAAAATTTTTGTGGTGCTTATGAAGCAAAATGTTGTAAAAATTATTTTTTTTTCATGCTTTTTGAAAATATTTTCCTCAAAACGTAAGTCTTTTGGTGTTAGTCGATATTTAAATTTAATATATCGTTAGGTAGTGTTGGGTTTTTGCCGCAAACTAACTTGTATGGTGAAAATTTATTGTCGAAAACTGTATTTGAAGCAGTGTTATGAAAGAATGTAAAGTATTTTAGATAGATATCCCAATCAGAAATGTTGTCAGTAATGTATGCTCTCAGATATTCGTTACAAACTCTATGCTACCGTTCAACGGTACCCACAGTTTCGTGGTGATAGGCTGTTGAAAATTTTATTTTAATATTTAATAGCTTACATAATTCTCCTAATACCTCGTTCTTAAATTCTGTTCCTAAATCCGATTTTATTGAATTCATTGAACCGTATACCAAAATAAAGTTCTCAAAAATTGCACGAGCAACTGTATTTGCACTTTTATCCGGTATTGAAATTGTTACTAAATATTTTGTTAAATCGCACATAAGAGTTAAAGCATACTTATTCCCATAAGTAGATTCTGATATTGGTCCTATAGTGACCAAGACAACTATATCGAATGGATTAATTGGTGTTGGTGTTGAAACTAGTTCTTCTTTATTTCCAGGTCTTACCATATTTCCGTTACATTTATCACAATTTTTTACAAAAGTAGCGATATCTTTCGTCATGTTTTTCCAAAAATATTTTGTTTTTAATTTTGCATATAATTTTCTACGTCCACAATGACTTCCTAAGAGTGGATCATTATGTCTTTTATTTACATCTAGTACTGTCTCTATTGGATCAGTTAGAATAATTTCTAAGTTTTTCAATGTTCTTATGCCATGGTATTTTAATCTTTGTATTGTATAGATTTTAAAAAAATATCATTTGGCCATTCTATTGTAAGAATATTATGATTGACGGCTTCCTTTTGCAGCCTCAAAAGCATATCATCTAAATTCAATGTTTCGTTATCAATTTTAATATTCAAAAATAGTATAATTTTAAAATTTTTGTAAATATTTATAGGCAATTTTGTTTAATTGTCATTTGTATATAAAATTTCAGATCTAATTATACCCTCCACTCCAGTGTGCAGAGGGTATATATAAGTTTGTCATTCCGTTTGTAATAATTAGAAAAAAAAATTTGGACCCCATAAAATATATATATTTGTGATCCTTATAACAACCGGAGTTGATATAGCGATGTCCGTCTGTCCGTCTGTCCGTCTGTCCGTCTGTCCGTCTGTCCGTCTGTCCGTCTGTGGAAATCACGATGACGGCATCAATCGGGCAGCTAGGGTGCTCGTTGGCATAAAAAATGATTCATTAACATCCTGAAAAGTTTGCTATTTAAAATCGTCCAAATCGGTCGATTAGGGCCCGAGATTTGAATGAAGAACTAAAAAAAGTCTTGAAAAAATATAATTTTCTATGTTGCTCTTGTCACGATCACGCCCTCAATAGGGTAGCTAGGGTGATAATTTTTAGTGAGAATGATTCACCAGATTCATGGGAAGATTTCTACTTCAAAAATCATTAAAATCGGTGGAACAGGTCCAGGTAAATCTATGAAAAATTAAAAAAAAAATGAAAAACATGATGTTTCCATATTGTTCCTGTTGTTATTCTAAATGTTGCATTGTTGTCATAGCTGGACTTGTTGTTTTTGTGGTCGTTGTGGTAATAATATAATAAAAACAAACCCTTTGTACATTTTTTTTGTGAACTCTGGTAGAAAATTTTAAAAGTTTCCATTGTTTTGGCATCACTAAAAAAATTTGTTAGATCATTTCTGTCCTTGCCACGAGCCTGCATGCAAAATTTCAGATCGATTGGCTCACGGGAAAGGGGCTAAAAATCGATCCAAAATTTTGTCGACAAGCAGACACTACCAGTTAATATAAAGGCAGTAAATAAAGGGAGTAAAAGTTCACCAATAATTTAAAAAACAAATTTTTATGTATTAATTTATTTAAAGAAAAAAATAATTAAATGAAATAGTAATAATAATAAAAAAAAAATAATATACAATACAAAAAAAAAGAATATATAAATAAAATAAAATAAAGATAAATGCATTCATAGCATTATAATACATATAAAAGGTCAATGTTTTCTAACCGTAACCGTAACGAGTCAGTTGTTTTTTTTTACATGAAAATCATTTAAAACAGTTACCGAACGTAACCGGAACGTCCCAATACTTTTCATGTGAAAAAAAGGCTGACACGTTACGTAACAGTTACATGTCGCTAACTTGTTCTTTACACAGGCTACTGCTTTTGCAGCCAACTTCAAGTCTATTTATATAGTTTCGTAAGCATAACTGATAAAATTGTTTCTATTATTTTTTGCTGTAAGTAATAAATTATAAATATACTGAATTTGCAAACTAAAATGGATACATATATTGGAGGTGCTTTAATACAAAAGAGTTAACGAAACAAAATCAAAAAAAAAAAAAACAACTCTACAACATCAACAATGGCAGTCATATGTTCTTCAAATAGAAAAAAAAACTGCAAGTGTGTTTTGTTGGCTACTAAACAAAAATAGTGTTGACAATATAACAAAATATGTAAAAGAAGTTAGTGCTATGAAATATTTTATTTTGTTTAAAAAAAAAATCGCAAAATGAAAGGCTATAATTCCATTAATAATCAAAAGGCGTTAAACTTATTTATTTATTTTTACGTTGTACTAATGCATTTTAAATAAGTAAAAGTAATTGTATATTTAAATAAAAATGCATTTGTATTATATGTTGCTGTCGTATTCAGAAAAATCAAGTAGCTGACTATACGACTACAAATGCTGCTGCCAGCAGTCGTCTATGTGTTTCATTCATGATGTTGCATTTTTTTGCGAGCAATACTTACATATATTCTAAATAAAGAAATAATAGTTCTTTTCATACTGCGAAATCTATACAAATATATGTACAAATACTATATGTCAAATTTCAAATTTGCAATAATTGATACATTTTTGAAAGAAAATTGTATAATATGAAATGTCTTTAATTTATTTCATAGAAAACAATTTTTTGAGGTGCGTGGATTTTCCATATTTACTGTTTTACTATTTTCGTAATGAGGTTAAATGAGTTAAAAAGAATTTAAAATATTTGAAAATATTAGGTGAGGATCCTCAAGATGTAATATACGGTCGGTCTAAAACTTTTCACTTAGAGCCACAGTTAAATTCGAAACAACAAAAACCCATATATTTTGTGCATAAAGTTTAACATTAAATGTGCTTTTCTAAAATGTCTATATATTTTTTCTCATTCATTTCTGACCATCTTCAATGTAAATTTACCAAAGTTTTTTTTATTGCAATATGTATATAAAACTTAAAAATTTAATATTTTTTATTGTGTATTAACTTATTATTCTGCGATTTTCATTATATCACAAAATGTTACAAATTGGCACTACTGTTTCAAAAACAGAAAACTTCTAAATCAGTTGAAAACAGTTGATCTGTAAAACTGTGTGTGAAATTGTGTCAAATAAAATTACAAATATTAATAAATATAGTAATACATATATATACATATTTTATTAATTTTGTTAAGAATTAGCACAAAATTTATTTTCCATTTTGCATTTCATTTATAAAGAATTCTGCCATATTTTGTTAAAGGGAAAATCCATTTTTGTTATATTAAAAAAAAACAGACTTGCATTTAATTTTTCCGTGACTGCCTCAATAATTGCGTAGATGCCACCACAATATTTTTTCTAATTAAAACAGTTGATCTGTAAAGCTGTGTGTGAAATTGTGTCAAATAAAATTACAAATATTAATAAATATAATAATATATATATTTTATTAATTTTGTTAAGAATTGGCACAAAATTGATTTTCCATTTTGCATTTCATTTATAAAGAATTCTGCCATATTTTGTTAAAGGGAAAATCCATTTTTGTTATATTAAAAAAAACAGACTTGCATTTAATTTTTCCGTGACTGCCTCAATAATTGCGTAGATGCCACCGCAATATTTTTTCTAATTAAATATTAACCAATATCTAACTAGAATTATGATTTATTCTGACTGAAAAGTTCCAATTAAAATTTTTTCATCCCAATTATGAATATTCTCAAGGAATTTCTTTCTCACGGAAAATACATTTCTCGAGAAAAAAATTCCTCCAATTATAAATTCCGCGTGAACAAAAAATGATTAACTGGCATCATCGAATTTCGAAGCCACTTGCTTTGCTTATTGACAATTCCCTACAAGAACAGTGACTGTCATTTGACCGGTGATATGACCGTCACTACTGACTGAAGTGTCGGTCATCGCGTAGAACAAAGTTTCTATCATTTTATTAAGGCAAATATGCCAAAACTGACCAAAACTTTTGTGTACATGTGATTTTGCATCTTACTCTAACCTATGCAAGTATGTAAACCATATAATATATATCTGAACTGCTCACTCTACCGCTGTTTAGTAGTCAACGATGATATATAATATATCATCGTTGACCGGTCACATTTGATGGATATATACAACATCATTGACCGGTCACGCTTGATTATAATGAAACACGACTTATTTTTTACTTATTTATTGTATTTAAAATCAAATTCAAAATTAAAAATAAACATTAAATATTAAAAACACAACAATATCACTAATTCCGAAACGTGGTGATAACTTTGAGACAATGTTGAAACAGGACAATGGGCTTAATTTAAAACAGATATTTAAACAACTTTGCTGACTTTTCACTCGAAACATCCCTAAACTCAATAGAAATTTCCGGTAATGGGCCTTAGTGCAATCAGTAGTTTCTTAGAGAAAACAATTTATTATAACATTTACATATATATCAACAATTTATATTAAAGCTTACTTTTTGAGTGTTGTGAATTAACAATTTCGGCCAAACCTGATACAATTCATTTGAAAAATTGATGAGTAAATGATGTATCCATTCAAATACTGCTACCTTTGTTTGTACAGAACGGTGTGTGAGATATTGTCATAATACCTTCATAAATCAATTTGTTCAATATTCTGAGATCTTTGTTCTTTTGAAGAAACTAAATTCATTTCATATTATCAACATCATATTCCAGACACTATATTCCAGAATGGCATAAATTAAAACATTCAAATATTAAAACAAACTCAAGGATTTGTTTCTAGCTACAATTTTTAATAAAATGTCAGTGCATTACCTTAATAAATTCATTTGGTGATTGCGCATGTATTAACAATATATTTATAATGTCTTCCATGCGCACTTAACTGGAATCATTATGAATCGATTTAATAAACTGTGTCAGCGTTGTTTCACACAATTATATATCTTGTGTATTATCTTCCAACATCATAAAAAGTCCATTAATAATATCAAATAGATAACCATATTATTTTCTGGTACAGCATTCACAATCGAAATCCAGGATATAACATAGTGTCGCACAATATAATTATTTACACAAATGCGTTTCCTAAGAGGTATAAAAGTTCTAGATTGAAAGTTTGTGAAGATTCTACAGCAATATCTTAAGTTAACGATCCAACAGGAATAGGCCACAAGCGAGCAAAAAATAAATGGTGGAAGGGTATAATAGAGGGACATGCCACCACAATTGAGAATGCCACTAACGAATCCACTGACATATTTTGAAGAATCCTAAAGAAACAACAAAAATTAACTTGAACTTTTAATTTAATTAATTACTTACCTTTCCTAAACCTTAACAACAGCAACAATGACAGTCATATGTTTTTAAATAGAAAAAAACTGCAAGTGTGTTAGTACAAAAATTGTTTATGTGTTAGTTTCAGTCATTCATTTCTTGTAGGGTTTATTTTCTATTTTTTGTGTGTGTGCAAACGAGCCTACAATAAATGTCCCAATAAGCATTTTTGTTTGCTATCAACTTGAGGTGCATTTGAGATCAAATACATTTCTCAAATCTCCAACGTTAATTCGAATATAGTCTTCTCAACTTAAAAGGCACATTTTTTATATGGCGTTTTTCATAGTTATCAAATTGAGAAATTTGTGATTCTCAACTTGATAGCAAAGAAATATTTCCAATCGGTATCAAATGGAAGGTACGGAATTGCCATATTAAAAAATATTATACTAATTTTAGAAATGAAAACAATGTACTTTTTTTAATGTTTTAATTTAATTTCATTATATATTTAACATTACTATGTACATATTTAACATTAAATGTACATATTATGTACATTTTTTAAAATTTATAATTAAAAATAAATGAATTAATTAGTTGTACATTTTCTGAAAAATTCGACAAAAAGCAGAAATAATTAAAAATATATCAATGATTTATTTGTACTTTTTTTGGCATTTTTTAATTTAATATATTATTTATGACATATTTAAATAATATCTCAGACTTAACACAAATTTTATTCAAGTTGAAAAAATGTTTGGTCTCAAGTGGAGAAAAGTGTTGGATATCCAATTGAGAGTAAAAATGTTTCTCAAAGATTGGAAAAAATGTTGTCTCAACTTGATGTCAAGTTGAAAGCAAACAAGGAGAAAAATTGTTCAACCCAAGTTGAGAATTACATTTGACATCAATTTAAGAACTTAACTTTTCTCCAACATTGGAGAAATAATATTTCAATGTATACTGGGGAATGACCGAAACCAACACATAAACAGTTTTTTCCTATTTGAAAAACATATGACTGTCATTGTTGCTGTTGTAGAGTTGTTATACCCTCCACTCCAGTGTACAGAGGGTATATATAAGTTTGTCATTCCGTTTGTAATAATTAGAAAAAAAATTTTGGACCCCATAAAATTTATATATTTGTGATCCTTATAACAACCGGAGTTGATATAACGATGTCCGTCTGTCCGTCTGTGGAAATCACGATGACGGCATCAATCCGGCAGCTAGGGTACTCGTTGACATAAAAATGATTCACTAACATCCTGAGAAGTTTGCTATTTAAAATCGTCCAAATCGGTCGATTAGGGCCCGAGATTTGTATGAAGAACTAAAAAAGTCTTGAAAAAAAATAATTTTCTATGTTGTTCTTGTCACGATCACGCCCTCAATAGTACAGTGATTATTTTTAGTGAGAATGATTCACCAAATTCATGGAAAGATTTCTACTTCAAAAATCATTAAAATCGGTGGAACAGGTCCAGGGAAATCTCTGAAAAAGTAAAAAAAAAATGAAAAACATGATATTTCTATATTGTTCTTGTTGTTATTCTAAATGTTGCATTGTTTTCGTAGCTGGACTTGTTGTTTTTGTGGTTATTATGGTAATAATATAACAAAAACAAACCCTTTGTACATTTTTTTTTATCAACTCTGGTAGAAAAATTTAAAAGTTTCCATTGTTTTGGCATCACTAAAAAAATATGTTAGATCATCACAAGCCTGCCTGCAAAATTTCAGATCGATTGGGTCACGGGAAAGTGGTTAAAATCGATCCAAAATTTTTTCGACAAGCAGACACTACGAGTTAATATAAAGGGAGTAAAAATTCACCAACATCTAAAGCAAATAATGCTAAAATACCTAGTTGTTAATAAAAAAACAATTGGGCAATTCACAATGGGTAATGTATCGTTGTATCTCTTGTATCGTGTATCACTTTACAATAGTGTAAAATTGTTGTTGGTAATTTTCACTGAAAAATCTGATACACGATCCAACTTCATTTGCTATGTTTAGTAAAGGTGCTATTACACGAAGTGTTTTTTACATATGTACTGTCACTTTTTTATCCATATGAAATTCTTCATGTCTGTCAAAATTGTCTTTTTACATACGATTCATAATTTTTGCTATCACACGTGCGTATGTATTTCCGTAAGACATAACCTCTAAATGTAAACAACAGCTGATTTAATTTGTGAATTTACAAAAATTTGTTATTAAAAAAAAGGTTATATATTTTTTAATTGTTAATTAATACTAAACAATTTATTTTTCTTTCAATATTAATCTTTAAAATTTACTCTGTTTTTCTTTCGCCACAAGCAGTGTTGTATTTTCATTTGTTTGTCATGCAAAAATAGAACCTGTTCTAATTAAAAAATGTACATGTGACTTTGCTCATGTATTGTACATAAACAATGTTTCGTATGTATCACACGATGTGTACAACTTTTGTTGTGGGAAAATTTGACAGTACATATGTAAAAAACACATCATGTAATAGCACCTTAAATGTTGTATATTGTATCATAACATATCAGTTCCAAGTGAATGCCAGTTTTTATGAAAAAGAAAAAACAAATACATAGAATATTATCAGCATAAATAATTATAAAATAAAATATGGCAAATAATGCAAATAACGCAAATACATCGATAAGTTTATTTATATAAAAATTAATGTTTATATTTTTAGTATGTATTTTCTCTTTCAGTACCAACCAAAACATTTAACATTTTTTTTTTCATTTTAAATTAAAATGCAAGAGGTACGTAACTAAAACTCCAGGGTATATCTCACGACCAAAAAGCAAACACTGACAAGTGTTTTCTCTTATACAAAATAGCAGAAGCGACGAAGCGATCTTTCCTCGTTGGAGTGTTCACAACAAATGATTGTATTGTGTATTTCAATACAACATACAATATACAACACCTGTTGTGAATTGCCCAAATGTAAATTTAGCAAAAAAAATTATGTATTAATTTATTTAAGGTGCTA
Organism: Cordilura impudica; assembly: GCA_963682025.1. Lineage (NCBI taxonomy): Eukaryota > Metazoa > Arthropoda > Insecta > Diptera > Scathophagidae > Cordilura > Cordilura impudica. The sequence continues at coordinate 220,041,934 of OY821520.1, forward strand.
TTACACGAAATGTTTTTTACATATGTACTGTCACTTTTTTTATCCATATGAAATTCCTCATGTCTGTCAAAATTGTCTTTTACATACGATTCATAATTTTTGCTATCACACGTGCATATGTATTTCCGTCTGACATAACCTCTAAATGTAAACAACAGCTAATTTAATTTGTGAATTTACAAAAATTTATTGTTAAAAAAAGGTTATTTATTTTTTAATTGTTAATTAATAATAAAGAATTTATTTTTCTTTCAATATTAATCTTTAAAATTTACTCTGTTTTTCTTTCGCCACAAGCAGTGTTGTATTTTCATATGTTTGTCATGCAAAAATAGAACCTGTTCTAATTGAAAAATGTACATGTGACTTTCCTCATGTGTTGTACACAAACAATGTTTCATATGTATCACACGATGTGTACAACTTTTGTTGTGGGAAAATTTGACAGTACATATGTAAAAAACACATCATGTAATAGCACCTTTAAAGAGAAAAACACAAAAACAACGTTTGATGTTGTATTTTTTGTGTGTAATATTTAAATATACATACATACACATATTAAATAATACAAATAATGTACTTATATTATATATATGTATGTAAGTATATTCATAGTAACTGCATGTTAGAAATAAATCGGTTATTTTATTTACATAAAATTCTGCAGTATTTTGTTGTGGGGAAAATACATTTCTTTTGTATTAACAGAGTGTCACTTCATTTTGCTCAGCGTGACTATGCCACAGTAGATGCCGCCATAATTTTTGTTTGTTCTAATTAGCTTTGCAATAGTTATTTCTATTTTAACATGAATGTTAATATTTTCAACTAGATATCATACAGAACAATGTTAAGAGTATACACGGGTTGGTCTTTTATTTCATACGTTTTTTCATTATTCTTTTACAAATATGAACATAAGTTTGGCATATTACCCACCAATCTCACATCACACTGCAAGTTCGAAAAACTCAATACACTCACATTTTTTTTACTAATACACACACATTTTCCGCAGTGGTCACACTAATGGCACCAAATTTTTCGTGCGAATAGTGGCAGACACTAACGATGATTAATGTTACCCTGTTATAAATTTAATGCAAATTTACTGGATTCTGTAAAATTGTAATTAAAGTTTTAACTTGTTAAATCTATTATAATGATTTATTTTTTGAAATGCGCATACAAAAACGCAAGTTTGTTAATTATAGAGCATAAATATTATTAACTATTATTAAAATAATACTAATAATAATAAATGTAAACATTTTCCCTCAAACATGTGCCTGTATAATAAACTTGGTAACTCTACTTAAAATAAAATAAGAGAGAGAAGTATACAAATTTTTTCAAGTTTATGCTTCGACAACATTTTAAAAATGAGATTGCAGTCAGATGTTTGAGCATAAAATTTAATGGCGATGGATTCGACTAATTCGAACAATTTTTCGTTGATAATACGTACACAACGATTTTACAATTTCAGTGTGATGTGAGATTGGGGGGTTAACTTTTTGTTGTCTTTACAAAATAGAGTTACCGAGTTCGTCAATGAGTTTTTTGCTTACAAAACAGTTCTACATAGTTATATAGAATTATTATTCTGCTTTACCTATAAAATATCTGATTGCGATTACATCTAATTTTTAAAAATTGTTTATAATTAATAAAGCATTATTATTCACATAAATACAAAATTTCACTTTTTAAATTTTCCATTCAAATTTAAGAAAATATCAATTATAATAAAAACTGAAAATAAAATTTCCAATTATAAATTAGAAAATATTAATTGAGTTTCAGAAAATCATATCAAAACGTCGGAAATAATAATTTTAAATTTATAAATATCTTTACATTTAAAAATGTTTACATTTAAAAAAAATATTGCCATTCAGGAGATATTAATAACTTTTCAGTACCGCGATTCAGTAACTTCTTTTAACGATAGTCGAATTGTAAAAAAAAAGAAAATTGCAAAATTATCAGTAAAATTTTGAAACGATATTCGCTATTGTTAAAGTCAGCTGTTGTTGTTATCTAAAACATAAACATAAAATCATCCTGTCAAACCCGAAGTAATTTGTTTTTTTCTATTCTTTGTGTTTTTCGCTTATTTTGACAGAGATGCCACTCCTTTACAATTTAAATAAATAGAAAAACAGATTTGTCGATATTAATTTAAATTCAATGAATTTAAGAAAACCTCAAATGATATTTAAGAATTGCTAACATAAAAATTGTTACATAAGTAAACGTAATTTTATGAGAATGTTATTTTTTATATATAAATTTTCACAATTTTTTTTGGATGAAAATTTGAAGTTTTTCAGAAAATAAAGATAACATTAAATTATTTTATTTAAAATGTTTGGGACTTTTCGTTTTTTGCGTTTTTCATCCCTAATTTGATTATTTATTATTATAAATTTATTCTCTATGTTTTCAAAATATGACAATATTTAAAAAAAAAGTTGAGAGAGCTTTTTTTTTTGGTTATTATTTTGTTACTCCATCCGACCTATATGGCCACAATGAAGAAATATTTGGCCAGTTAAAAGAAACTATACAGCCATCTCCAATTAGCACGATTTAATGCATATAGCCACTCTACACAACCATTACCTTTGCAATGGAGGTTAGGGCGAGCTATTTAATTAGCAAAAACTAAATTAAACGAGAAGTTATGTCATATAACCGGAAACGCATGCATATAGGTATATAACCAAAATGCATGCCGATCAGCAACCACGATGACCAAAAAGCAAACACCGAAATAAATCCGAAATAATAGAAAAGAAGAAAACCAACCCAAAGAATTTGCTGAAATAATTTGGTATTAAGTTTAACAAATTGTTTACTTTTTCATTTACATTTATTATCAAGACTCAAACCGAGGTGGAGGGTATCAAAGATTCGGCACAGCCGAATTTAACACTCTTACTTGTTTTTGATAGTTTGTTGCTAAACTCATGAGAAAATTTGTCATATGTTGGAACTTTATTTAAACCGTCATCTGTCTTTGCTTCGCCTAGGTTGCCTTGTTTTTGCCTAGTCATTCCGCGGGTTGTCACTGCAAAAATTTTCTTATTTGCATTTTTCAATTCGTCAATTGAAATGCGTGAGAGTGCATCTGCGGCCACATTTTTCTTCCCTTTTACATATTCTATTGAAAAATTGTATTCAGACAGTTCTAATCTAATTTTTGTTAATTTGGAGGACGGATCCTTTATATTAAAAAGATATACTAAAGGTCTGTGATCGGACCTGACAGTAAATTCAGTACCATAAACGTATGGTCTAAATTGCGTTATAGCAAAATGTATTGCTAAAAGTTCTTGTTCTATTGTTGGTTTTTTCTGTTCCACAGTGTTAAAAGATTTTGATGCAAAGTAAATTGGTAGATCGTTTCCGTTAAAATCTTGGCTTTAAACGGCTCCGCATCCAATTTTAGATGCGTCTACTGTGTTATTAGAAATTTTTTTGTAAAATCTGGGATCTTCAAACGCTTTCTGACACTTGTCATCCCAATTAAAATGTACTTTTTTCGGAGTTATGTAATTTAATGGTGTCGCTAATGAAGCAAAATTTGCGATAAATCTTCTATAGTAATTGGCAAATGCAACGAAACTCTTGACAGCATCTTTATCCTTCGCTATTGGATAATCTCTGATTGTTTTAATCTTCGAGTCATCTGGTAAAAGACCTTTTGAAGTGCACTTGTGACCAAGAAAATTTACTTCTGGTCTGAAAATGTTGCATTTATAAGGATTAATTTTTAAATTGTATTTTCGAAAAGTATTAAAAACGTTTGACAAATTGTAATGGTGCGGCGTTGGTGGAAGATCCGCTTCCGTTTCCCTGAGCCTTTGCTGGTCGCACGTGCTTGCGAAGGGGCCTAGCTCGCCGGATGGGTGGGGTCTTGCTCAGGCCCAGGGAAACCGCACTACAGATTTTCACGTGCGATTTACACAAAAAAAACTGTCAATTTAAACGGACGCTAAATAGGACGGATGGCCATACCTACCTTGGGATTGGGGACTAGGTGTTCTGCCCCTTTTGCCCTCCCAACCATGTTACCTCGACTCCATCTTACTTGGAGGTAACCCACTGCAATGATAAGATTTTGGTTTGGTTTGGTTTTCTACATTGGGTTATATAATAATCTTTATTTACCCTTCATTTTAAGGGTTTTAAATTTTAGATTAATTTTAGCGACATTTAACTATAATAAAATTTCTCTTAGCAATTTTAATTGTAGCTATTTTTAATTTTAGGAAAATTCTTAAATTTTAGGAAAAAATTTTTAATAGTAGAAAGATTTTAATTCTAGTACAATTTTAATTTTTGCACAATTTTAATTTTAGCAAATTTCATATCTAAAAAAAAATTTGATATTTATTTTAAATTTATAATTAGAAAAATTTCTTAATGTAGTAAATGTTTAGTTTAATTTTATATTTAGGAACATTTCTTAATGTAGGAAAAATATTATTTGATTTTTTTATTTAAAAACGTTTTAGATTTAGCAAATTTAGTACAATTTTTTTTTGTCTTAGCAAATTATTTATATTTTATAAAATTTTTTATTTTTAATTTAAATGTAGAAAATTATTTGTATATAAAAATCAAAATTACCGACTTATTGCTGGTGTTGATGAGGTACCGATGAAGCTTCTGCCGCCGGACGCCGTGGTTGTGTCTCGCCATATGATTTTCAATTTTGGCATGTGACTTTATTAAATCTCCTTCACCTTTCACTCTTTGTCGGAGTATAACAGCATTTAATTGTTGTATTAAATTATGATGACTGCGATCAATTAAGTTGTAGTAGATTTACTTTTGTTTTTAATGTTTTATTATTATATATTTCCACTAGACACTGTATTTTAATTATTGTTGTTGCTATTGTTTGTGGTTTGTCTCTTATTATATGATCTTGTTGGCGGTTCGTGTGTAAGGAGGTGTAAGAGATGAAGACGCTTTTCTTATAAGAACTGCTACTAATTTTGTATTTAACATGCACATTTTTTTTTATAAAAAAAACACAGTTATTTTGGTAACGAAAGGCCATTCAATTATTAATATAATTAATATTATTTATTTAATGTTTTTTTTTTTCGATTAAATTTCATTAATTTTTTCTCTTTCTCAAAATTCATAGAGTTATTAAACATGAAACATTATTATTACATTAACACAACACTATATTACATTTTCCGATAACTTTTATTAAATTTCAAACAGTATTTCTATTATTATTCACCAATTAATTGCTTAAAAAAATTGTCAACCGACCACGTTAAATATTTTTCTGCCACTCCTCCAATCGCCAAAACTTCAATGAATTTTAAATTCTGGCGTCATCTTCATACCATCAATTATACAAGCCACAACCAAAAAAATAAACCTGTTTTTTTTTTTTTATTACCTACGCTCACCCACTCATAGAATAGCCTATGTATGTCATTATGTAACTTTTTATCTCTTTATCCCTAATACACATAGATATACATACACTCGTTCATAATCTCACTCTTTTCGTAAAAAAAAAATACCAACTCATATTAAAAGGAGAGAGAGTAAGTGAGATTATTTAGTGAATGAAGGGGCAAGCTAATACCAATAGCTGAAAACCAGGTGGGAGAACGAGAAGGATTGCAAGCCGTAGTTGACCCATACATACATGAACAATCATGAATTCATATAAACAACGAAGAGACAAACAAATCGCTCCATTAATCAGTTTGCAAAAATAGAACAAAAAATTTTCCATTAGCATGTTACCATATAAGGTGTTGTTTACCGTACATACTTGAACTTGAAAATAATTTCAAGATCAAGATTATATTTTTTTTTCTGCTTTCTTATTTTGCTTGTAACAGAAATTCTTTTGTTACAGTAAAGCGCAAAACAGATCACCGTCACAAAACAGATGGTTTTGATTTCCATGAAAGGAAAAATCAACTGAAAACGGATATGTAGGGTATTTACGCATTGGCTTTTTGCAAATCTTTCGCGTGATACATGCCAAGGTCTTTTCCGGCTAAATCCACCAATTTATAATTACAATAACCAATTTTCTTTAAAATGTTGGCCTTCAAAAATTTAGGGGCAAGTTTAGAATTATAAGCAGCAGCTTTATTGCTCTGCGAAAAATTTCGTCGGTAAACAACTTCACCTTCTGAAAAATTAACAGCCCTAGTTCTCAGATCGTAGGTTTTCTTATTGGCGTCATAGGCTCTTTCTAAATTTTCCTTCACTTTTTGTCGAACAAAATGTAATTTGTCGGAGTTATCTACCACATCTAAACCTTCTTCTAATAAATCTAACGTTTTAAAGACTTCATAGGATTGTCCGTGAGTAACCATTTGGTGTCCAAACAGAACATAATACGGTGAAAAACCTAATGAACTGTGGTATGAGCTTCTCAACGCGACTCCTATTTGGCTCAAATTCGTATCCCACGTACGCTGGTCTTTTCCCAAATATGAACGTATTCCAGCGATTATGGATCGATTTACCCGCTCAGAATTGTTAGACTGGGGTGAATAAACGGCAGTGAAGATATGTTGCACTCCATATTTGGTTAAAAAGCTTGCAAAAAGCGACGATCTAAATTGAGAACCGTTGTCTGTAATAACGACTTCAGGCACGCCGAATAAATGAAAGACATTTTTTTCAAGAAAGTCTATTACCGAATTGGTTGACATTTTACGTAAGGCTTTAAATAGGGGATATTTGGTGAAATGGTCTAATACCAAAAAAATTGCTACATTGCCAGCTTTTGACCGTGGATAAGGTCCAATAAAATCTAAATATAACCTTTGAAAAGGTCTAGCCGATTTGGCTTGAACACCCATAGGTGGTTTTAAAATAAAATTTGGCGCTTTGCTTTGTTTGCAAATGTCGCAACTTAATACAAAGGATCTAACCTGAGTAGCCATATTGGGCCAATAAAAATTTCGCCTCAATCGTTCGAGGGTTTTTCCCACACCTCCATGTGCAAACATGGGTGGATTATGAGCGCGTTCGATCACACAAGAGGTAAGTTCCTGTGGAACCCACAACTTCCATGATCGAGCCTCTGAAGATTCGTCGCGAGAAAACTCTACGACTTTTAAATCGGGCAAACGATTTTGATTGTTTTCGATATCAGCGATCAATTTAATATATTGTCCTGATGAAAAATATGGAGAAGATAAATCTATCTCTGGTTCTAACGTATCTAAGCTGTCAATGTTGCTAAAAGTTAGGGGGTTATCATTTTCAGATGGTAGCCTCGATAGAGCATCGGGTACAATATGTTCACTTCCCTTACGGTGTAAAATTGAAAAGTTGAAACCTTGGAGCTTTATGGACCAACGAGCTAGCCGGCCATTTAGGTCTGGTTGACGCATTAACCATTTTAATGAAGCGTGGTCCGTAATGACACAAAATTCGTGACCTTCTACATACTCTCTAAATTTTTCTATGCTTAAAACTGCAGCAAGGCATTCGAGTTCGGTAATAGAATAGTTCTGTTGGGCTCTATTTAATTTATGCGAGAAAAATGCAATGGGCCTTTCGACACCATTTTCATCTTCTTGAGCCAAAACTCCACCGACTCCTGTCTTGCAAGCATCACAAGAAATGATGAAAGGTCGTTTGAAATTCGGTGTTATTAATAACGGAGCAGAGGTTAATTTTTCTTTGATTAAATCAAAGGACTTTTGCGCTTCAGGGTTCCAAACAAAAGTTTTACATTTTTTCGTGAGGTCAGTTAACGGACTAGTTAACGAAGCAAAATTTTCTAGAAATCGTCTGTACCAACCTACAAGACCTAAAAATTGACGAACCTCTTTAGCTGATTTTGGTTCAGTTAACCCTTTAATCGCGGAAACTTTACTAGGATCAGGTTTTATACACCCAGAACCAATTATATAGCCTAAATATCGGACTTCCTTCATGCACCATTTGCATTTTGCAATATTTAACGTCAGACCGGCTTTGCGAATTAATTGTGCTACTTCGAGCAATAAAGAAATATGTTCTTCGAAATCATCGCTTACTAAGAGCAAATCGTCTAAATAAACGAAGACTCGATTTTTAAGATGCGGTGGAATAATAACATCCATTAATCGGCAAAGAGTCTGGGGTGCATTGGTTAAACCAAAAGGCATTACTTTAAATCGATATAAGGGCCTATTGGGAACAGTAAAAGCTGTCTTGTCGCGAGAATTTTCTTCTAAACTAACTTGCCAAAAAGCATGTTTTAAATCTAAAGATGAAATAAATTCAGCTTTAGGTAATCTTGATAAAATTCCGTTGATTTTAGGTTGAGGGTAAGCGTCGCGAATAGTTACGCTATTCAATTTACGAGAGTCAAGACATAGTCTGAATTTTCCTTCTCTCTGGACGCAAGCTACAGGACTACTCCAACAACAAGTAGGAGGGGCTTTTTCTATCACTCCGAGCGCCAACATGCGATCAACTTCGTCATGAATTTTCTTTTCTACTGCGGGAGAGACAGAAAAGTACCTTTGCTTGATGGGTTTGACTCCTGGCTCTATTTCAATCGAATGCTCTAAAATGGTGGTCTTACCTAAACCTTCTTTGTCAAAATCTGGAAAAATCTTTATAATTTGATCTAATCTATTTCGCTGTTCGTTGGTTAGAATATTCTCTTCGCAAACTTGATTAAGCTCTTCAATTTTTAATGGGCTGTTCCCAAAAATCATAGACATAAGTCCAAAGGCGTGCCAAAAATCTATACCTAAGTATACATCATGAGTTAAGTCGGGTATTATATACAAACGAACTAATTTGGTAACATTTCTGTAGGTGATATTTGTTTCTACGAAACCTAAAATTTTATATTGCTGACCGCCAGCTGCTTCAACGAAATTAGAAAATTTTTTAAAAGGTAAATTTTTGCCAAGAAAAGTTTTTGCTGCGGAACCACTTATGCAAGATAAAGAGGCGCCTGAATCTAAAAGGCCTAATAATTTCATTCCAAAGATGTCAATTTGGATATAGGGTCTTATGTCAGATTTTGACTTCTCAATAGCTTCAATGCAACTTCGGACTTTAAACTTGTTTAATTTTAACATTTTATAAAAAATTCTAATTCGTAGAGTATTTCTTTTTACTTTATGAATTTGGGTGTTAAATTTCGGTGGGGTGCTAATAGTTTCGCAAAAATTCGCTTCCTAGCTAACTCATATAATCTAACTCTTTCATGATATGGTCTGAGTGGAAATAAAATTGGTTTAGACTTTTCCTTGTCATTTTTCAAAATTGTAAAATGTGTCAAATTAGTGAAATCGGTTTGTGAGCTACCGTCAGAGCTATTTTTAAGAATTTCACATTGGGGTCTGTAGACACCTACGGTACCACATCCATAACAGAATACGGTTCTGTCTTCGAGACAGTCCGTATATCTGTGGCGTTCCTTTCGGCAGTTCCAGCAGATATTATTTTGTCTTCGGGCCGGGTCTTCTTTTGGTTTTCGAACCTCGCAAACTTCTTCAGGTGGGTCTTCATCGAAAAATTCATCCTCAATGTCAATTTCATTAACTTGTCTCCTAAAAGTTTTATGAGTTCTATCAAGTTCGAAACTCAGAGCCTCTCGTCGCAAAACCAAATGGCGTAAATGGGAAACGTTGTCAATTTGTAGACAGAACAATTCCCTTCTTAAATGAGGTCTTAAATTTCTACGCAAAATTTCGGTCAATTCGGATTCGCTCAGGGGATATCGTAGACGATCGCAAAGCTGCAGAATGGCATGGTGAAAATCGTCAAAGCTTTCGTTAACATTTTGCTTTCGGTCTCTGATCATTTCTCTGATATCTAAATCAGATAAATGATCGCTAAAATGCGCTTTAAGGGCTCTGCACAAATCTTCCCATTCGATTCTATCGACGGTGCTGCGATATCGCCAATACCATTCTTTAGCTTTCGAAGTGAATAAAATGTGGCAATGATCTCCTAACAATCTAAAATCTCCCGCTAGACTATCTTGTGTTAACGAATTTACCATATAAATGAACTTTTCTACTGGTAACCCGGTGGTGTTTCCATTAAAAGTTAAGTTCCAACTATTTATCAGACTTGCAATTTTGCCGCTATTATTAAGAGCAACAGACGATAAAGAAGCTCTCTCACGACTTGCTGGTACAGACGGGTGAGTTGAAGGAGGCCTAATATTACGCGGAGGGACAAAAGTAGGTTCATGGGGAACCTGATGAACGGAAGGTGCTGAAAAATTACGAGGGACGGACGCATTCGGAAAGATCTCTCTGGGCCATTCAGGTTCTCTGGTTGCGCTAATGTTTACGCTAGTAAATTGTTGAGATAACCTTTCTACCACAGCGTGAAGCTTATTGATCTCGCCTTGAAAGCTGGTTTCAATTTTAGATCTAATGCGGTCCTCTAAACTATCTCTTCCTTCACCACTAGTCTGACCTGGTGAAATATTTCGGTTGGCATTAAACTCTGCATTTCTTTCCTTTCTGCTGGATAAAATTCTTTCCGCGGATTTCGGAATCGTTCCAGTGTTAACTGGTAAACTTTCATCATTAATTCGGACGGAATATTTTAATAAACTGTTTTTAGTGACAGTTTTGTTACATTGCGGACAGCAAGTGGAAACGTTTAGAAAATTAAACATGCACTCTTGGTAAAAGATGTGCCTACACCTGGTAGAAACTAAGTTACTGGTATGATCGTAACTTTCTTGGCATATCAAACAAATGTTCTCAGCCAAAGCCGAAGCTAAACTTCCTGGACTATGTCGTACCGCCATGATTTCGGACTAACTATAAAAATTTTAACGAAAATATATTCGGACGATATGAAAGAATGAACGAGTGTTGGTATAACGACAATGACAGCGAATATAATGAGATGTTACGCAGTTGAGATAATTGTAAGTCAAATTAAGTTCAGGTTCAATAGAACCAATATAGGCTGTAAATAAATAGATGAGCGTTTGTAAGGTTGAGTTTGGCTGAGCTAGGTAAAGTTCAAAAGAAGTTAATTGGAAATATTTAAGCAATGACAATTTTTGTTCTAAGTGAACAAAGGTGGTACGGCCCAGAAATGAATTTTATGAATTCCAAAAAAAAATTTTATAATTTACGTTAATTTAAATTTACGAAAAATTTGAGTTCAAAGATTAAAAAGTTAGTTACAATTGATCAAAAGTTTAAGTTTTAATCGAACCCACGCAAAATTATTCAAGAATTAAATTTTCAATTAAGTTTCAAAGCAGACTTAAATTTAAAAAAAATTATCAAAAGTTTCAATATAAGTTCCCTTAAATTTAATAAAAAAAATTTCAAAATTAAAGTTCTTAATGTCAAAAAAAATTCTAAAAATTTCAATATACTTTTTCAATAGAGTTATAATTCAATAAATTGTTAGTAAATTTTTAATATATAATTTTCAATATAAATTTAATATAATTCAATATAGTATTTCAATATAATTTTTCAATATTTTAATTTCCAATATAGCTTTTCACTATTGTTTTCAAAATTTAATTTTCAATATAAAAATTTTCAAAAGGTTTCAAAAAAAATATCAATTATAATTTCGATATAAACTTCATAAAGATTTCCACAAAAGTTTTCAATATACTTTTCAATATATTTTCAAAAAAATTTCAATAAATTGTTAACCCAATGTAGTTACCCAAACCAAACCAATCATTTAAAAAAATCCGTAAGTAAGTAGGACCATCCATCAAAAAATAAAAAATTTTAAATTTGAGACTTTAATATTTTTTCCGAGAGTTTGCTACTATTTCAGTACCATAAAAATCATTTTGGACAGGGGACCGGTTCATTTAGAACGAAGTTCCTGTATTCCACAAATAATTTTTACTGACCAAAGCAAATTAAAAATCACAAAAGTTAAATTAAATTGTTGAAATGTGAACTAAATCTCAAACTCAGTTTCCAATTCGGTCAATTTAAATAGTGATTAACACATATTTAATTGAAATTCCAGAAGTGGAAATACTGGAATGAAACTTAGGACACTTACGCAAAAAAAAAAAAAAGATGTTAAGGAACAATGGGTGCTTTCCCGGTGCACAGATGTTAAAATTAAAAAAATTGTAGTTCCTTTTTAGAAAAAATTTAGGTATACAGAACTGGGCTATTGTCGTTCAGGCCCCACGTTGGGCGCCATTTCTGTAATGGTGCGGCGTTGGTGGAAGATCCGCTTCCGTTTCCCTGAGCCTTTGCTGGTCGCACGTGCTTGCGAAGGGGCCTAGCTCGCCGGATGGGTGGGGTCTTGCTCAGGCCCAGGGAAACCGCACTACAGATTTTCACGTGCGATTTACACAAAAAAAACTGTCAATTTAAACGGACGCTAAATAGGACGGATGGCCATACCTACCTTGGGATTGGGGACTAGGTGTTCTGCCCCTTTTGCCCTCCCAACCATGTTACCTCGACTCCATCTTACTTGGAGGTAACCCACTGCAATGATAAGATTTTGGTTTGGTTTGGTTTTCTACATTGGGTTATATAATAATCTTTATTTACCCTTCATTTTAAGGGTTTTAAATTTTAGATTAATTTTAGCGACATTTAACTATAATAAAATTTCTCTTAGCAATTTTAATTGTAGCTATTTTTAATTTTAGGAAAATTCTTAAATTTTAGGAAAAAATTTTTAATAGTAGGAAGATTTTAATTCTAGTACAATTTTAATTTTTGCACAATTTATTTTTAGCAAATTTCATATCTAAAAAAAAATTGATATTTATTTTAAATTTATAATTAGAAAAATTTCTTAATGTAGTAAATGTTTAGTTTAATTTTATATTTAGGAACATTTCTTAATGTAGGAAAAATATTATTTGATTTTTTTATTTAAAAACGTTTTAGATTTAGCAAATTTAGTACAATTTTTTTTTTGTCTTAGCAAATTATTTATATTTTATAAAATTTTTTATTTTTAATTTAAATGTAGAAAATTATTTGTATATAAAAATCAAAATTACCGACTTATTGCTGGTGTTGATGAGGTACCGATGAAGCTTCTGCCGCCGGACGCCGTGGTTGTGTCTCGCCATATGATTTTCAATTTTGGCATGTGACTTTATTAAATCTCCTTCACCTTTCACTCTTTGTCGAAGTATAACAGCATTTAATTGTTGTATTAAATTATGATGACTGCGATCAATTAAGTTGTAGTAGATTTACTTTTGTTTTTAATGTTTTATTATTATATATTTCCACTAGACACTGTATTTTAATTATTGTTGTTGCTATTGTTTGTGGTTTGTCTCTTATTATATGATCTTGTTGGCGATTCGTGTGTAAGGAGGTGTAAGAGATGAAGACGCTTTTCTTATAAGAACTGCTACTAATTTTGTAATTAACATGCACATTTTTTTTTTTATAAAACACAGTTATTTTGGTAACGAAAGGCCATTCAATTATTAATACAATTAATATTATTTATTTAATGTTTTTTTTTTTTCGATTAAATTTCATTAATTTTTTCTCTTTCTCAAAATTCATAGAGTTATTAAACATGAAACATTATTATTACATTAACACAACACTATATTACATTTTCCGATAACTTTTATTAAATTTCAAACAGTATTTCTATTATTATTCACCAATTAATTGCTTAAAAAATTGTCAACCGACCACGTTAAATATTTTTCTGCCACTCCTCCAATCGCCAAAACTTCAATGAATTTTAAATTCTGGCGTCATCTTCATACCACCAATTATACAAGCCTTTTTTTTCTCTAGCACAACCAAAAAAATAAACCTGTTTTTTTTTTTTATTACCTACGCTCACCCACTCATAGAATAGCCTATGTATGTCATTATGTAACTTTTTATCTCTTTATCCCTAATACACATAGATATACATACACTCGTTCATAATCTCACTCTTTTCGTAAAAAAAAATACCAACTCATATTAAAAGGAGAGAGAGTAAGTGAGATTATTTAGTGAATGAAGGGGCAAGCTAATACCAATAGCTGAAAACCAGGTGGGAGAACGAGAAGGATTGCAAGCTGTAGTTGACCCATACATACATGAACAATCATGAATTCATATAAACAACGAAGAGACAAACAAATCGCTCCATTAATCAGTTTGCAAAAATAGAACAAAAAATTTTCCATTAGCATGTTACCATATAAGGTGTTGTTTACCGTACATACTTGAACTTGAAAATAATTTCAAGATCAAGGTTATATTTTTTTTTCTGCTTTCTTATTTTGCTTGTAACAGAAATTCTTTTGTTACAGTAAAGCGCAAAACAGATCACCGTCACAAAATTTTTTAGATGGTGTTGCTTACTACAACCGATCACAATTATGTCATCGACATACAAAAATGCTTGATTAGGTGATAGACCTGAAAATGCGATTAACATCATACGTGAAAAGGAATTTGGCGCAATATTTAAACCAAAAGGTAAAACTTTGCATTGAAATAAACCACAATCTGTACTAAAAGAAGTTATATCCCTTGAATCTGGGTGTAAAGGTATTTGGTGAAAACCGGAAAATAAGTCAAGTATTGAAAAATGCTTTGCTCGACCAAGATTATCTAATATATCGTCAATGCGTGGTAGTCGAAATTTATCCGCTATCAATTTTTTATTTATCGCTCTAAAATCGACGCACATTCTATGTTTTTTCTGACCATCTATACTCTCTTTCGATACCAAAATTAAAGGGCTATTATAGTTTAATTGACTTGGTTCGATTAGATCATTTTGTAATAAATTTTCAATTTGTTCATTAATTTCATGATTTTGTGAATGTGACTTTACCAAATATGGTCAGGATCAGTCCATTTTTCGACCTAGTCCCCATATAAATATAGCATCCGAAATGAACTTTTTCATATCTCAACCAAAAAAATTAATAACAATGGCACTCAAATTTGGTTTATGCTTATTTTCTATATCCAATTAGTTGGACCAAAGAGATAGGGTCTCTAAACCATGGTATAGGGTATCGTATAGTCGGTCTAGACCGACTATAATTTCTTACTTGTTCTAATATACTTGTAACATATGCATAGCGTAGAGTGTAAACAAATAATAACATGCATGCATACAATGTACTTTTGGAGTGTTGCTCAAGCCATCGACACGAGCCACAAACATTTGTTATGTTGGTCAATAAACGCACTGGAATTCAACTGCGCTTGCATTTCATGATGACGAAAGAAATGAGAGCGAAGTTGAACACCACTGATAAACCAACAGAATATATGGTGAGTGAAGCCACACCCAGTATGAACATGTATTTTAATTATAATTATAAATTTATAGAGAGTATGTTAATACATCTCTCCTAGCTTTAAATTATTAAGAGAAACATAATGAATTCTCTTTAGTTCTAGATGTATGTAAAGCTTCTCTTAAGCTATTTATAAGCAGGGCTATTTAGAAAATAAAGAGGAATTACTAATTGTACTTCAAAGAAAGAACACAGTTGTCTTTTTATTTCTCGACCATCCTTTTCCCACACTTTCATTATATACTTTTAAGGTTTTCTGAACGGCTATTTTCCGAATTAACTTAATCGAATTAGTCGAGTAAATGTTAAAATTTGCAAGTTTTTCAGATTTGATATCAAAATTTCGAATACACTTGAATTCGTTCGTTGTGTTTATTACTCGCAAAACTGGTGCACTTGAATTGACAATACATTTGCTAATAAAAACACCATCGCAAATCTCCTGAGAATCAACAAACATTGGTTCTACCACATTTTTCAATTTAAAAATTCTAAAAACTTCGCATCTCGGTGGAACTATGCAGTTGTCGTTATTTGTACCATGTACGATCGGAATTTTAAGTTTATTATTGCGATACCAAAACGAAACTGACATACTTTCATAGTTAATTTTGCCTTTATAAGTTTTCAAAAAATCTTATATTATACCGTCTGCATGATTTTATTGTATCTGTACAATTTAAATGTATGAAGTCTGTGTAATTTAGATTTAAGCTGTTAATAGCCTGCGTCGATCCACCTTGGTTTTGAGTTAGTAATTTTAATTGTCCTCCCCCAACATTTCTTGTTGAGGGACTTCCGCATTTAAAGTATTCGGTATTGTATTTCGGTTATTCGAATTGTTCCGGTTATTGTTATTACATCGATAGTTGCCACGATTGAAATTATTGTTATTTACATTTGGATTAAAATTACCACCACGGTTGTGATTAAAACCTCGAGAGTAGCCGTTGTCACGATTGTAGCTATTGCCACGATAAAAATGACTGCCACGATTGTTATTATTAAAACGATTGAAATTGTTCCTGTTTGAAAATTTCTTGAAATTGTTGCCACGATATTGTAATGCTAACACCTGTTTCTCCTTATTTTCGCTCGTTTGTTCCACTACTAATTTAGCTACGACATCCTTTGGGTCAGCAAATGCTGTTGAAGCAAGAATTGATTTAACTAAATCTGATCTAGCATTCAGTCGACAAACACAAACACTTTGACTTTTGTCATGCCTTCGATAACAAGAGATCTCTCAATAGCATCCGCAAGTTCCTCTGCCTGTTTTGAGAAATCTGCATAATTATCGTTTCGAACTTGTAGGGCTGCAATTTTCCCTGCGTCTACCTTCGAATTATCAGGTTTTATCTTATTTTTTAAAGCTATTTTTACATCCTTAATCGTACTAATATCATCAGGTAAAGCTTCGCGAGCTTTTCCTTCTAGCTTCGATTTAACAAAAGATACGAGGGTAACTGTTAAATTGGCATCCGTTAAATTCTGAATCAAAACTATCTTATCTAGAAAGGATTGTAATGCAAGTGGATTACCGTCATAATTGTCCCTTAATATAGTAGCACAAATACTAATAAAATATTTTTTATGCTCTAAGGTAGCCATGTTTACGTTTTGTTCTTCACTGTTACTTTCAGTTTCATTTCCTAACTCGGAACTTTCGGAATCACAATCTGTTTCGGTTTAAATTTCCCTATTAACTAATTCGAATACTACTAAAAGCATGAGGTACCCTAATCCTGCAATCCAATTTTCCGAAACATCTAACTGAAAGTTCCCTGCAATGTATGATTCTGTCGCATATGCTAGATTTTGAAGCAATTGATAGATCTTCTATATATAAACATGTATATGATAAAATAGCATTATAATTTTCAATTAGTAATCCAACTTACTCATTTCTCTTTGTTATTTTTGTTGAAATTGGACGATTTTGTAAATTCGCTTTTTTATTTTATAAAATTTATTAATTCATTAAAATTTTCCGATCAAATTTTGACATCAGAATTAGATTATAACGCGAAAGCGAACCGATTTAGCGCAAGTTAAAATTCAAAATTAATATTTTGCATAAAAAATTATTTTATTGTTGTGTTTATTTTACGTAGAATGGCTATACATAATTGTAGTATAAATGTAGTATAAATGTAAGTATTTTGGTAAGTATAATGGTAAGTATAATGTAAGTACATTGGTGAGTATAAATGTAAGAATATTAATAATTATAAATGTAAATATATTTTAATTGTAAATGTAAGTATTTTGGTAATTATTAATTTAAGTATAAATATTGTACGGGGGGTTTTTTTGTAATATTTATAATAAATTTTTTTTTTTAAATATTTATTGATAAACACGAAATTTGTTTAAAAAAAATAATGTATGAAATTAATAATAAGTTTATTATTCTTATTATTAATTAAGAAAAGTTTATATATAAAAAATTTAATTTTCATACCTATAGGTTTTTTGTTGTTTTCATATTTACTTTTTATGCCTAACTCCGCCGCTATTGCTGTGGTTGACTACTCCATTAGCTTCATGATGATTCTGTTGTTTTTTGTTGTTGATTGTTTTAATGCGAATTTGTTACCACGCCGAATCTTCTATAAAGATGTACTAGTTATCCGTATTGTTGCTGGTAAATGTTGTTGTTTTTGCTATTGTTGACATATTCTTTGATGATTGTTGTTGTTGATGGTTGATTGTTTGTTGTAATTGTTAATGCTTACTGTTGGTGATTTTTCCGTTACTTAGTTTTTAGCAAATTTTTGTGTTTTCCCTTTTTTTCTGTACAGTTTCGTAGTAGTTCAAGTTTTTTCACTATTTATTGCTTTTGTTGTTTTTTTATTCCTTTATTTATATATTGCTTCAACATGTTCTGTTTTATTTTGTTTTACGTTTTTTGCCAAAATTTTTGTATCCATGATTTTTTCCAATGTTTAAATTTTTCAAGGTTTTCGTCTTATTTTATTTTAAAATGCGTTTATGAAATTTAAGTTTAAAGAAAATGTTTTTTATGTTTTCTGTTTAAATTCTGGTTTTGGGTTTTTTCCAATTTTGGTACAGTTTTTTTTCCACAAATTATATATTTTTCAAACTTTTATAATTTTCTTTATGTTTTGACTTTATTCCACTATTTTCCAAATGTTTGTTAGTATCTCTTCCTTTTTTTTGTTTGTCAGTTTTTGTTTCCAGGTTTATTGAAGTCTTTTTTTTCAATATTTGTTTTTTTTTTTGTAAATTTTTATAAATTTCTTTAATTTTGAGTGTTTTCTTATGTTTAAATGTTTTATTCCACACTCCACTCACACTACACAATTTACGGCTGTCGCCATATAAAGGTTCTTGTGTAAAAATTGAAAACCACTTGTCGATTTAAATGTTGAATGCAGACTGAATCGTCTTGTTTATTCTTTGATCTTTCTAGCCTAATTTACATGGTAGATAATTAAGTACTATATTACAAAGTAGTTATTAACAAGTATAGTATAAGTAGTATATATTAATAGAGCAATATAATAAGTGTTATATTAACAGGGATGCATTACAATATGCTGCTTTGAATTTGGTACACCGTGAATTGGTACACCCCATGAATTGTACGGTACTTTTTGAGCACTTTGGCAACACTGTTCTAATGGTTGCTTTCGAACAAAAACAGCTGAAAATTTTCTTCATGCTTAGCAACAATTTTGAAGGCGACAAATTAAAATTTAATTTTTTGTGAATAGCTCAAAAACAACGTCACCGACTGTAACGATCATGGATCAACTTACCAAGATGCAAAAAACAGAAAAAAAAACGAAAAGAAGACGCAGGAAAGCATGAGGCTTATTTGGCAAGAGAGAGAGCGCGCAAAAAAACGAAGACTGGATCAAAAAAAGGTCATGACGGACGAATGCCAAACTCAGGAACGAAAAAACACATGCGAACGAGTAAGAAAATTTCGAGAAAAAAGAGAGAAGAAAAGAAAAATCGGTAGTGGCTGCGCCCTCGTCGGCCACAGAAAGCTTTAAGTCAAATCGTTCTCTTCAGAAAGCTGTATCAATAGTCAATCGCAACCTCCCAATTAGCCCGTCAAAAAAGATGGCAGTTGTTAGAAAACTTTAGATGTAGCTGGAGCCAAGCTCGATTTTCATTGTACTGAAAAAAAAGAAAACTCCTCAGATTCATGATGCCGACAGAGAAAAAGCAAGAAAACTTTATTTGAAAAATGACATAAGCTACCAAATGCGAGGAAGGAAAGACACAAAGAGCGTAAAAGGCATGCAAATGCAGTTAAAATACATGACAATATCGGTTGGACAATGCTACCAGCTTTTTAGAAAGAAATCCGGAAGTGAAAATGGGAAAGTCTATTTTTTACCAAAGCCGGCCAGAGCATGTTCGCCTCATTTCAGAGACCCGAACAAATCTGTGCATCTGCATTTACCATGCTAACTTTGAATTTTTGTTGAAATCTCTTTCCGCAATAATCCCAAGCGTACCGATGGTTGCAAAGGACTCTCTGAGTGAAATTTGCTGTGACAGAAAAAACGAAGCTTGTATGGCAAGTAACTGCAAAAAATGCAACTAAATTTGCGACATATTGCCACTTAAGTTCGAGTTAGATATGGGCGTTGGATGCAGTGGACACAAAACGAAAAACGTACGGAAGTAAAAGATAAGGAGGGCACCCTTCAATTGCTTCTTGAAACACTGTAAAACAAGCTCAAAAAATTCAAACAACATTTTTATGTCCACCACATCCAAAGTGATTATTTTCGCGATATAAAAGAAAACATTAAACGACATGAAGTAGTTCTTCAAGTGGACTTTGCTGAAAATTTCAAGTTTGTTTCCCAGGATGAAGTGCAAAGCGCTCACTGGAATCAAACAGAAGGAACTATTTTTACAGCATGTGCATGGTTGAAAACGAAAACTGGTCTCACATCACATTCTTTTGCTATAATCAGCAACTAATTTACACACAACAAAGAAAGCGTTTGGTATTTTCTAAAACTCACCAAATTGGAGTTAACTACCATTCACGTATTTTCCACGCAGTTTAAAAACAGATTCAATCCTTTTTATATATGCTTTGCAAAAGAAGACTTTGATGTTGACTGAACTTGGTCTTTTTTTGCATCTGGTCATGGTAAGGGTGCTGTACTACAGTCACGAGTAACAATCTTGTCGCGATGCGGTGGCTTAAGTGCACTGCGGTTCCTTATATGAGGCAGGTAAGGGAATGGGTTTTACTGTGTCAGTACCTCTTCCTGAACCTGGGTCATGTCTGGAGCCTTGAACGTGCACGACCAAAGGTTACTCACCCCCTAATCCAGAGTGTTACGCGACCCGTGCTCATCGAACGGTTTGCAGTCAGGGGTTACAGAGATAATCGCTCACATGGGCTAAGAAAGTCACTGAAGAACAGGACCTCTCAGCTAAGACAAGTGTTTCTGGCTTTAATAGCAATCAGGACACTTCGAAGACGGCTAAAAGGTTGCGCTCGCCAGATGAGAAACCAAGAACTACATGCACTAAGATGGCCGGCAATGCTGTGTCAAAGTCGTTTAGTCAGGTTGTAAAACACAACCTTGTAATGGCAATCATTAACAGGGGAGATGGAAATGGCACTTTCCCCAAGGACAATTGGAGTTATGTGGAGGCTAAATTAGCCGAAGTGTTCTTCACCGTCCTTGAGGACATGCCAGGTCCACCTCCAACCTGTCGCGACGCAGGCTGGTATCAAGGCCGTGCAAAGTTTATAGCTTTTGCTGATCAGCGATCAATAGCCCTGTATAAGGCTGCCGTCAGCAAACTTGGAGAGCTATGGCCTGGAGCAAAACTAGATGTCGTGCAAAAGCATGACATCCCGTCCCAATCTAGAGCGCATGCTTGGATTCCGGCAACTTCCGGGGACGCTGAATCCGTGTTAAAGATGCTGAAGGTCTGCAATCCTAACCTTCCAACACACAATTGGAAGATTGGTAGATTTGGTGATGCGGAGGGGCAAATCCTTATAAAAGTCTACAAGGGCGACCAAGGACCAATCACGGAGATCGCCAAACCAGTAGAGAAATCTGCTGGGGAGGGGACCACAGGTGAAGTCCAGGCTGAGGAGAGCTCCGAACTGTTGGAGGACGCTTCTGGCCTAGTTGGTGGCGAAGATGGCCTTCTTGGTAGCACGGAGGACGAGGCCGAAATCACGGTAAGGGAGATGGACGTGCAGGCAGCTACAGAGGATGCGGCTCCCTGGGTTTGTGGAGGCAGGGTTTGCGGACTGAAGACTCCTGACTATAAGCTGTTCGTCGCTAAAGATAAAGGTACACCAAGGACCTGCATTTTGGGTAGGAACAGCCTTAATATTTTCTTGTTATCTAATTTCAGTGACAGGGATAGCGGCCAGCCTGGAGTTAAATGGGAAATCAACCGAAATGAACCGACTTTTGTAACTAGAATTCGTGGGGAGGTTCTTGACGTTACATTTGTATCGGAGACATTATTTGAAAATAATTGATTGTTGGAGGGTGTTGGATGACCGCTCCTTTTCTGACCATCGATACATTGAATTTTTGCTTAGAGAAAAAGACCCGGTTGAAAGTGTCCCCAGAAATCTGAAAAGGATAAATTGGGTTAAGTATAAGAAAACCTTTGCCGGGTTATTGGCGACAATACCCTTATCCGAACCGCGTAATTCCGCAACTGGGCAGAGACTCCTGCAGGAAACTCTTTAACAGGGCAAAGTCTTAAGAGCGGACGAGGATTAGTTGGCCTACAAGCTGCAGCTTAGAGCCTACAAGAAGAAGATTAGAACGGCAAAATGTGATTCTTGGAAAAAATTCTGTGATAATATAGAAGACGTTTCCGAACCATCCAGGTTGCGAAAGGTTCTGGCTTCTACCCCTCACACATTAGGTTATTTGAAAGATCCATTGGGGGTGTGGACTACCTCTAGTGGGGAATCACTAAGCCCACTACTGGACACCCATTTTCCGGGCAACTCCCCTACGTCCCTTCAGGCGTCAGAATACTCAGATGCTAGTACGACGGATATTGCTTCGGAGATAGTCAACATACCAACACTGACCTGGGCGATTAGAAGCTTCAAACCTTACAAATCTCCAGGACCTGATGGTATCGTTCCAGTTGAATTGCTGCACGTGTCAGACAGCATTTCCCTTGGGCTATGTAGGCTTTTCACTTGTTGAATCAACTCAGCGTATATTCTCCTGAAGTGGAGGGAGACAAAAGTGGTGTTCATTCCAAAAGCTGGAAAAGGTTCACACTGTCCCAAAATACTTCAGACCAATAAGTCTATCATCGTTCTTATTGAAGAAAATGGAGCGTACGATAGATTTTTACTTACGAAGAGTTATTGATCCTAAACTGCTGTCGGCGCGACAACACGCTTACAGCAAGGGAAGGTCAACCGAAACAGCTCTTCACGAGCTTGTAAGTACCTTTAAAAAATCGCTCGCGGTAGAATACACCATGACAGCCTTTTTGGATATAGAAGGGGCTTTTAACAATGTCGCACCGGACACGATATTAGCGGCACTATCTAGCCTAGGAGTGAACTCCGTGATAATCTCACTGATTGGAAATCTGCTTGCCAACAGGCGGATAAAGTCTAAATTGGGAACGACTCTAATATCCCGATTTGTGAACAGGGGAACGCCACAAGGAGGCGTTCTGTCACCACTTCTATGGAACTTAGCGCTGAACTCAATGCTAGTTTCGTTGGAGAGACGAGGCTGCAATGTTGTCGCCTATGCTGATGACGTGGCCATAGTCGTAAATGGGAAGTTTCTATCCATACTTAGAGATATTCTACAGAGGGCTCTCACTACGCTATCTAGCTGGGCAAGAGTTGCGGTCTTGGGGTAAATCCGACCAAAACGGAACTCGTTCTTTTCACGAGGAAGTATAAGATACATACCTTCGACCCTATTTCTTTTGACGGTACTGAAATCACCTTCTCTGATGTAGCCATGTATCTTGGCGTATTCTTGGACAGGAAGCTGAACTTCAGACAGAACTTGGAGAAAAGGGCGAAGAAGGCGTTCTTTGAAGCCAAGATTGTGTACTTACATTGTGAATTAAGTGAATTACTTAAACTTCATAAAATCTTTATATACAATTATTAAAATTGTCAAAGGTAAATATCAATAATAATATTTGGGTGTAGTATACCTATTATAAATTAGTACAATTATATTTTCTGTAGGAATGAATTACTAACGTTAGTTAATTAATTTACACGTGGGGATATCCTCCTGATATCACGAAACCTCTTCAGTCGGTTAATATTTTATAGTATATATTTACTCCGATTAACAACTGGTGGCAGCAGTTGACTTGGAACATTAAAGGAACCCGAATTATTTCCAATCATTCATTTCGACCAATTAGTTGGTTTTAAATCCGTGTTTCGTTTGACTATTGGTGGCTCAACATCAAACAAATATAAAATAAAAATACCTATTTTGAAGGAAGAAACAATATCCTTGCACAGCAGGATATCGCTCTTAAAACTAACCACTCAATCATCGTGGTGGATTGCCTATCAACGCGTTATTATATCGTACTTGTATTTTTATTTTATTACGTGCATTTTGAGGTTAAGAACCGAATATACCTAAAATTTTTGTAGGGGTATAGCAGATTAGTAAAAATATTAATTTGTCTAAAAACTCTGGAAAAAACAAGAAGAAGCAACAAATTAACGTCTTGTTATAATATTAAGCTTTTTACGTAAGTCATCATTGGGGACCAAAATGTTAGCGCTAACATCGTGGGATCTGCTCGATAAGCGTAAGTAACAAATGGAATTAAAACGCATAATATTATTTAAAACTAGTTTATTACTCTTTCAAAAAAAAAAAAATTTGCAGTATGTATCTATATATATAAATATAAATTAAGTCGAATACTCCGCCCACTATATATACTGTCATTTTGTTGAAGAAATGTACTTTGTAGAGCTTCTTCATTTATAGTAGCACATACATATAATACTATGCAAAATTTAAAATAACTTAATTTTTTTTGTCAAGTAAACGTATGTAATATATTCAGTTTTCAGTTTTTTTTTTGCTTATATAATACGTGGTATTTTTGTTAATAGATTTTACATACCTACTTATTAGTGTAAGGTATATTGATTTGGTTCAATTTCATATTGTTCCTATAAAGAAATATCATGTATTGAATAGTTGTTAAAAGAAGTAATAAATATGGAATAAAAGAATATGTAAACATGTGAAAATGAACGTGACCGGCTAAAATCTCATTTGGAGGGCATGGAGATTTATTTTAGTATATTCATGAATGGTTGGGAATGGGAGAGTATACGGGACAAAAACAACCTGTCTCATACAAACTTCTCTTTAAAAATTTCTTTTGTTGTTAGTTCCTTATTTTTCATTACCGTATCCAAAACAACGCAATTTGAATTCAATAGTTTAACCCTTTTGCATCCCCCAGAAAAAAAAGATTAAATAATTAGTGAACATAATACATAAGTGCATGATTAAGTTTTTGTTGTCAGGCCCTTGATATTTAGTTTGACATGCAAGATCCCACCCGTATTTTAAGCGACGAGCTATGTCCTGGTATTCAGCAAGCATGCACAATTGCATGTCATGTCAGGAGGTCTATTACAACCTCACGTTAAAAGCTAAAGGCAACAATATCTTCCCTTTAGCTTATCGGTCATTTTTAGCTTAAAGTATAGTTGTAATAACGAAAAACTTATAATCCGCCCTATAACATCCTAACTTTAGCTATTGGCAAGTTGTAATAATGGCCCTTAAGGGTATTAATCCTAGCCTCCAAGAAGATGTATTTCAATACGAAAATATGTTTAAAGACCTGCAGTGTGACGGTTTGGAAAATTTGGCCGGATATATTTGCAATAGGTTTAAAAATGAAGCCCCTAATCTTGCGGTTAACCCTCGACTTACTCATGGGTTTACCATATAAGTGAAGGTGGGCTAAGTAAGCCATCAAATTTATTAATGCAAATTCTGAAATCGTGTGATGCAATATTTTTAAAACTAAATGGCGAAAAATTGTTGCTTACAAGCAGATATTTGCAAAAAAAAAATTGTTAGAAGCAAATGACATTGAAGGAAATTAAGAATAAGGTTACTAAATGCCGAAATTGCTTAAAATATCAATAAACGAAATGGAAAGTTTAATAAAATAACAACGCAGTATAATAACCTTTAGTAACCTTATTCTAAAGTACAGAACAATGGCCTTTAAATATTTTTTCAAATATTATTTGTGAATATAAAATAAATAAATTAAAAAATTTATAGAAATAAAATGTTTTACTAACAAATAATTTGAGGAGAAAAATAATAAATTGTTACTGTTACAATGTTATTGTTTATGTATACACATACACATAAACATAACAGTTGGTCAGCTGAAAATTATTAGCCAATAGGAACACAGTTAACGTGACGTCATTCCAACTGTTAGCGTGATGGCATAATCTTGTACTTTACCATTCTTGTGTTTGACCATTAATACTTTAAGAGTACTCAAAATTATAATTTTGTCATTCTCTGAAGTATACTCGAAGGATGCTAAACTTGGATAATAGAAATTTACAAGACAAAGACATGACCCAAGAAAGATGTGAGAGGGAACTGTTTTAGCACACTCTCCGCAGCACTCATCAAGGATTTACAGGATCTCTTGGTGATTTGAGAAAGACCTGATACGGTACACTCGACTCTTCCAGAATTCGCAGCACCTCTGAAATCGTCTAGGATTCGTATAAGAGTTCACATGGCTTTAGAAATCACACTTCACTTATGTTTAGAAATGTAAATTTGCCATATGCATTGTTTTCTCTGGCACAATTGTTAATTGACTATCCTTGTTTGACCTGGTGGTATTAGCTGACTGTTGTCGTATATGTAGCATATTTACTTATGTATGTAGCACAATGAAGTGCCAATAAAGAACAAAACAATATAAACAAACAAACCTACATACACATATGCATACCTACTTTTGGCTAGCGACAAACAAATGTAGAACAAATAATATCAAGTGGATAATTGGGGTAGGTCGAACGGTTTTAATACATGACTCAGTGTGTATGTTTGACTAAGCGGGTTATTGTATGAAGCAATGAAATCGAATAGAGTTGGTTGATCGATATGTAGAGCAACTCGGTTCAATTTCATTTGCAGGCCGTATGGAATGCGCAATTGGTGTTTTATATCGGTCTGCACTTTAACCAGTATAATTCCCCTCGTTTACTTGGAATTGTACTCTATGTATGATTGATAATTGAGTAAGAGAAACCACCCTATAATTCATGGTCGCCTAGTACAATCGTACTTAGTGATAAATAGGTAGAATAAATTAAAAGAGAATTTATATAGACTTAAGATACTAAATAATGTAACATTCAAAAGTTACTCTAATTTTGTAAACCACTCATTAGTGTTATTTGTAATTTTAAATATATAAGCAAGGGCAATTTTAAATAAAGTTTTAAGTTTGGATTCAACCAGCAAGAAGAAAAGACTTGTTTTATTTGAAAAGTAAAAAGGGAACCAAATGAACTGTTAAAGCCTGACGAACATCATTAGATGGAGATCCTGCCGAACATCAAGAGTATCCTGCCGTATATGGGGAAGAAATCCTGCTAAAAAATCAAGAATCCTGCCGAAAATTAAGAAGTCCTGCCAATAGTTGAATGATCCTGCAACCGATGATCCTACCGCCTCAGCAGATCCTACAGTGTGCGAGAATGACAGTTGGCAGAAAGCTAATTCATTAGATTGCCACCAACGGCATAAAAGCAGTATAAAGTCAATCCTAACTGCCTATATTGCGTTGAGGATGCTTTGGCTCAACGATAATAAAGAACATTTTACTACAATATATTTTTGGTTCGTATAAAAGAAAAACCGACAGACATCGCATGTGCGAGGTTGGTAGAATTTCTTAAAAACAAGAAGTTAATAAATTTTTTTTTTGTGTAAATGAATTTGTGAACAAAATATAATAAGAAAAATTTTGTGAAAGCTAAATTAAATAATTGAATTAAATTTTGTGAAATATAACGTAGCTTTTGAGAAATTTTTTGTATAAAATATAATGAATATGATTTTGAAAATTTTTTTTTCACGTACAAGTGAAATTATGTATGTGGCTGCGTGGATAGATTATTTTACGGTAAACACCACGGATAGAAGCAAAAGGAAACAGATGTGTAACAAAGAGTCTTTTTTTTTAAATCAAAGTGACAAATGAATGAATCTTGGGAAGAACTGGTAGATGGTATGAAAATTGCGGAAAGCAATTGGAAAAGACAACGACAAGAGTGCAAAGAAGAGATACCGAAATCTGATATATTGAAACTCGGTCCGAAGCCAATAGAAATAAAGAAGAAGGTGAAAATAATTGAACCAGTGTACGAGATATATCCAGTACCAAAGATACGGAAGTCAAGAGGTGACTTTGTCAACCATAAGAAAAAGGAGTTGACAATAATTAATTCGGAATTATCATACACCAAGGACGAGGAAATTAAAATAAAGCTACAAGCACGCATAATAAAAATAAAACTAGAAATAAAGGAATTCAGAAAGGCTAAAAAATTAACAAAAAAGAAATGGGGAGCACCCAAACAAAAATAAACGAGGTGATTACGGCAACGGCCCAAGCTCCAACAGCAGTGAGCGTAAGCTTCGAGATTGTACTTTTTTAGTGTGGTGGTTACATTAACCGTAATAATGAAATATCTGCGTAGGTATGTAAGGAATCAAGTACGTAGACAAAACGTAAGAGCTGGGTTGCACCAGTAAAAAGACTTCGAAATCACAAAAGTAAATTTATGAATTAAAAGAAAGTAAGAAATTAAAAATTTTATAGATTAAAATAGAATTGTAATTCACAAAATTAAGAATTAAAATTGTATGAAATAAAGCAGAATTGTAATTCACAAAATTAAGCATTAAAATTTATATGAAATAAAATAAAATTATGTTACAAAAATCAAAAATTGAAAATTGTATGAAATGAATTGAAGAATTAAGAATTAAAAATTATATTAAGACAAAATGTTTTTGTGAGCACATGATAAAAATCATTGAAATCATGAAATATTTGAACAGAAAAAGTATTATAAAAAAAAAAAATACAATTTTACGTATTAGAAAGCCAGAAACATAAGGAATAAATTCAAAAAGAAAAGAAAATAAAAATTTAATGATTGTTATTTCCCATGGATCCGATATTAAAATCATTGGAGTCTATAATAATAAATGCTAGAAAATCTATAAGTCGTCCGTACTCCTCAGAAACTATTTCAGCGAAAAGACTAGAAATACAAGGTTTAGAAGAAGATTTAGAGAAAATATTGATAGAATTAAATGGTAGTAAAGTACAGAGAATAACAGAAAGGTTTAGAAATTTGAGGGACGAAGCATTAGGATTATTGACACAACATTCAAAGGGTAAAATTGTTTTGGACAAACGACAAGCTACAACAATGGAAGCGATGGACATAAATGAGATAGCTGCTATAATCAAGCTAATTAATGTTTTGTCAGGAAAGAAAAGCGATCTTAGTAATTTTGTTACAAATGTCGAGTTGGTAAACGAAACAATACCAGCAGCAAAGCAAAATGCATTTTTCAATTTTGTATTCAAATCACGTTTAGATGCTAAGGTTCAGAACATGGTAAAACAGGAGACTGTACCAACGACCATAACAGAATTAATAATTGCATTGAGGAGAACATACAAACCGACGGGTAACTCGAACAATGTTTTGAACAGGATTTCAAGGTTGACTCAGAGAAGCGAATCAGTTAGAGAATTCGCAAACAAGATACAGGAGTTGATTTCGGAATTGAATGAGATACAAATATCAGAGGTCGGAGAGGCAGATAGAGCTTCTATAGTAAGGACGAATAACATAATGGCGTTTAATACGTTCAAGAATGGCATAAGAGATCAACAAATCTTATCAACCATAAACGCCAGTAGAGTTACAAACTTCGTCGACGCATTGAACATTGCAGAGGAATCAGAGAATAGTTCGACACAAAGACAGGTGTTGTACGCTACGGGCAACTATGCTGCAAATAGACAACAACGGTCGAAATGCAATAACTGTGGTTCAATACATGGTAACAGATGTCCAGCTAACGGAGAAAAGTGTAATAAATGCAATAGACCAAATCATTTTGCAAGGATGTGTCGTTCAGGTAATCAAAATAATAACAGAAATAGCAACAACAATAGATTCGCAAACAGAAATAATACTAATAATAATAATTACCATAATGGTAATAACAACCGCAATAGAGGTAATAATGGTTACCGTAACAACAGAAATAATAATAATAATAATAATAATAATAATAATAATAGAGATGAATATAATAACAGAGGAAATAACAGTAGGAGTTTCAATGTACATACAGCAGAGGCTCAGGGAAACTACCAAATGCCGGAGATTACGCAGAGACAATCTCCAGGGGGCATGAATTAGAAACGAAAAAAAATATTTAGAATCTCATCGAATCTCAGGAATTACATCAAGCTGAATATATTGCATACAGATCTTATATTGACATTTTTAGTAGACACGGGAGCTGATGTCTCATTGTGCAAACGAAATTTTTTTACCGTTATGATGTGGATTCGGATGATGACTGTTGTTTAACAGGGATATCAAAGGAACAAATTAGATCTATTGGTTCCACGATGATGAAGATAAACATAAATGATAGGACGATAGAACACAAAGTGCAATTGGTAGAAGAGAATTTTCCAATAAACACTGACGGAATCTTAGGTAGAGATTTCTTATCAAGATTCAGATGTAATATAGACTATGATAAATATGTACTAACATTTAACGAAAACAATGAGAATATAATCATACCTATACATGATGATATAGTTGACATAAATCACATAAGAATACCACCAAGAAGAGAGATAATAGTACCTTTTGACATAGATATAGAAGAGGATGTTGGATCGTCAACGGAGTTTTTTACCTTCGTGGTTTTCTCCGTCGCATGGTTTTTTTAACTTATTTTTTTTTACCTTTTATTTCTATTTTATATACATATATCTATTTTTTTAATAATAATATTTTTTTATTAATTGTTTTTTTTTACGAACTTTATTGAATTCCATGGTATTACAAGTAAAGTTATCACATGAATTTCGATAACTTTCAACATTATAATAATTTATAAAATTAAATGTATTTGGCAACCCCTTTGAATTAAAGTGCTTACAATGTTAAAAATAACGGGTTCGCTGAAAAGAAAAGAATATAAAGTTAATATATAAATAAAAAAGTCAGTTGTATACTTACACCATACAAACAAGAAGTGTTTTTTAATTCTCCGTCAACAAGTTTAGTTGTTTTATTGAATTTAATTCCCACCATCTTGAAATTGTTTTTTTTAGTGTAATCTAAAATTTAAAAATTCTTAAAAACTATTAAGATTTTTCATGGCGCCCGAACAGGGACAAAGTTAAATTCAATTTAAATATTTTAATAAGTTAATTTAAAATATTAAATCAAATTTTTATAAATTAATTAAAAATTTTGTGAACATTTTATTTTTTACTGGATTGCTAATTTATTGCGACCATTTATTAAAACACTTCTTGTTGGTGTAAAAAATTTGTGCGCGTATTATTCGTGTTGGAAAAAAAAAATAAATAAATAAAAATTAATCAGAAAAAGTTGGTTGGTGACGACCATATTGTTGTTTCCATGCCTCGCCGTTGCCGCTGCCGTAAATGCCGACCACAACACCAGCAGGGAAGTAATTCGGATTCTGGACTGTCCGAAGTCGAGGTAAAAGCGTAATCGATAATTGTGTTTATTCGTCAAAATCTGTAAATTAATCAGATTTTAGTGATTTCTGTAAATTATTCAGAAAATTAAAATTAATTTTCCGCTCAATTGCGAGTAGATATAAACGCAACAATTATTATTTACGCTTCATTTTTCAATTTAAATTTAATATTTTGTGAACACACACCCTGTAAAGTGAAACAAATAAACAAATAGTTGTCGCGAGTTATTTTGTTATATGCAAAATATGTACATACACACACACACAAGTTAAACACGAACCAAATTCTAAATAATTACCGCTTTATTCGTAACAACCCGCCCGCAACCAAGTTATCCAATAATGTTTTTTATCTTTATTTATTCATAACACACTTTATATGCGAGTTATAAATATTTTCAAATAAAGATAAAATAAACAATTTCTTTGATTTTCCTTTACATATTTCGTTTTGGACAAACATACATACATACGTGTAATTACATTCACTGTATGTTTTATATTAACAAGTAATCTTTGTTTCATTCCGTTCGTTCCTATGCTGCCACTTTATTACAATTTGTCGAGTACTACCACAAGCGGTGTTTACACTGTACACAAAATCGTTTATTATCAATATTCTTGCAAAATTTTGTAAAAATTGTTATAATTGTGAGAGTATGTTAGAAAAGTACGAAATTCACTAGAAATAGTTATTAAAATTTCTCTTTTCAATTTCTTATGTATATACTAATATTTGGCAAAAACATTCAATATTCATAAAGTGTTATCAAAGGGTATTTAATTGTAACTTTTCTATCAGAACGAGAAATATTCAAATATTTTAACAAAGTAAAATAAAATCAATACTTAAATAAAGCTAACCAAAATAAAGTGCGAGACGAATTAAATTTAAATAAAATTTGGTTGTTATATAAATTTAAAAGCGAGGCATTAGAATTTCGGCAACATTTAACCATAAGTTTCGGTTCATGCTTTATATGAAATAGTATTCATTGAGAATTTTCATACGTTTCTTTGGTGTGTCGAAATATTTTACCAAAAATAATTTATACTTTTGATCTTCTAAAAAAGCAATAGCGTATAGGTGCATTTCATCTTCAGAATTATTATTGAAAAAATATTGAAATACCAATTCCGAAATCAAGATTTGGAATAAATACGAGTTGTTGGTTGTCTTTATATTTTTTTCAAACTTAATAAAATTTCCATCTTCAATTTCCAGATATTGTCTATACTTATATGTATTATAAATTTGATTTTGAGCGCAGTGTATTCCTTCAATTAATTTGAATCGTGTACAAATTTATTGCTAACAAGTAAGAGTGTTAAATTCGGCTGTGCCGAATGTTTGATACCCTCCACCTCGGTTTGAGTCTTGATAATAAATGTAAATGAAAAAGTAAACAATTTGTTAAACTTAATACCAAATTATTTCAGCAAATTCTTTGGGTTGGTTTTCTTCTTTTCTATTATTTCGGATTTATTTCGGTGTTTGCTTTTTGGTCATCGTGGTTGCTGATCGGCATGCATTTTGGTTATATACCTATATGCATGCGTTTCCGGTTATATGACATAACTTCTCGTTTAATTTAGTTTTTGCTAATTAAATAGCTCGCCCTAAGCTCCATTGCAAAGGTAATGGTTGTGTAGAGTGGCTATATGCATTAAATCGTGCTAATTGGAGATGGCTGTATAGTTTCTTTTAACTGGCCAAATATTTCTTCATTGTGGCCATATAGGTCGGATGGAGTAACAAAATAATAACCAAAAAAAAAGCTCTCTCAACTTTTTTTTTAAATATTGCCATATTTTGAAAACATAGAGAATAAATTTATAATAATAAATAATCAAATTAGGGATGAAAAACGCAAATAACGAAAAGTCCCAAACATTTTAAATAAAATAATTTAATGTTATCTTTATTTTCTGAAAAACTTCAAATTTTCATCCAAAAAAATTGTGAAAATTTATATATAAAAAATAACATTCTCATAAAATTACGTTTACTTATGTAACAATTTTTATGTTAGCAATTCTTAAATATCATTTGAGGTTTTCTTAAATTCATTGAATTTAAATTAATATCGACAAATCTGTTTTTCTATTTATTTAAATTGTAAAGGAGTGGCATCTCTGTCAAAATAAGCGAAAAACACAAAGAATAGAAAAAAACAAATTACTTCGTGTTTGACAGGATGATTTTATGTTTATGTTTAATATCTTTATTTTTTTTACTAATATTTCTGTTTATTTATTTGAAAATGAAATAATGAATTGAATATGCTATTTAATTTTTTTATTTATATAAAAAAGTTTTTTAATTAAAGCAAAATATTTTCACTATTTCATGATTTTTATTTATGTATGACGACATTTCAACCTAAAAATTTAAGTTTTTATCGATTGGATAAACAACACAAAAATGGTTGTCGTTTAGATAACAACAACAGCTGACTTTAACAATATCGAATATCGTTTCAAAATTTTACTGATAATTTTGCAATTTTCTTTTTTTTTTTACAATTCGGCTATCGTTAAAAGAAGTTACTGAATCGCGGTACTGAAAAGTTATTAATATCTCCTGAATGGCAATATTTTTTTTAAATGTAAACATTTTTAAATGTAAAGATATTTCTAAATTTAAAATTATTATTTCCGACGTTTTGATATGATTTTCTGAAACTCAATTAATATTTTCTAATTTATAATTGGAAATTTTATTTTCAGTTTTTATTATAATTGATATTTTCTTAAATTTGAATGGAAAATTTAAAAAGTGAAATTTTGTATTTATGTGAATAATAATGCTTTATTAATTATAAACAATTTTTAAAAATTAGATGTAATCGCAATCAGATATTTTATAGGTAAAGCAGAATAATAATTCTATATAACTATGTAGAACTGTTTTGTAAGCAAAAAACTCATTGACGAACTCGGTAACTCTATTTTGTAAAGACAACAAAAAGTTAACCCCCCCAATCTCACATCACACTGAAATTGTAAAATCGTTGTGTACGTATTATCAACGAAAAATTGTTCGAATTAGTCGAATCCATCGCCATTAAATTTTATGCTCAAACATCTGACTGCAATCTCATTTTTAAAATGTTGTCGAAGCGTAAACTTGAAAAAATTTGTATACTTCTCTCTCTTATTTTATTTTAAGTAGAGTTACCAAGTTTATTATACAGGCACATGTTTGAGGGAAAATGTTTACATTTATTATTATTAGTATTATTTTAATAATAGTTAATAATATTTATGCTCTATAATTAACAAACGTTTTTGTATGCGCATTTCAAAAAATAAATCGTTATAATAGATTTAACAAGTTAAAACTTTAATTACAATTTTACAGGATCCAGTAAATTTGCATTAAATTTATAACAGGGTAACATTAATCATCGTTAGTGTCTGCCACTATTCGCACGAAAAATTTGGTGCCATTAGTGTGACCACTGCGGAAAATGTGTGTGTATTAGTAAAAAAAATGTGAGTGTATTGAGTTTTTCGAACTTGCAGTGTGATGTGAGATTGGTGGGTAATATGCCAAACTTATGTTCATATTTGTAAAAGAATAATGAAAAAACGTATGAAATAAAAGACCAACCCGTGTATACTCTTAACATTGTTCTGTATGATATCTAGTTGAAAATATTAACATTCATATTAAAATAGAAATAACTATTGCAAAGCTAACAAGTAAGAAAATTATAGTCGGTCTAGACCGACTATACGATACCCTATACCATGCGTTTAGAAACCCTATCTCTTGGGCCCAACTAACTGGACATAGAAAATAACCAAAACCAAATTTGAGTGGGATTTTATTAATTTTTTTGGCTGCAAATATGAAAAAGTTAATTTCGGATGCTATATATATATAGGGACTAGGTCCAAAAATGGACCGATCCTGATCACGTTTGGTAAAGTCTCTTGTATTTTGCAAAAATATATACAAACAAAATTTGAGAAGAATCAGTGCAATATTTTTGTTTTTTAATAGATTTAAGTGAAGATCGGGAAGCAGCTCTATATGGGGTCAAAGGGATCATTTTTGGACTACTCATTAATGGATGTAGTGAACGCATACAAACCCTATTTGAGTAAGATCTATATGACAATTTGGATCTTATGGCAATTTATGTCGATTTCATATGGGTAATTTGTATGGGGGCTAGGTCTGAACATGGACCGAATCTCACCAATTTCAATAGCGTTCATCCCATGGCCGATAAAAGATTAAATACCAAATTTCATCAAAATATATTCATATTTGCGACCTGCAGTTTGATTACAAGCTTTACATGGACACACAGACGGACGGACGGACGGACGGACATCATTAAATCGAATCAGATAGTGATTCTGATTCGATCGGTATAATTAAAGATGGGTGTAGGTCAAATATTTTTGGTTGTTACAAACAGCAGCACAAAGTCATTATACCCAAACCACATAGTGGTATAGGGTATAATTAGAACAAACAAAAATTATGGCGGCATCTACTGTGGCATAGTCACGCTGAGCAAAATGAAGTAACACTCTGTTACTACAAAAGAAATGTATTTTCCCCACAACAAAATACTGCAGAATTTTATGTAAATAAAATAAACGATTTATTTCTAACATGCAGTTACTATGAATATACATACATACATATATATAATATATGTACATTATTTGTATTATTTAATATGTGTATGTATGTATATTTAAATATTACACACAAAAAATACAACATCAAACGTTATTTTTGTGTTTTTCTCTTTAAATAAATTAATACATAAATTTTTTTGCTAAATTTACATTTGGGCAATTCACAACAGGTGTTGTATATTGTATGTTGTATTGAAATACACAATACAATCATTTGTTGTGAACACTCAGTTGTATTTTCATATTGTAAAACGCTTTCTTTAGTAATTTTCGATCCAACGAGGAAAGATCGCTTCGTCGCTTCTGCTATTTTGTATAAGAGAAAACACTTGTCAGTGTTTGCTTTTTGGTCGTGAGATATACCCTGGAGTTTTAGTTACGTACCTCTTGCATTTTAATTTATAATGAAAAAAAAAAAATGTTAAATGTTTTGGTTGGTACTGAAAGAGAAAATACATACTAAAAATATAAACATTAATTTTTATATAAATAAACTTATCGATGTATTTGCGTTATTTGCATTATTTGCCATATTTTATTTTATAATTATTTATGCTGATAATATTCTATGTATTTGTTTTTTCTTTTTCATAAAAACTGGCATTCACTTGGAACTGATATGTTATGATACAATATACAACATTTACTAAACATAGCAAATGAAGTTGGATCGTGTATCAGATTTTTCAGTGAAAATTACCAACAACAATTTTACACTATTGTAAAGTGATACACGATACAAGAGATACAACGATACATTACCCATTGTGAATTGCTCAATTGTTTTTTTTATTAACAACTAGGTATTTTAGCATTATTTGCTTTAGATGTTGGTGAATTTTTACTCCCTTTATATTAACTCGTAGTGTCTGCTTGTCGAAAAAATTTTGGATCGATTTTAACCACTTTCCCGCGACCCAATTGATCTGAAATTTTGCAGGCAGGCTTGTGGCAATGACAGAAATGATCTAACATATTTTTTTAGTGATGCCAAAACAATGGAAACTTTTAAATTTTTCTACCAGAGTTGATAAAAAAATGTACAAAGGGTTTGTTTTTGTTATATTATTACCATAACGACCACAAAAACAACAAGTCCAGCTATGAAAACAATGCAACATTTAGAATAACAACAAGAACAATATAGAAATATCATGTTTTCATTTTTTTTTTTACTTTTTCAGAGATTTCCCTGGACCTGTTCCACCGATTTTAATGATTTTTGAAGTAGAAATCTTTCCATGAATTTGGTGAATCATTCTCACTAAAAATGATCACTGTAGCTGCACTATTGAGGGCGTGATCGTGACAAGAACAACATAGAAAATTATTTTTTTTTTAAGACTTTTTTAGTTCTTCATTCAAATCTCGGGCCCTAATCGACCGATTTGGACGATTTTAAATAGCAAACTTCTCAGGATGTTAGTGAATCATTTTTATGTCAACGAGTACCCTAGCTGCCGGATTGATGCCGTCATCGTGATTTCCACAGACGGACAGACGGACATCGCTATATCAACTCCGGTTGTTATAAGGATCACAAATATATAAATTTTATGGTGTCCAAAATTTTTTTTCTAATTATTACAAACGGAATGACAAACTTATATATACCCTCTGCACACTGGAGTGGAGGGTATAACAACTCTACAACAGCAACAATGACAGTCATATGTTTTTCAAATAGGAAAAAACTGTGTATGTGTTAGTTTCGGTCATTCCCCAGTATGCATTGAAATATTATTTCTCCAATGTTGGAGAAAAGTTAAGTTCTTAAATTGATGTCAAATGTAATTCTCAACTTGGGTTGAACAATTTTTCTCCTTGTTTGCTTTCAACTTGACATCAAGTTGAGACTTAACATTTTTTCCAATCTTTGAGAAACATTTTTACTCTCAATTGGATATCCAACACTTTTCTCCACTTGAGACCAAACATTTTTTCAACTTGAATACGATTTGTGTTAAGTCTGAGATATTATTTAAATATGTCATAAATAATAAATTAAATTAAAAAATGCCAAAAAAGTACAAATAAATCATTGATATATTTTTAATTATTTCTGCTTTTTGTCGAATTTTTCAAAAAATGTACAACTAATTAATTCATTTATTATTAATTCTAGATTTTAAAAAATGTACATAATATGTACATTTAATGTTAAATATGTACATAGTAATGTTAAATATATAATGAAATTAAATTGAAACATTAAAAAAAGTACATTGTTTTCATTTCTAAAATTAGTATAATATTTTTTAATATGGCAATTCCGTACCTTCCATTTGATACCGATTGGAAATATTTCTTTGCTATCAAGTTGAGAATCACAAATTTCTCAATTTGATAACTATGAAAATCGCCATATAAAAATGTGCCTTTTAAGTTGAGAAGACTATATTCGAACTATTGAGGGCATTTGAGAATTATCGCTGGAGATTTGAGAAATGTATTTGATCTCAAATGCACCTCAAGTTGATAGCAAACAAAAATGTTTATTGGGACATTTATTGTAGGGTCGTTTGCACACACACAAAAAATAGAAAATAAATTGTCAATAAGCAACCCTACAAGAAATGAATGACTGAAACTAACACATAAACAATTTTTGTACTAACACATTTGCAGTTTTTTTCTATTTAAAAACATATGACTGTCATTGTTGCTGTTGTTAAGGTTTAGGAAAGGTAAGTAATTAATTAAATTAAAATTAAATTAAAAAGTTCAAGTTAATTTTTGTTGTTTCTTTAGGATTCTTCAAAATATGTCAGTGGATTCGTTAGTGCAATTCTCAATTGTGGTGGCACGTCCCTCCATTATACCCTTCCACAATATATTTTTTGCTCGCTTGTGGCCTATTCCTGTTGGATCGTTAACTTAAGATATTGCTGTAGAATCTTCACAAACTTTCAATCTAGAACTTTTATACCTCTTAGGAATCGCATAAATATATTGTTAATAGATGCGCAATCACCAAATGAACTTATTAAGGTAATGTACTGACATTTTATTAAAAAGTCTAGCTAGAAACAAAGTAAATCTTCCTTGCAGAATTTTACATTAATCCTTATATCTATCTTTCAGTCTGTTGCCATAACATGGATATGTTTTTTTTAATATTTGGCTCGAATGTTTTAATTTATGCCATTCTGGAATATAGTGTGGAATATAATGTTGATAATATGAATATTAAG
Organism: Cordilura impudica; assembly: GCA_963682025.1. Taxonomy (NCBI): domain Eukaryota; kingdom Metazoa; phylum Arthropoda; class Insecta; order Diptera; family Scathophagidae; genus Cordilura; species Cordilura impudica. The sequence goes on from OY821520.1 coordinate 220,080,936, forward strand.
GAATGTGCAGTATCCGTAAATTCGTCCATAATGAAATTAATTTTCAAAAGAATAAAGATCTAAAAATATTGAACAAATTGATTTATGGAGGTATTATCACAATATCTCACACACCGTTCTGTACAAACAATTTTCCAAATGGAGTGTATCAGTTTTGGCCGAAATTGTTAATTCACAACACACAAAAGGTGAGCTTTAATATAAATTGTTGATATATATGTGTTATAATATATTGTTTTCTTTAAGAACCTACTGATTGCACTAAGGCCCATTACCGGAAATTTCTATTGAGTTTAGTCAATTTATTCAGTGCTAAGTTACGAACCGCTTTGAGGGATGGTTCGAGTGAAAAGTCAGCAAACATTGTCTCAAAGTTATCGACACGTTTCGGAATTGGTGATATTGTTGTGTTTTTAATATATTAATGTTTATTTCTATTTTTGAATTTTTGATTTTTAATACAATAAATAAATATAAATAAAAAATAAGTCGTGTTTCATTATAATCAAGCGTGACCGTTCAATGATGATGTATATAGCCATCAAGTATGACCGGTCAGCGATGATGGATATTATATGGTTTACATACTTTCATAGGTTAGAGTAAGATGCAAAATCACATGTACACAAAAGTTTCGGTCAGTTTTGGCATATTTGCCTTAATAAAATGATAGAAACTTTGTTCTACGCGATGACCGATACTTTAGTCAGTAGTGCCGGTCATATCATCGGTCAAATGACCGTCACTATTCTTGTAGGGAAAGCAAGTGGCTTCGAAATTCGATGATGCCAGTTAATCATTTTTTGTTCACGCGGAATTTATAATTGGAGGAATTTTTTTCTCGAGAAATGTATTTTCCGTGAGAAAGAAATTCCTTGAGAATATTCATAATTGGGATGAATAACTTTTAATTGGAACTTTTTAGTCAGAATAAATCATAATTCTCGTTAGATATTGGTTAATATTCAATTAGAAAAAATATTGTGGTGGCATCTACGCAATTATTGAGGCAGTCACGGAAAAATTAAATGCAAGTCTGTTTTTTTTAATATAACAAAAATGGATTTTCCCTTTAACAAAATATGGCAGAATTCTTTATAAATGAAATGCAAAATGGAAAATCAATTTTGTGCTAATTCTTAACAAAATTAATAAAATATATATATATATGTATTATTATATTTATTAATATTTGTAATTTTATTTGACACAATTTCACACACAGTTTTACAGATCAACTGTTTTCAACTGATTTAGAAGTTTTCTGTTTTTGAAACAGTAGTGCCAATTTGTAACATTATGTGATGTAATGAAAATCGCAGAATAATAAGTTAATACACAATAAAAAATATTAAATTTTTAAGTTTTATATACATATTGCAATAAAAAAAACTTTGGTAAATTTACATTGAAGATGGTCAGAAATGAATGAGAAAAATATATAGACATTTTAGAAAAGCACATTTAATGTTAAACTTTATGCACAAAATATATGGGTTTTTGTTGTTTCGAATTTAACTGTGGCTCTAAGTGAAAAGTTTTAGACCGATCGTATATTACATCTTGAGGATCCTCACCTAATATTTTCAAATATTTTAAATTCTTTTTAACTCATTTACGAAAATAGTAAAACAGTAAATATGGAAAATCTACGCACCTCAAAAAATTGTTTTCTATGAAATAAATTAAAGACATTTCATATTATACAATTTTCTTTCAAAAATGTATCAATTATTGCAAATTTGAAATTTGACATATAGTATTTGTACATATATTTGTATAGATTTCGCAGTATGAAATGAACTACTATTTCTTTATTTAGAATATATGTAAGTATTGCTCGCAAAAAATGCAACATCATGAATGAAACACATAGACGACTGCTGGCAGCAGCATTTGTAGTCGTATAGTCAGCTACTTGATTTTTCTGAATACGACAGCAACATATAATACAAATGCATTTTTATTTAAATATACAATTACTTTTACTTATTTAAAATGCATTAGTACAACGTAAAAATAAATAAATTAGTTTAACGCCTTTTGATTATTAATGGAATTATAGCCTTTCATTTTGCGATTTTTTTTTTTAACAAAATAAAATATTTCATAGCACTAACTTCTTTTACATATTTTGTTATATTGTCAACACTATTTTTGTTTTGTAGCCAACAAAACACACTTGCAGTTTTTTTTTCTATTTGAAGAACATATGACTGCCATTGTTGATGTTGTAGAGTTGTTTTTTTTTTTTGATTTTGTTTCGTTAACTCTTTTGTATTAAAGCACCTCCAATATATGTATCCATTTTAGTTTGCAAATTCAGTATATTTATAATTTATTACTTACAGCAAAAAATAATAGAAACAATTTTATCAGTTATGCTTACGAAACTATATAAATAGACTTGAAGTTGGCTGCAAAAGCAGTAGCCTGTGTAAAGAACAAGTTAGCGACATGTAACTGTTACGTAACGTGTCAGCCTTTTTTTCACATGAAAAGTATTGGGACGTTCCGGTTACGTTCGGTAACTGTTTTAAATGATTTTCATGTAAAAAAAAACAACTGACTCGTTACGGTTACGGTTAGAAAACATTGACGTTTTATATGTATTATAATGCTATGAATGCATTTATTTTTATTTTATTTTATTTATATATTCTTTTTTTTGTATTGTATATTATTTTTTTTTATTATTATTACTATTTCATTTAATTATTTTTTTCTTTAAATAAATTAATACATAAAAATTTGTTTTTTAAATTATTGGTGAACTTTTACTCCCTTTATTTACTGCCTTTATATTAACTGGTAGTGTCTGCTTGTCGACAAAATTTTGGATCGATTTTTAGCCCCTTTCCCGTGAGCCAATCGATCTGAAATTTTGCATGCAGGCTCGTGGTAATGACAAAAATGATCTAACAAATTTTTTTAGTGATGCCAAAACAATGGAAACTTTTAAAATTTTCTACCAGAGTTCACAAAAAAATGTACAAAGGGTTTGTTTTTATTATATTATTACCACAACGACCACAAAACCAACAAGTCCAGCTATGACAACAATGCAACATTTAGAATAACAACAGGAACAATATGGAAACATCATGTTTTTCACTTTTTTTTTTTAATTTTTCATAGATTTACCTGGACCTGTTCCACCGATTTTAATGATTTTTGAAGTAGAAATCTTCCCATGAATTTGGTGAATCATTCTCACTAAAAATTATCACCCTAGCTATCCTATTGAGGGCGTGATCGTGACAAGAACAACATAGAAAATTATATTTTTTCAAGACTTTTTTTAGTTCTTCATTCAAATCTCGGGCCCTAACCGACCGATTTGGACGATTTTAAATAGCAAACTTTTCAGGATGTTAATGAATCATTTTTTATGCCAACGAGCACCCTCGCTGCCCGATTGATGCCGTCATCGTGATTTCCACAGACGGACAGACGGACATTGCTATATCAACTCCGGTTGTTATAACGATCACAAATATATATATTTTATGGGGTCCAAATTTTTTTTTCTAATTATTACAAACGGAATGACAAACTTATATATACCCTCTGCACACTGGAGTGGAGGGTATAAAAATAGTTGTTGGTAAAGTCTGGAAATAATTCCATTAAAAAAAAAAAAATATTTATTTTGGTTTTGTGTACATAAATTTTTCTGGTTTTCAATATGGCTGGTGGTAAAAAACACCAAAGCGGTCCTGGTTCTGATGATTTGGATAAGTTGGTCCAAAGAAAAGCCAAAGCGATTGAAAATATTTCTAGAATTCGTAAATCTATCCTAGAAAAAACCATTTCTTTCAATCCCTTTGAGATCGATTGTAGGTTAGAAATATTAAAAGACCATATTACCCAAGCAATGGAGTGTCAATCAGAGTTGGACATTTTAGATCCCACAAATGATGATAGATCCGAGCTTGAAGATCTTTGTGTGACTACAAAATCTTTGTTTTTGAGCCTGCAAGCTAAAAACAGAAAATCAAGTTTGCCTGAGACTTCATTTATGCAAGCTCATCATTCAAGGCTACCAAACATGCGGCTCCCTAAATTCAACGGAAAATATTCCGATTACAAAAACTTTATGAGCCTGTTTGAGAACTTAGTCCATAATGATCCGACGTTAACAGATATCGAAAAGGTTAATCATTTGATATCATGCTTATCCGATGAAGCTTTGGGTACAGTTAAAGCTTTTCAAATTTCTGAAGACAATTATCCCAAAGCATTAGCCAGCTTAAAAAAGGTTTATGACAATGAGTGTCTAATTTTTTTCGATAATATTTCGAAACTTTTTGATCTTCCCGAGATCACAAAACCTTCGGCTTCTGCTTTGCGTAGCATGATCGATACAGTTTCTGCCATTTACGATTCATTGCTATCTATTGGTGATGATAAAAAAATTGCAAATGCTATCTTAATACATTTAGTGATGTCTAAAGTTGATCCAGTCACAAAATCCAAGTGGGAAGAGCAGCTTGACTTCGATAAGCTCCCATTATGGTCTGACTGTGAGGCGGCTTTGAATAAAAGGTATCAGCATATTTCGGCTGATGAATCGTCTAGTTCGAGACCTAGTAGTTCAAGGAATAAGACTGATAATGCGCCTAAAAAGAATTACAAAACATCATTATCTTGTACAAGAGTTAAATCAAAACAGTCTACTGAAAAATGTCTTTATTGTAAAGATCAGCAACATAGTATTTACAATTGCCCTTCTTTTGCCGCGGTTCCAGTGTTTAAAAGATTCGACTTTATAAAAGCTGTGCCTGCGTGTATAAACTGCCTTAAAAAAGGTCATACCGTAGCGAAATGTAGTGCTCAAAAATGCAGAGTTTGCAGTGGAGCTCACAATAAACTTTTACATCGCTACAGCTCTGACTCTCAAGGTGCAAGTGCTATTCAAAGTTCGTCAGTAAATTTCTTATCAGAGCAACCTCACGCGTCGGTGAATTATTCATCATCAGATGAGAATGTTATTCTCGCCACAGCGGTGGTAAAAGTAAGGAGCAGTTCTGGAAATTATATTCTAGCTAGAGCTCTTTTAGACTCCGGTTCACAACCAAATTTAATTACTGAGGACCTTGCACAGAGACTTAGAATGAAACGAGAAGGAGGTAGACTGAATTTAATTGGCATTGGCGAAACAAATTCTTCTGCAAAATCTAGTATAGAGATATCTGTCATGTCGAGGGTTAATTCTACTCAATTCTCGTCAAAGTTTTGGGTATTAAGTTCAATAACGAATTTTCAACCTGATCGCAGGATTTGTACCACTGATTGGAATATTCCTAAGAATATTGAATTGGCAGATCCTTGCTTTTACAAACCACAAAAAGTTGATTTATTAATCGGCGGTGAACTTTTCTTCGAACTGTTATGTGTTGGACAAATTAAGTCCAACCCGAGCCTTCCAGTGTTGCAGAAAACTTCACTCGGCTGGATTGTAGCAGGAAAATGCAATCAATCTAAGGGCTCAAGTTTGAATGTATGTCACGTTAGCAATGTTATAGAAAACGAGGAGACTGTTGATTCGATAGTTCGGAAATTTTGGGAACTAGAAGAATTTAAAAATGAATCAACAGTTATCTATAATGAGGAACAACAAAAATGTGAGGAAAACTTTAAAGATTCGGTTCGACGGTTACCGTCAGGACGTTTTGAAGTCTCGCTTCCTTTCAAGTCTGATCCAAAATTTTTGGGATCTTCTTTTGATAATGCCAAGAGGCGTTTTCTTGCTCTTGAACGCAAACTCTCGAAAGACAAAATTATGAGAGAAATGTATCACGATTTTATGAAAGAGTATGTCGACTTAGGTCACATGTCTATTGCGGATAATATAATTTCGAGTCTCCCACATTATTTCATTCCTCATCAATGTGTTCTACGTCCTCAAAGCTCTACTACTAAACTTCGTGTAGTCTTTGATGCCTCAAGTCGAACTTCTTCGCAAACGTCGCTTAACGATTTATTAATGGTTGGACCTACTGTTCAAGAAGAGTTGTATTCAACTCTAATCCGTTTTCGTTTCCATAAATTCGTTATCACTGCTGATATTGAAAAAATGTATCGCCAAGTTTTGGTTGGCGAAAAAGATAGAAATTTTCAATTAATCCTTTGGAGACAAAACCCATCTGATTTGCTTCAAGTTTTCCGTTTAAATACAGTAACTTACGGTACAGCTTCTGCGCCATTCTTAGCGATCAGATGTCTCACGCACTTAAGTGATTTATACAAAGAGATTTTGCCAATGGGTGCAAAAATTATTCGCAGTGATTTTTTATGTCGATGACTTGTTAACTGGCGCCGATAATTTTCAAGAACTGTTAACTATTCGTGACCAGGTGACTCAAATATTAAGTTCAGCTGGATTTAATTTAACCAAATGGTTTTCGAATCACCCCGATTTTAATATCTCAAATGGTAAAGAAAAATTATTACATAATGATTCCGATTCAGCCAAAGCATTAGGTATACATTGGGTTCCGAAGAATGATTCATTTAAGTTTCATTTGGAAGATAATTTCAACGACCTAAAAGCAACGAAAAGAAACATTTTATCGGTTTCATCTCGGTTGTTTGATCCTCTCGGACTTTTATGCCCAATTATAACAAAATCCAAAATGTTATTACAAGAACTTTGGATTCAAAAACTCGACTGGGATGAATCAATCCCTATGCGACTAAATACTGCATGGGATGATTTTAAAATCAATTTATTGAAAATTGATTCAATTCAGATCCCAAGATTCGTTCACACAAATGCTTCGTCAAAAATCCAGATTCATGGGTTCTCTGACGCCTCAATTCGGGCGTATGGGTGCTGCATATACATTCGGAGTATTGACTCAAATGGAGTCTTTTGTCGGCTACTTACGGCTAAATCAAAAGTCGCTCCACTCAAGACGAAATCTCTTCCGAGACTTGAGTTATGTGCAGCACACCTATTGGCTAAGTTGTGGACTCGAATTGAAAGAATGATTAGCTTTGAAATCGAGAGTGTAAATTTCTGGACAGATTCAGAAATCACTTTACATTGGATCAAAACTCATTCATCTACTCTCGCAACTTTTGTTTCGAATCGAGTTGCTGAAATACAAGAATGGTCAGACCGCGTTTACTGGCGCCATGTGCCTACAAAGCAGAATCCGGCTGACATTGTTTCAAGAGGAAGTGATGTAGATGAGTTAAAAAACTCAATTTGGTTTGAAGGTCCTTCATTTCTTCTTCACGAGAGCTCAGAGTGGCCTGTTAAGCATCATTTCGAGTTAGCAGAGACCCAAGAGTCCTTAGAAAAGAGAAAATCCAATGTTTTACTTACAGTAGAGAATTTATCAGAATTACAAAGCCCTCCGAAAGATGATTCTGAAAATATATTCTTAAAACTGATTAAGGATCAATCTTCATATAAAAAGATTATACGAATCATGTGCTTCGTGTTAAGGTTTATTGATTTTGGTAGAAAGTGTAAAATATCAAACTCAAAGACTCCTACTGTCAAGGAAATGAATTGGGCCTTTTATAGGCTTGTGGAAATAGTCCAGAGAGAAAATTTTGCTGAGGAGATTTCTAAGTTGAAAAAATCTCTAGAGTTACCTTCCAATATTCAAAGGTTAACACCATTTATCCACAATTTCACAGAAAATAAGCGAAACTTTTCACTTGTCAGGGTAGGTGGGATTGCTTAATGCGCCATTACCGTATAATACCAAATTCCCACTTCTATTGCCAAGAAAAACCATTTTTGTTTCACGGTATTTACGCGATTTGCATTTCGATAATTGCCATGCTGGTACAAAAGCATTAATATCTCTTTTAAGAGAGAATATTTGGCTCATAAATGCAAGAGATGAGTGCAGCAATATAGTGCGTAAATGTGTTCATTGTTACCGCTATAAACCAAAATTAATGACCCAAATAATGGGAAATTTGCCCACAGATAGAGTGAGAGCTCTACGTCCATTTTTAATAGTTGGCGTAGACTTTTGTGGTCCCATTAATGTTTCATTACGAATTCGAGGTAGACCACCCATTAAAATGTATATAGCGGTATTCGTTTGTTTCACTTCAAAGGCAGTTCACTTAGAATTAGTATCAAACTTGTCCACTGATGCATTTATTCTTTCTCTTAAAAGGTTCGTTGCCAGGAGAGGACTGCCCAGCAAGGTACACTGCGACAATGCCACCAACTTCGTGGGGGCCAGCCGAACACTGAAGGAGCTGTACGAGGCGTTCGAGAAGGGCAAAGAGGCCGTCGTGTCGTACGCAGCGCCATACAAGGTCGACTTCAGCTTCATACCTCCAAGGGCTCCTCACTTCGGAGGACTGTGGGAAGCAGCCGTGAAGCAGGCGAAACACCTACTTCTGCGAGCGGTGGGCAATGCGTCGCTAACCCAAGAGGAAATGGTGACAATGCTTGCAGAAGTGGAGGCGGTGCTCAACAGTCGTCCAATCGCACCGCTGTCACCGCGCTGACTCCCGCGCATCTAATAATCGGAGAGGGTCTGCGTTCGCTGCCGCCAGGATCCGTCGGAGACGTCAGCGACAACAATCTGAGGTGCTTGAAGCGATGGCGGATGCTTTGCGCACTCAAGCAGCGGTTCTGGCAGGCTTGGTCCAAAGATTACATCCTCGGGCTGCAGAACAAGGGCAAGTGGCACAAAGAAGAACGCAACCTCAGAGTAGACCAATTACTAGTGGTTCACGAGGACAACCTCCCGCCTCAAGAGTGGCTGACCGGAAGAGTCGTCCGCGTGATAGAAGGCCAAGACGGCAAGGTCAGAGTGGCGAAGGTGGTGACAAGAAACGGCGTATATAAGCGGCCGATTCACAAGCTTGCACCACTCCCAGATGTTTGAAGACCTTCGGTCCTTCAATGGGGCCGGAATGTTGGATCATCAACGGAGTTTTTTACCTTCGTGGTTTTCTCCGTCGCATGGTTTTTTTAACTTATTTTTTTTACCTTTTATTTCTATTTTATATACATATATCTATTTTTTTAATAATAATATTTTTTATTAATTGTTTTTTTTTACGAACTTTATTGAATTCCATGGTATTACAAGTAAAGTTATCACATGAATTTCGATAACTTTCAACATTATAATAATTTATAAAATTAAGTGTATTTGGCAACCCCTTTGAATTAAAGTGCTTACAATGTTAAAAATAACGGGTTCGCTGAAAAGAAAAGAATATAAAGTTAATATATAAATAAAAAAGTCAGTTGTATACTTACACCATACAAACAAGAAGTGTTTTTTAATTCTCCGTCAACGAGTTTAGTTGTTTTATTGAATTTAATTCCCACCATCTTGAAATTGTTTTTTTTTAGTGTAATCTAAAATTTAAAAATTCTTAAAAACTATTAAGATTTTTCAGAGGACAAAAGAATAATGAATAGAGAAATCATCGAGGGTGTGTATTTAGCAAACACGATAATACCAAAAGATGGAAATAAACATATAAAGCTTCTTAATGTGACGGATGATATAATAACTGTCAAAAATGGAAACGATGCCACTAGAAAATTATGAAATTTTCAAGGTTGACAAGAACACACTTAAAAGTCATAACTCGTATTCGGAAGATAGATTTGAAGAACTGATGAAAAATTTGAATTTGAGGAATACAAACAAGGAAAGTCAAAGTGAGCTGGAGAACATTATAGAAAAGTATCAGCATGTTTTCCATTTGGAGGGCGAAAAGCTGACTACGAATAATTTTTATAGACAGACAATTGATCTACACGATGATAAACCAGTATATGTGAAAAATTATCGCTTACCTCATGCACAAACTGAAGAGATAAACTCTCAGGTACAAAGGTTATTCGATGATTGGATAATAGAAACATCAATAAGCCCTTATAATGCTCCTTTATAGTAGTAGATTTCAGAAAACTAAATGACAAAGTTGTCAATGATAAATTCCCACTAACAAGATTAGACGATGTCTTGGACAAACTAGGTAGAGCAAAATATTTCTCAACTCTGGATATGACAAGTTCATTCCATCAAATAGAACTAGATGAAGGGTCACGTCCATACACTGCATTTTCAACGGCAAATGGTCATTATCAGTATACGAGACTACCATTTGGTTTAAAAATATCATCTAATAGTTTTCAACGAATGTTGACCATAGCTTTATCAGGCTTAGATTCTGAAGCATTTCTATACGTGGATGATATAATTATTTTCGGATGCAGTTTAAGGCATCATAATGCAAACCTAGTAAAAGTTCTTGATAGATTGACCAAATATAACTTAAAACTAAATGCGAATAAATGTTGTTTTCTGAAACCTGAAGTTGTACATCTTGGTCACTTAATAACTTCGGGAGGTATAAAACCAGATCCTGGTAAATTTAACGCGATATACAGGTATCCAGTACCTAAAAATGCCGATGACGTAAAAAGATTCGTTGCATTTTGTAACTACTACAGAAGATTTATTGCTAATTTTGCTGATATAGCAAGTTGCTTAAATGAATTACTTAAAAAGGGAATGAAATTCGAATGGACAGAAAAACGCCAATCTGCTTTTGAGACATTAAAACAGAAACTAATAAGTCCACCAGTCCTACAAAACCCAGATTTTGACAAACCATTTATTTTGACAACGGATGCATCTGATTTTGCACTCGGAGCGGTTTTATCACAAGGTGAAATTGGCGCGGATATGCCAATATCATACGCAAGTAAATCTTTAAATAAGCATGAAAGGAACAAACCAGTAATAGAAAAGGAATTACTTGGTATACATTGGGGTATACAGTTTTTTAGACCCTATTTGTATGGTAGAAGATTTACAGTGGTGACCGACCACAGGCCACTAGTTGCTTTGTTTTCACATAAAAACCCAAGCGCAAAATTGACAAGAATACGTTTGGAACTTTCGGATTATGATTTTGATATAGTATATAAAAAAGGAATAAACAATACTAATGCAGACGCACTTTCCAGAATTGATCTGGGCTCAGGTATACTAAAAACAATGATACCTCCAGGGATTGACAAATCCGTAAGAAAAGCATTGGTGATTACAAGAGGAATGAAACATAAAGAAATAAGTGATAAAGCTAAAGGTGAGGAAAAGATAAATGTAACAGCCGACACGGAGTCCGATCGACTCGTGATTTGGGACTGTACATCAATAAATGACATAAAGCGCGCGAAGAGGATAAAGTTTGAATTAGATACAAGGTGCACTACACAAATAAAGATTGAGGACAATAGCAGTCCCAATAAAATGGCCATAAGATGTAGCGAAAATCCATATTACTTAGATAATATACTGGAGAAACTACCATCGGTATTAGAGAAGTTGAATTACAAAAGTTACGCTCTCGAGCAGGGTGATGACATATTCAACTTAGTGACAGACACATGAAAGATTGAAAGAGCTCATAAACAGAAACAAGAGAACTGACGTCAGAATATTGCTATATAGAAATCCTCAATACATAAGAAACGAAGATAGAAAGAGACAATTAATAGAAGCTTATCACAACACACCATGCGGAGGACATTTTGGAGTTAGAAAGACGCTACTCCGTTTGAAACAAGGATACATTTGGAAAAACATGTATAAGATGGTGAAACAATTTATCAAAACGTGTGATCTTTGCCAGAGAAATAAGCAAATAAGACACACTAAAGAACCATTCGAAAACACCGACACACCATGTCAAAGTTTCTAAACTAGTTATTGATACAGTAGGTCCACTGAGACCATCGGGAAATTTCAGATATATACTCACAATGCAATGTGTGTTAACGAAGTATGTAATAGCCAGTCCTATGGAGACTAAAGAGGCAAAATCTATAGCTAAGGCATTAGTGGAAAATGTCATCCTGAAATATGGATTGTTTAAAACATTGAAATCGGACAAAGGAACTGAGTTTACAAATCAACTGTTGAAGGAGATATGTGAATTGTTGAAGGTGGAACAAAGATTTTCAACCCCTTATCATCATGAAACACTTGGAACTGTTGAGAGAAATCACAGAGTTTTAAATGAATATTTTCTATCCTTTGTTGATGATGATGATTGGAATTCTTGGATACCATACTATACATTCGCATACAACACTACTCCACACGTTGACAATAATTATTCACCTTTCTAACTGATTTTCGGTAAGTTACCCAATTTGCCCGGTCACAACATACAAGACAAAAATAAGGTATACAATTTTGAAAACTATGCTAATGAATTAAAAATCAGATTGAGATATTCTTTGGAAAATGCAAGAAACATAATATAAAAAGTAAAACTGAAAAGAACAGAGAATTCTTTAATTAACAAGAATAGTATAGAACTAGAAGTAGGGGATTTAGTGTTAGTAAGAGTAGGGAACAGAAAAAAGAATATACAACCTTATGATGGACCCTACGAAATAACAAAAATTAAAAATTTAAATGTAGATCTAAAAATAAGAGATAAAATAAAAACTGTACATAAAAACCTTTTGAAGAAATATAATATAAGAACATAAAAATACATTGTAAATAAATGTAAACGTTAACAATAATAACATAAAATATATAAATGTAAACATCAAAACACATTGTAAGCTAAAATAAAATAGAACATGCAAAAGCAAACAATATAACAAAGAATAGCGTAAGAAAAATTATTTAAATGAAATATGAATAAGCTAATAAAAATATTTTTAATGGAACAAAACCAATTATACCTACATTGTAAAAGAAAACAAAACGAAAATTTTTAAACAAAATTTTATTCTAATAACATTACAGAATATTTTATTATTAAATCATAAAAATCTCATAATTGTGTAAACAAAATTATAAGATTTTTCTTTAGGATGAGGGTGTCGTATATGTAGCATATTTACTTATGTATGTAGCACAATGAAGTGCCAGTAAAGAACAAAACAATATAAACAAACAAACCTACATACACATATGCATACCTACTTTTGGCTAGCGACAAACAAATGTAGAACAAATAATATCAAGTGGATAATTGGGGTAGGTCGAACGGTTTTAATACATGACTCAGTGTGTTTGTTTGACTGAGCGGGTTATTGTACGAAGCAAAGAAATCGAGTAGAGTTGGTTGATCGATATGTAGAGCAACTCGGTTCAATTTCATTTGCAGGCCGTATGGAATGCGCAATTGGTGTTTTATATCGGTCTGCACTTTAACCAGTATAATTCCACTCGTTTACTTGGAATTGTACTCTATGTATGATTGATAATTCAGTAAGAGAAACCACCCTATAATTCATGGTCGCCTAGTACAATCGTACTTAGTGATAAATAGGTAGAATAAATTAAAAGAGAATTTATATAGACTTAAGATACTAAATAATGTAACATTCAAAAGTTACTCTAATTTTGTAAACCACTCATTAGTGTTATTTGTAATTTTAAATATATAAGCAAGGGCAATTTTAAATAAAGTTTTAAGTTTGGATTCAACCAGCAAGAAGAAAAGACTTGTTTTATTTGAAAAGTAAAAAGGGAACCAAATGAACTGTTAAAGACTGACGAACATCATTAGACCGTATACAACGGTTAATACAACCAACAGAATGGATCAAAGATAAGCGTGTATTTATTAAATATTCCTTTGTAACACAGGAATTACCAAATCATTTTCTTAAAAATAGTTAGCTTTACTTAACAACAAAAGTAAATTATTCATATTTAATTAATTTGAATAATATGTAATGGTATAAGTTAACGTGTGCACGATAACAGCAATACCCCTAATGTTTTAAGGGAACTTATTGTACATTGCAGAACCCCCTTAATATTTATTTTTCCTATTTTGCATTTTTTTTCTTTGTCTTATGATTGGCCAATTCACAGTAAATTTTAAATCGAAATTATTGCAATATCAACACATTGTTATTTTATTTTAAATATCATATTACAATAGCGTATATTTAGGCAATTTTATGATTGGCCAATCTTGAATAAATTTTTACTTTTAATAAAGTGCATTGTTAGCACAATTAGTTTAATAAAACCTTTTGACAAAATAAAGAATAGCCATTCAAGTATAAACCAACAAATGAATCGTGTATAATTAACTGGCGCCCAACGCGTAAAAAAAAAGGTACATAGTATACCGAGCGAAGAAAAATATAAAAGTGAAATAAGGTGGTACATAGCATACCAAAGTGCGAAAAAAAAAGTTAAAAATAAAGGACATAGAAAGAACCTGAAAAAAAAAAACTTTAAACCGTTTAAAAAAAATTTTTCTTTTGCAAATTCCCTGAAAAATTGTTTAAAAAAAAATTTTTAAAGGACATAGAACCTGAAGAACTAAAATTTTTTTTTTTTTTGAAGTAAAACAAAGGTAGTACATAGTATACCGAAGTGCGGAAATTAAAGGACATAGAGCCTGAAAAATTAAAAAAATATATATTTAAAAAATTTTTTAAATACGAAACATTTGAATAAATTTTTGGAAACTGTAACGAGACAACAGTGAATCAACATTTGAATAAATTTTTGGAAACTGCAACGAGACAACAGCGAATCAACATTTGAATAAATTTTTGGAAACTGCAACGAGACAACAGCGAATCAACATTTGAATAAATTTTTGAAAACTGCAACGAGACAACAGCGAATCAACATTTGAATAAATTTTTTTTGAAACTGCAACGAGACAACAGCGAATCAACATTTGAATAAATTTTTGAAAACTGCAACGAGACAACAGCGAATCAACATTTGAATAAATTTTTTTGGAAACTGCAACGAGACAACAGCGAATCAACATTTGAATAAATTTTTGGAAACTGTAACGAGACAACAGCGAATCAACATTTGAATAAATTTTTGGAAACTGCAACCACAACCAAACAACACATGAATTTAATAAGAAAATTGTAAGTACATTTGCGATCCGAATTGAAAAATTTTTCCCATTTTTTTTTTGTTTTGTTGTATTTTTGTTTTGTTCTCGCGAATTTTTTCGGTAATTATTTAATTTACAATAAAGATTAAATTGTGTTTTCCCAATTATCCTCGTATTATTGGCATTTGTTGCGATAACTGACTTAAAATAATTGAAATGACAAGTTTTACCAAAGAACAGATAGTAGATTTAGTCGCTGCCTCGGTGGAAGCAATTACTAGGGAACTACATGAAAAGGTAAATGAATTGACCCAACAATTTGAGAAACTAACACCAAGGGTAGACCGATACGACCCCGTGACTGTAGGACAATTCAACAGGGGGACTTCCCTCGATTTAGTGAAATCCTTACCAGAATTTAGAGGCGAGGGCCAAACTTACCCTGCTTGGAGGGAGGCGGCCCATTTTGCTATGGAATATTATTCTGAGGGTACTGAAAATTACTATGTAGCCATGGGAATTTTCCGTAATAAAATAACCGGTGCGGCTAACGCCAAGTTATCTGCATTTAATACAATTTTAAATTTTAGAGCAATAATAGCTCGGTTAGATCAATGTTACGCTGATAAGAGGTCCCTGCAGGCGTTAGAAAATGAACTTAGCATTCTCAGACAGGGAAATAAATCAATTACAGAATTTTATAACTCCGTCGATGAACATTTAACCCTTATAATAAATAAGAACAAAATGAGCTATTCCAATAACGAAGATATAGCTAGTGCACTTAATGAACGCGCTAGGGATAATGCACTACGTGTATTCATCTCAGGATTACGCCGTCCTTTGAGTGACATACTCTTCTCTGCGCGACCAGTAGATCTGACGACAGCACTAGCAACCGCTCAAGAGCTGGAATCGGATCAAAAGCGTCAAGAATTTGCAAGAATCTTTGCAGCTGGTGACTTGGCAAAAACTAATTATGCTCATCAGAAAAAGTCTGCTAACTTCAGATCAACTCACCCCGCATACAAATACGTACATCCAACTAACCAAAAAGAAGTGACGAAATCCACACCCATGGATGTAGACCCCGGTTCATCTATGTTTAGACGCCCTACATTACACACACCGACGCAAAAAATCTCGCAACCAAATAACCCGAATATAAGCAAGCGTAGGTATGAAGATTCTGGAAGATCTATGCCTTCCCCTAAGAATCAAAGAGTCAATTATATGGACTCAGAAGACCCGCAGGATTGTGACGACGTAAGCTCACTCTTCGAGCAGGATCTTGATGAAGATGAAGACCGGGAACAGCTGAATTTTTTAGAATAAAGCCTTTCTTACCCTTTATTATAAAGACGATTAAGGGTAGGGAACTGAAACTGCTCATTGACACCGGAACTACGAAAAATTTTATCCAACCACTTAGCTTTTTAAAGGGAGTTGTTCCCCTAGAACACTCTTTTAAAGTAAATTCAATAAACGGGACAAACGAAATAAAGGAAAAATGCGAAATGCTAATTTACGGTTATAAAACCACATTTTATATCTTACCTTCACTTAGGAAATTTGACGGAATAATAGGCTGTGATTTCCTTACAGAAATCCAAGCGGTTGTCGACATAGGAAATAACACACTGAAATTTGAAAAGGGAAATGATTCTTTACTGTACGAAAATGGACACGACGTTAATCATATGACAATGGACGAAAAGGAAATACCGACGCATGTCCGGGAAGATTTCAGGAAAATGTTGGCATCGAATGCGAATGCCTTTGCAGACGCAAAAAGATGTCGGAATTTATAAATAATGAAATAGAATCGCTAATGCGAGATAATATAATAAGAAAATCTACATCACCATATAATTCCCCAGTGCATGTTGTAGGGAAAAAGGGTCTTGACGAGAAGGGTAACCCGAACCATAGAATGGTCATAGATTTTAGAAAATTGAATGAAAAGACTATTAGCGATAAATATCCAATGCCGGATATCTCACTGATCTTGGCAAATTTGGGAAAATCTAAATATTTTTCCACTCTGGACCTCAAGTCTGGCTTTCATCAAATTATGCTTGATGAAAAAGACAGGCAAAAGACGGCCTTTAGTGTAAATAATGGCAAATACGAATTTTGTAGGTTGCCATTCGGCCTGAAAAACGCACCAAGTATTTTTCAAAGGGCCATCGACGATGTATTGCGTGCTGAGGTAGGAAAAACATGCCAAGTGTATATGGACGACATCATCATTCACTCACCGGACGAGTACAGCCACTTAAGGCATATTAACACAATAATGCAAAAACTCGAAAGAGCAGGAATGCGAATTTCATCTACAAAATCAAAATTTTTTCAATCAAAGGTAACTTTTTTAAGGTTTGTCGTGACAACGGACGGTATTAGGACTTGTCCCGAAAAGGTGGGAGCTATTCTTGATTTCGAAGCTCCAAGAAACTTGAAATCTCTTAGATCCTTTCTAGGGCTATCTGGTTATTACAGGAAGTTTGTTAGGGATTACGCGAGGATCGCGAAACCACTGACTAGATACCTTAGGGGAGAAAACGGTCATACGGCTGCAAAAAGTTCCAGAAACATTAAAATTAACCTAGACGAGGATGCTCTATCGACCTTCGAAAAATTAAAGCAAATAATCGCCTCTGACGATGTTCTATTGGCCTATCCTGATTACAACAAGGTATTTGAACTTACAACAGACGCTTCTTCCGTCGCTTTGGGAGCCGTTTTGTCACAAAATGGAAGGCCATAACGATGATATCAAGAACACTCTCCGCAGCCGAGGCAAATTATGCTACAAACGAAAGGGAGTTACTCGCCATAGTGTGGGCATTAAAAAACCTAAGACATTTCTTATACGGTATAAGTGGAATACATATCTATACAGACCACCAACCACTTACATTCGCAATATCTGATAAAAATCCGAATTCAAAAATGAAGAGATGGAGAGCATTCATAGAAGAATTCTCTCCGAAATTCTTTTACAAACCAGGCAAGGAAAATGTGGTCGCGGACGCTCTTTCCCGACAGTATATTAATCAAATGTCGGATGATGACGGTCAGACGGCACATAGTGAAATTTCTTCTACAAATATTGTGAAATCCACAAAATTTCCCCTAAACCAATTTAAAAACCAGATCTTAATCTCCAAGGGAGATCGGTTCTCTGGACATAAGAAAATCCTGTTTCAGCGATTTATAAGACATACAATATCGTACAGCACGGTGGACGAGCTTTTGGATCGGTTAGCGAATGTCATCGACTCTACCGGCACAAATGTCATCCAGTGTGATCTCCCGACTTTAGCGGATTTTCAGGATGGTCTAATCTCCCGTTTCCCATCCACTCGATTCATACATACTGAAAAATTCGTCATGGATGTAATTAGAGAAGATGATCAATGGGAAATAGTCACCAACGAACACAACAGAGCGCATAGATCGTTGCATGAGAATTTCCAACAAATAATTGATGAATATTATTTTCCTGGTATAAAGAAAAGACTTAAATATATCATAGCTAATTGTAAGATCTGCAAGGAAAATAAATACCAAAGGAAGCCACAAAAAGCAGTGATGACTGAAACACCCATCCCCAGTTACCCCGGGGAGATATTGCATATTGACATAATTATAACTGATAAACAGCACTTCCTTTCTTGCATAGACAAATTCTCGAAATTTGCAATTGTGATTCCAATAGCTTCTAGATCTAGTATAGATATTAAGACGGCCTTGTTTCAGATTATGAACAGATATAGGAAAGTGAAGATATTGGTCTCAGATAATGAAAAATCATTCCAATCAAGTGCTATCGTTACATTCCTTAGGGATCATTTCGGAACGGAACAATTTTTTACACCACCGATGCACAGCACGAGTAACGGCCAAGTGGAACGATTCCATTCCACGCTCTTAGAAATAGCACGGTGCGTTAAGGCCCAACAGAGCATAAACGATACTGCCGAATTAATATTATTATCCACGATCAAGTACAATGATACGGTGCACTCTGTGACCGGAAGGAAGCCATTGGACATCCTAAACGAATTTAATGGAAACACCTTAAAGGACATTAAGGAGCATTTAATGGCGGCACAAAATAAAATATTGGAGAGATATAATAGAAATACGGCAACGCAGAAATATCAACCTGGTGATGTTGTATTCATCAAACGCAATAGACGGCTCGGTAACAAATTCGACAAATTCTTTGTGCAGGGTATTGTTCAACAAGACCTGGGGACTACCGTACTGATAGGTGGACGAAAGGTCCATAAGGGCAATCTAAGATAATTTTTTTGTTTATTTTTTACATTTACCGAATTTTTTTTTTATTATTCTTTCTCATTTTTCTCATTCTTCTCCCTCTCCTTTTTTATTAGACTGTTTCTCACCCTGATATCCTGGGTATCACCTAAGGTTATTGATTATTCGGACTCATATTTTATGGCCATCACCGATGGCGAGGTCGCGACATATAGGCATTGTGATTTCCTGGTACACCAGACGAACCTGACAGACTACGAACTGGCAGTAAAAGAGAGCGAGAATCTTCTCGCCAACCTATCCGACCCAAGAGAGACCGGGATGGTGCGGGAGCAGACAAGGGAAATTCGTAGATTATTAGAGACATTGCATGTAAACAGACGGTCTGCGAGATCCATCGACTTTCTGGGATCCGCTTTGAAATTTGTAGCGGGTACACCTGACCACAACGACATGGAACTACTTATGGCTCGAGAAGACCTATTGATCCAAAATGGTCAAAAACAAACGATAGTGAACTCAGCTATACAGGACAGAATAAATGAACTGACAGAAAGAGTTAACGTAATACAAAATTATAGACATAGCAATGCCATTGGAGAGGATGATTTGGTTTTGTTCGAACTCGTATCCATGAGAAACGGTGAAATAATTTCATTTCTTAATAATCTAGCATTATCAATAATCTTGGCAAGGGAAAATATTATACACCCCGCCATACTTGATAACATTGATTTTAAAAGACAATTCGAATCGGAAATGATACCTGTTAGCATAAATGATAGATTAAGAGTGAGTAATGTATCTATTTTTCAAAACGAATCAATGATCTATTATGTTATAAAATTTCCAATTTTTACAAATTTTTGTGAGTATATTAAAGTATACCATGTAATGCATAATAACTCCATTATAAGATTGGAAGTAGATCAAGCCTCGAAATGCCACGATTATACTCTCCCGGTAACAAATTGCATCAATGTTGAGACAACAAAAATTTGCCGCGAAACCATTAATACCTGCCTCTCTCAACTTTTGAACGAAAATGCAGCATCCTGTCACACACAATCGGCAGATAACATTCCTTCGATACAATGGGTGGCTGACGGATTAATACTTTTGAATAACGTGCATGACACAAACGTGTCGGAAGGAGAGACGATAAGGGTAAATGGGACCTTAATGGTTGCATTCGCAAATAACGTAACCATAAATAATACCCAGTATAGATTCTTTACTGTACGAAAATGGACACGACGTTAATCATATGACAATGGACGAAAAGGAAATACCGACGCATGTCCGGGAAGATTTCAGGAAAATGTTGGCATCGAATGCGAATGCCTTTGCAGACGCAAAAAGATCATTACCATTTAACACCAATGTAATGGCAAAAATACGGACTAATACTGACGAACCAATCTATACTAGGTCATACCCATATCCAGCTTCGATGTCGGAATTTATAAATAATGAAATAGAATCGCTAATGCGAGATAATATAATAAGAAAATCTACATCACCATATAATTCCCCAGTGCATGTTGTAGGGAAAAAGGGTCTTGACGAGAAGGGTAACCCGAACCATAGAATGGTCATAGATTTTAGAAAATTGAATGAAAAGACTATTAGCGATAAATATCCAATGCCGGATATCTCAGTGATCTTGGCAAATTTTGGGAAAATCTAAATATTTTTCCACTCTGGACCTCAAGTCTGGCTTTCATCAAATTATGCTTGATGAAAAAGACAGGCAAAAGACGGCCTTTAGTGTAAATAATGGCAAATACGAATTTTGTAGGTTGCCATTCGGCCTGAAAAACGCACCAAGTATTTTTCAAAGGGCCATCGACGATGTATTGCGTGCTGAGGTAGGAAAAACATGCCAAGTGTATATGGACGACATCATCATTCACTCACCGGACGAGTACAGCCACTTAAGGCATATTAACACAATAATGCAGAAACTCGAAAGAGCAGGAATGCGAATTTCATCTACAAAATCAAAATTTTTTCAATCAAAGGTAACTTTTTTAGGGTTTGTCGTGACAACGGACGGTATTAGGACTTGTCCCGAAAAGGTGGGAGCTATTCTTGATTTCGAAGCTCCAAGAAACTTGAAATCTCTTAGATCCTTTCTAGGGCTATCTGGTTATTACAGGAAGTTTGTTAGGGATTACGCGAGGATCGCGAAACCACTGACTAGATACCTTAGGGGAGAAAACGGTCATACGGCTGCAAAAAGTTCCAGAAACATTAAAATTAACCTAGACGAGGATGCTCTATCGGCCTTCGAAAAATTAAAGCAAATAATCGCCTCTGACGATGTTCTATTGGCCTATCCTGATTACAACAAGGTATTTGAACTTACAACAGACGCTTCTTCCGTCGCTTTGGGAGCCGTTTTGTCACAAAATGGAAGGCCCATAACGATGATATCAAGAACACTCTCCGCAGCCGAGGCAAATTATGCTACAAACGAAAGGGAGTTACTCGCCATAGTGTGGGCATTAAAAAACCTAAGACATTTCTTATACGGAATAAGTGGAATACATATCTGTACAGACCACCAACCACTTACATTCGCAATATCTGATAAAAATCCGAATTCAAAAATGAAGAGATGGAGAGCATTCATAGAAGAATTCTCTCCGAAATTCTTTTACAAACCAGGCAAGGAAAATGTGGTCGCGGACGCTCTTTCCCGACAGTATATTAATCATATTGATCCAAAATGGTCAAAAACAAACGATAGTGAACTCAGCTATACAGGACAGAATAAATGAACTGACAGAAAGAGTTAACGTAATACAAAATTATAGACATAGCAATGCCATTGGAGAGGATGATTTGGTTTTGTTCGAACTCGTATCCATGAGAAACGGTGAAATAATTTCATTTCTTAATAATCTAGCATTATCAATAATCTTGGCAAGGGAAAATATTATACACCCCGCCATACTTGATAACATTGATTTTAAAAGACAATTCGAATCGGAAATGATACCTGTTAGCATAAATGATAGATTAAGAGTGAGTAATGTATTTATTTTTCAAAACGAATCAATGATCTATTATGTTATAAAATTTCCAATTTTTACAAATTTTTGTGAGTATATTAAAGTATACCATGTAATGCATAATAACTCCATTATAAGATTGGAAGTAGATCAAGCCTCGAAATGCCACGATTATACTCTCCCGGTAACAAATTGCATCAATGTTGAGACAACAAAAATTTGCCGCGAAACCATTAATACCTGCCTCTCTCAACTTTTGAACGAAAATGCAGCATCCTGTCACACACAATCGGCAGATAACATTCCTTCGATACAATGGGTGGCTGACGGATTAATACTTTTGAATAACGTGCATGACACAAACGTGTCGGAAGGAGAGACGATAAGGGTAAATGGTTGCATTCGCAAATAACGTAACCATAAATAATACCCAGTATAGAAAACCCCAATCATGGAAGAGAAACCTACTACCACACCCCCCGAAAACCTTAAACATTAAAAAAATGGGTCGTGAGGACTTATTGACGCTCCCATACATTCATAAGTTGAATTTGGAAACCATAAGCTACATAGAGGGACTCAAACAATACAGGTTCACGCATAGAATTGCCCTGGTCTCATTCATCATACTGATACCTGTCATCATCTGGTTGAGCCATTACGTGCAGCACAAGTGCAAACAGGAAGCGATGATTGGTGTGGAGGACATAATAAAAGAGATCAGGTCGAAACAGGGATGTCCCGACGTTTAAAGGGGGAGGAGTTAACGTGTGCACGATAACAGCAATACCCCTAATGTTTTAAGGGAACTTATTGTGCATTGCAGAACCCCCTTAATATTTCTTTTTCCTATTTTGCATTTTTTTTCTTTGTCTTATGATTGGCCAATTCACAGTAAATTTTAAATCGAAATTATTGCAATATCAACACATTGTTATTTTATTTTAAATATCATATTACAATAGCGTATATTTAGGCAATTTTATGATTGGCCAATCTTGAATAAATTTTTACTTTTAATAAAGTGCATTGTTAGCACAATTAGTTTAATAAAACCTTTTGACAAAATAAAGAATAGCCATTCAAGTATAAACCAACAAATGAATCGTGTATAATTAACTGGCGCCCAACGCGTAAAAAAAAAGGTACATAGTATACCGAGCGAAGAAAAATATAAAAGTGAAATAAGGTGGTACATAGCATACCAAAGTGCGAAAAAAAAAGTTAAAAATAAAGGACATAGAAAGAACCTGAAAAAAAAAACTTTAAACCGTTTAAAAAAAATTTTTCTTTTGCAAATTCCCTGAAAAATTGTTTAAAAAAAAATTTTTAAAGGACATAGAACCTGAAGAACTAAAATTTTTTTTTTTTTTGAAGTAAAACAAAGGTAGTACATAGTATACCGAAGTGCGGAAATTAAAGGACATAGAGCCTGAAAAATTAAAAAAATATATATTTAAAAAATTTTTTAAATACGAAACATTTGAATAAATTTTTGGAAACTGTAACGAGACAACAGTGAATCAACATTTGAATAAATTTTTGGAAACTGCAACGAGACAACAGCGAATCAACATTTGAATAAATTTTTGGAAACTGCAACGAGACAACAGCGAATCAACATTTGAATAAATTTTTGAAAACTGCAACGAGACAACAGCGAATCAACATTTGAATAAATTTTTTTTGAAACTGCAACGAGACAACAGCGAATCAACATTTGAATAAATTTTTGAAAACTGCAACGAGACAACAGCGAATCAACATTTGAATAAATTTTTTTGGAAACTGCAACGAGACAACAGCGAATCAACATTTGAATAAATTTTTGGAAACTGTAACGAGACAACAGCGAATCAACATTTGAATAAATTTTTGGAAACTGCAACCACAACCAAACAACACATGAATTTAATAAGAAAATTGTAAGTACATTTGCGATCCGAATTGAAAAATTTTTCCCATTTTTTTTTTGTTTTGTTGTATTTTTGTTTTGTTCTCGCGAATTTTTTCGGTAATTATTTAATTTACAATAAAGATTAAATTGTGTTTTCCCAATTATCCTCGTATTATTGGCATTTGTTGCGATAACTGACTTAAAATAATTGAAATGACAAGTTTTACCAAAGAACAGATAGTAGATTTAGTCGCTGCCTCGGTGGAAGCAATTACTAGGGAACTACATGAAAAGGTAAATGAATTGACCCAACAATTTGAGAAACTAACACCAAGGGTAGACCGATACGACCCCGTGACTGTAGGACAATTCAACAGGGGGACTTCCCTCGATTTAGTGAAATCCTTACCAGAATTTAGAGGCGAGGGCCAAACTTACCCTGCTTGGAGGGAGGCGGCCCATTTTGCTATGGAATATTATTCTGAGGGTACTGAAAATTACTATGTAGCCATGGGAATTTTCCGTAATAAAATAACCGGTGCGGCTAACGCCAAGTTATCTGCATTTAATACAATTTTAAATTTTAGAGCAATAATAGCTCGGTTAGATCAATGTTACGCTGATAAGAGGTCCCTGCAGGCGTTAGAAAATGAACTTAGCATTCTCAGACAGGGAAATAAATCAATTACAGAATTTTATAACTCCGTCGATGAACATTTAACCCTTATAATAAATAAGAACAAAATGAGCTATTCCAATAACGAAGATATAGCTAGTGCACTTAATGAACGCGCTAGGGATAATGCACTACGTGTATTCATCTCAGGATTACGCCGTCCTTTGAGTGAAATACTCTTCTCTGCGCGACCAGTAGATCTGACGACAGCACTAGCAACCGCTCAAGAGCTGGAATCGGATCAAAAGCGTCAAGAATTTGCAAGAATCTTTGCAGCTGGTGACTTGGCAAAAACTAATTATGCTCATCAGAAAAAGTCTGCTAACTTCAGATCAACTCACCCCGCATACAAATACGTACATCCAACTAACCAAAAAGAAGTGGCGAAATCCACACCCATGGATGTAGACCCCGGTTCATCTATGTTTAGACGCCCTACATTACACACACCGACGCAAAAAATCTCGCAACCAAATAACCCGAATATAAGCAAGCGTAGGTATGAAGATTCTGGAAGATCTATGCCTTCCCCTAAGAATCAAAGAGTCAATTATATGGACTCAGAAGACCCGCAGGATTGTGACGACGTAAGCTCACTCTTCGAGCAGGATCTTGATGAAGATGAAGACCGGGAACAGCTGAATTTTTTAGAATAAAGCCTTTCTTACCCTTTATTATAAAGACGATTAAGGGTAGGGAACTGAAACTGCTCATTGACACCGGAACTACGAAAAATTTTATCCAACCACTTAGCTTTTAAAAGGGAGTTGTTCCCCTAGAACACTCTTTTAAAGTAAATTCAATAAACGGGACAAACGAAATAAAGGAAAAATGCGAAATGCTAATTTACGGTTATAAAACCACATTTTATATCTTACCTTCACTTAGGAAATTTGACGGAATAATAGGCTGTGATTTCCTTACAGAAATCCAAGCGGTTGTCGACATAGGAAATAACACACTGAAATTTGAAAAGGGAAATGATTCTTTACTGTACGAAAATGGACACGACGTTAATCATATGACAATGGACGAAAAGGAAATACCGACGCATGTCCGGGAAGATTTCAGGAAAATGTTGGCATCGAATGCGAATGCCTTTGCAGACGCAAAAAGATGTCGGAATTTATAAATAATGAAATAGAATCGCTAATGCGAGATAATATAATAAGAAAATCTACATCACCATATAATTCCCCAGTGCATGTTGTAGGGAAAAAGGGTCTTGACGAGAAGGGTAACCCGAACCATAGAATGGTCATAGATTTTAGAAAATTGAATGAAAAGACTATTAGCGATAAATATCCAATGCCGGATATCTCACTGATCTTGGCAAATTTGGGAAAATCTAAATATTTTTCCACTCTGGACCTCAAGTCTGGCTTTCATCAAATTATGCTTGATGAAAAAGACAGGCAAAAGACGGCCTTTAGTGTAAATAATGGCAAATACGAATTTTGTAGGTTGCCATTCGGCCTGAAAAACGCACCAAGTATTTTTCAAAGGGCCATCGACGATGTATTGCGTGCTGAGGTAGGAAAAACATGCCAAGTGTATATGGACGACATCATCATTCACTCACCGGACGAGTACAGCCACTTAAGGCATATTAACACAATAATGCAAAAACTCGAAAGAGCAGGAATGCGAATTTCATCTACAAAATCAAAATTTTTTCAATCAAAGGTAACTTTTTTAAGGTTTGTCGTGACAACGGACGGTATTAGGACTTGTCCCGAAAAGGTGGGAGCTATTCTTGATTTCGAAGCTCCAAGAAACTTGAAATCTCTTAGATCCTTTCTAGGGCTATCTGGTTATTACAGGAAGTTTGTTAGGGATTACGCGAGGATCGCGAAACCACTGACTAGATACCTTAGGGGAGAAAACGGTCATACGGCTGCAAAAAGTTCCAGAAACATTAAAATTAACCTAGACGAGGATGCTCTATCGACCTTCGAAAAATTAAAGCAAATAATCGCCTCTGACGATGTTCTATTGGCCTATCCTGATTACAACAAGGTATTTGAACTTACAACAGACGCTTCTTCCGTCGCTTTGGGAGCCGTTTTGTCACAAAATGGAAGGCCATAACGATGATATCAAGAACACTCTCCGCAGCCGAGGCAAATTATGCTACAAACGAAAGGGAGTTACTCGCCATAGTGTGGGCATTAAAAAACCTAAGACATTTCTTATACGGAATAAGTGGAATACATATCTATACAGACCACCAACCACTTACATTCGCAATATCTGATAAAAATCCGAATTCAAAAATGAAGAGATGGAGAGCATTCATAGAAGAATTCTCTCCGAAATTCTTTTACAAACCAGGCAAGGAAAATGTGGTCGCGGACGCTCTTTCCCGACAGTATATTAATCAAATGTCGGATGATGACGGTCAGACGGCACATAGTGAAATTTCTTCTACAAATATTGTGAAATCCACAAAATTTCCCGTAAACCAATTTAAAAACCAGATCTTAATCTCCAAGGGAGATCGGTTCTCTGGACATAAGAAAATCCTGTTTCAGCGATTTATAAGACATACAATATCGTACAGCACGGTGGACGAGCTTTTGGATCGGTTAGCGAATGTCATCGACTCTACCGGCACAAATGTCATCCAGTGTGATCTCCCGACTTTAGCGGATTTTCAGGATGGTCTAATCTCCCGTTTCCCATCCACTCGATTCATACATACTGAAAAATTCGTCATGGATGTAATTAGAGAAGATGATCAATGGGAAATAGTCACCAACGAACACAACAGAGCGCATAGATCGTTGCATGAGAATTTCCAACAAATAATTGATGAATATTATTTTCCTGGTATAAAGAAAAGACTTAAATATATCATAGCTAATTGTAAGATCTGCAAGGAAAATAAATACCAAAGGAAGCCACAAAAAGCAGTGATGACTGAAACACCCATCCCCAGTTACCCCGGGGAGATATTGCATATTGACATAATTATAACTGATAAACAGCACTTCCTTTCTTGCATAGACAAATTCTCGAAATTTGCAATTGTGATTCCAATAGCTTCTAGATCTAGTATAGATATTAAGACGGCCTTGTTTCAGATTATGAACAGATATAGGAAAGTGAAGATATTGGTCTCAGATAATGAAAAATCATTCCAATCAAGTGCTATCGTTACATTCCTTAGGGATCATTTCGGAACGGAACAATTTTTTACACCACCGATGCACAGCACGAGTAACGGCCAAGTGGAACGATTCCATTCCACGCTCTTAGAAATAGCACGGTGCGTTAAGGCCCAACAGAGCATAAACGATACTGCCGAATTAATATTATTATCCACGATCAAGTACAATGATACGGTGCACTCTGTGACCGGAAGGAAGCCATTGGACATCCTAAACGAATTTAATGGAAACACCTTAAAGGACATTAAGGAGCATTTAATGGCGGCACAAAATAAAATATTGGAGAGATATAATAGAAATACGGCAACGCAGAAATATCAACCTGGTGATGTTGTATTCATCAAACGCAATAGACGGCTCGGTAACAAATTCGACAAATTCTTTGTGCAGGGTATTGTTCAACAAGACCTGGGGACTACCGTACTGATAGGTGGACGAAAGGTCCATAAGGACAATCTAAGATAATTTTTTTGTTTATTTTTTACATTTACCGAATTTTTTTTTTATTATTCTTTCTCATTTTTCTCATTCTTCTCCCTCTCCTTTTTTATTAGACTGTTTCTCACCCTGATATCCTGGGTATCACCTAAGGTTATTGATTATTCGGACTCATATTTTATGGCCATCACCGATGGCGAGGTCGCGACATATAGGCATTGTGATTTCCTGGTACACCAGACGAACCTGACAGACTACGAACTGGCAGTAAAAGAGAGCGAGAATCTTCTCGCCAACCTATCCGACCCAAGAGAGACCGGGATGGTGCGGGAGCAGACAAGGGAAATTCGTAGATTATTAGAGACATTGCATGTAAACAGACGGTCTGCGAGATCCATCGACTTTCTGGGATCCGCTTTGAAATTTGTAGCGGGTACACCTGACCACAACGACATGGAACTACTTATGGCTCGAGAAGACCTATTGATCCAAAATGGTCAAAAACAAACGATAGTGAACTCAGCTATACAGGACAGAATAAATGAACTGACAGAAAGAGTTAACGTAATACAAAATTATAGACATAGCAATGCCATTGGAGAGGATGATTTGGTTTTGTTCGAACTCGTATCCATGAGAAACGGTGAAATAATTTCATTTCTTAATAATCTAGCATTATCAATAATCTTGGCAAGGGAAAATATTATACACCCCGCCATACTTGATAACATTGATTTTAAAAGACAATTCGAATCGGAAATGATACCTGTTAGCATAAATGATAGATTAAGAGTGAGTAATGTATCTATTTTTCAAAACGAATCAATGATCTATTATGTTATAAAATTTCCAATTTTTACAAATTTTTGTGAGTATATTAAAGTATACCATGTAATGCATAATAACTCCATTATAAGATTGGAAGTAGATCAAGCCTCGAAATGCCACGATTATACTCTCCCGGTAACAAATTGCATCAATGTTGAGACAACAAAAATTTGCCGCGAAACCATTAATACCTGCCTCTCTCAACTTTTGAACGAAAATGCAGCATCCTGTCACACACAATCGGCAGATAACATTCCTTCGATACAATGGGTGGCTGACGGATTAATACTTTTGAATAACGTGCATGACACAAACGTGTCGGAAGGAGAGACGATAAGGGTAAATGGGACCTTAATGGTTGCATTCGCAAATAACGTAACCATAAATAATACCCAGTATAGATTCTTTACTGTACGAAAATGGACACGACGTTAATCATATGACAATGGACGAAAAGGAAATACCGACGCATGTCCGGGAAGATTTCAGGAAAATGTTGGCATCGAATGCGAATGCCTTTGCAGACGCAAAAAGATCATTACCATTTAACACCAATGTAATGGCAAAAATACGGACTAATACTGACGAACCAATCTATACTAGGTCATACCCATATCCAGCTTCGATGTCGGAATTTATAAATAATGAAATAGAATCGCTAATGCGAGATAATATAATAAGAAAATCTACATCACCATATAATTCCCCAGTGCATGTTGTAGGGAAAAAGGGTCTTGACGAGAAGGGTAACCCGAACCATAGAATGGTCATAGATTTTAGAAAATTGAATGAAAAGACTATTAGCGATAAATATCCAATGCCGGATATCTCAGTGATCTTGGCAAATTTTGGGAAAATCTAAATATTTTTCCACTCTGGACCTCAAGTCTGGCTTTCATCAAATTATGCTTGATGAAAAAGACAGGCAAAAGACGGCCTTTAGTGTAAATAATGGCAAATACGAATTTTGTAGGTTGCCATTCGGCCTGAAAAACGCACCAAGTATTTTTCAAAGGGCCATCGACGATGTATTGCGTGCTGAGGTAGGAAAAACATGCCAAGTGTATATGGACGACATCATCATTCACTCACCGGACGAGTACAGCCACTTAAGGCATATTAACACAATAATGCAGAAACTCGAAAGAGCAGGAATGCGAATTTCATCTACAAAATCAAAATTTTTTCTATCAAAGGTAACTTTTTTAGGGTTTGTCATGACAACGGACGGTATTAGGACTTGTCCCGAAAAGGTGGGAGCTATTCTTGATTTCGAAGCTCCAAGAAACTTGAAATCTCTTAGATCCTTTCTAGGGCTATCTGGTTATTACAGGAAGTTTGTTAGGGATTACGCGAGGATCGCGAAACCACTGACTAGATACCTTAGGGGAGAAAACGGTCATACGGCTGCAAAAAGTTCCAGAAACATTAAAATTAACCTAGACGAGGATGCTCTATCGGCCTTCGAAAAATTAAAGCAAATAATCGCCTCTGACGATGTTCTATTGGCCTATCCTGATTACAACAAGGTATTTGAACTTACAACAGACGCTTCTTCCGTCGCTTTGGGAGCCGTTTTGTCACAAAATGGAAGGCCCATAACGATGATATCAAGAACACTCTCCGCAGCCGAGGCAAATTATGCTACAAACGAAAGGGAGTTACTCGCCATAGTGTGGGCATTAAAAAACCTAAGACATTTCTTATACGGAATAAGTGGAATACATATCTGTACAGACCACCAACCACTTACATTCGCAATATCTGATAAAAATCCGAATTCAAAAATGAAGAGATGGAGAGCATTCATAGAAGAATTCTCTCCGAAATTCTTTTACAAACCAGGCAAGGAAAATGTGGTCGCGGACGCTCTTTCCCGACAGTATATTAATCATATTGATCCAAAATGGTCAAAAACAAACGATAGTGAACTCAGCTATACAGGACAGAATAAATGAACTGACAGAAAGAGTTAACGTAATACAAAATTATAGACATAGCAATGCCATTGGAGAGGATGATTTGGTTTTGTTCGAACTCGTATCCATGAGAAACGGTGAAATAATTTCATTTCTTAATAATCTAGCATTATCAATAATCTTGGCAAGGGAAAATATTATACACCCCGCCATACTTGATAACATTGATTTTAAAAGACAATTCGAATCGGAAATGATACCTGTTAGCATAAATGATAGATTAAGAGTGAGTAATGTATTTATTTTTCAAAACGAATCAATGATCTATTATGTTATAAAATTTCCAATTTTTACAAATTTTTGTGAGTATATTAAAGTATACCATGTAATGCATAATAACTCCATTATAAGATTGGAAGTAGATCAAGCCTCGAAATGCCACGATTATACTCTCCCGGTAACAAATTGCATCAATGTTGAGACAACAAAAATTTGCCGCGAAACCATTAATACCTGCCTCTCTCAACTTTTGAACGAAAATGCAGCATCCTGTCACACACAATCGGCAGATAACATTCCTTCGATACAATGGGTGGCTGACGGATTAATACTTTTGAATAACGTGCATGACACAAACGTGTCGGAAGGAGAGACGATAAGGGTAAATGGTTGCATTCGCAAATAACGTAACCATAAATAATACCCAGTATAGAAAACCCCAATCATGGAAGAGAAACCTACTACCACACCCCCCGAAAACCTTAAACATTAAAAAAATGGGTCGTGAGGACTTATTGACGCTCCCATACATTCATAAGTTGAATTTGGAAACCATAAGCTACATAGAGGGACTCAAACAATACAGGTTCACGCATAGAATTGCCCTGGCCTCATTCATCATACTGATACCTGTCATCATCTGGTTGAGCCATTACGTGCAGCACAAGTGCAAACAGGAAGCGATGATTGGTGTGGAGGACATAATAAAAGAGATCAGGTCGAAACAGGGATGTCCCGACGTTTAAAGGGGGAGGAGTTAACGTGTGCACGATAACAGCAATACCCCTAATGTTTTAAGGGAACTTATTGTGCATTGCAGAACCCCCTTAATATTTATTTTTCCTATTTTGCATTTTTTTTCTTTGTCTTATGATTGGCCAATTCACAGTAAATTTTAAATCGAAATTATTGCAATATCAACACATTGTTATTTTATTTTAAATATCATATTACAATAGCGTATATTTAGGCAATTTTATGATTGGCCAATCTTGAATAAATTTTTACTTTTAATAAAGTGCATTGTTAGCACAATTAGTTTAATAAAACCTTTTGACAAAATAAAGAATAGCCATTCAAGTATAAACCAACAAATGAATCGTGTATAATTAACTTATATAATAGCGAAAAAATAATACTTGCGAAACGATACCGAGCATCACAGTTTTAACAACGAAATATACAGTTATAATCGCATATCCATATTTACCTTACCATGCTACATTAATTATTCCATTTGAATATTTTTTAGGTTTAGTTTTTTCTCAATATCATCTTATGACTTAATACATTAAAGCTCTATTAACACCTAGAGCTCTTCTAAGTCCAATTGAAGGGTTGTTTGTGTTTGTATAAGATTTTAGCCGCTAAAAACCTTACAAAAATTTAATATAATAAAGTCATTGGAAGAATCTTGATACGCATTATCAAAAAACACTTTTTTTATTATACGAATTATTATTGAAATTTTACCAATCGAACAATTACATTTGTTTGACAGTACAATTTATTAAGGACTAATATTAAAATAAAAACAATTTAATAATAAAGGTCCCAAATATAATTAGTGTTTGCCAGGACGGCCACGTTTTTTAGTTTCAACTGGAGCTAAAAAAAAAGATTAATAAAAAAGACAACACAATTTTTTTATTTTTATGTAAATAACCAAATATTCCAGTCAGAAATTGCCAGTGGTTAAAAAAAGTGCTGATAAAGCACTAATGTGTGCTTCTTTTGCACAGTTTGTAAAAAGTGTTTTGCATTTGGCGTTTTTAACATATGTAATTATTTGTGAATTAAGTTAATAATTTAACTTATTTAAAAAAGTATTTTTATTTTCTCAATAATTTGAAAATAACGGCCATCCTTTGGACGGTGGAGAAGCATTTACCCGTTGCAGTTTAAAGTGCTTTACCAACCGTATCTTTCTGACTAGGATGTATATATTAAATAAATGAAAAAATCTTACCATCTTCCGGTATAATAGTTAACGTTGCATTCGGAGAATTTTTATCTTTTGAACGACGTGGTCTCTGATGTTTTTCGCTGCCAACTGAACTGACAACACTCGCTACATCGTCGTCAATTTCATCCTGTAAGTGTAAAATGATTTCTATAATTCGACTAAGACTTTATATAATTTTTTTTTTATGAAATACCTTATCTTTAATGGATTTTCTTGTAACTCGACGTTTTGATGCAGTGGCACTAGAGGCTGTACTGTGTCTCGATGATACCGATTCAGCATCATCACTATCAGGATGAATATTGGAGAGTCGTGTTGCACGAGATTTTGTATTGTGTTTATTGGGAGGGGGTGAAATTTTTGCTTCTGTAGCAAATGCTTCAGATTTTTCCATTATGGCCAATTGTGTGCGTGTCAGACGACGAGTTGTAGAATATGAAACATTAGATGTGGCTGAATACTCACTTTTGGGCAAGCTTTGACGTTCAATATTGTGGTTTTCGGTGTGTTCGTCAGTACTCGTTTTGCGTTTCGTGCCAATTCTTTTGTTACTTTCTGTGTTATGTGATGGTGGAATACTTTCCGCTTCTTCTTCTGGCACTGATAATATACTACGACCTCTTAAGGTTCGCGGAGTGATACTTGTATCTGGTTGAGAACTAATGCTGTTACGTCTTGTACGTTTTGGAGTATAAGGCAATTCGGAAAGGTTGCTCGAGATAGAAGTTTTGCGAATACGTTTCGATTGTGTGGACTGATCAGTGCTTACATTCGGTGAATCCAATTCACTATCAATTGAGTTTAGACGAGACCTTAAACGAGTTCGAGTGGATGGAGAATCTAATGTGTTAGTATCTTCATTAATAGCATCCAATACGTTCGAACGTCTACGTGTAGAAATTTTAACAGCAACTCCAACAGGAGGCATAGAAGAACCTCGGGGGACACGTGAAAGTAAATTTTCAGAATCCTCTGCCTTCTCACGTTCAGGTGGTGTGGCAGTATCTCCAGTATCTCCAACAATTTCTTCGTGTGGTTTATAATTTGGTTGTAAAGAACTAGCTCTCAAACTACGACGAGTACGTGGAGTAAACGTAGAATATTCATCTGATTCTGTTAAAGTTTGGGGAGGCACAGATATACCTCGTGTATTTCTACGTGGCGAAAAAACAGTTCTAACAATAGGCTCTAATTCAGTAGAAGGTAAAGGAGAACCCCTTGATTTTCTTTGTTTTCGTGGCGAAGAAACATTGAGATTTTCTAAATCATGATGGTTTTCTAAAAGATTTAAATTTTCTTTTTTAAGAGTTGTTGCTTCAATAGAATTTTCAATTTTTGCTGAGTTTTCATCTTCATTATTTCTTGATTGTTCTTCTGCAACTTCTTTTTTACTTTTTGACTTACTTGCTTCAATTCCTTGAGAATGTTGTAATTTAAGATCAGAATAATCTGTTGAATCCTCCATTCTTAATGTTATTGACTCTTCTTCTGCAGACTCTAACACTATATTTGGTCCATCTACAGACAACAATGCAGTACAGGATAGTTTGACTGGACCTTTACCTTTATCAATTTCTTGCATTGCTTCTGGTTGTTCTGGTTCAATGATTTCTTTCAAAGCTTCTTCCACTTCTATAGTAACTTGGATATTTTTATTGGAAGTTTCAAATTCATCCACTTGATTTTTAGAATCTACTTTTAAATCCTTTTCAGTATCTGCAGTATTTTCTACTCTGGTTGTTTGTAGAATATATTCTTGTTTTTCAGGTATCATATCTACTTTATCACTTTTCTCTTCTTCATGTGATATAGTCTTATTGCCTTCTACATTCTTTATCACATCGACAACTTCTCCATCTTCACGTGATTTCATAGAAATATTCTTATTGTCTTCTGCATCTGTCTCTTTTTCTTTGACAATATCATTGGTAGAAGTACTTACATTCTCATTTACTTGCATATCAATATCGGATGATGTTGATTCTAGTAATACCGACATCACATTTTCAGCTTCATCTCTAGTATTTATAACTGTTTCAATTGTATTAGCTCCAGGGTGTTGTCGTATTTCACTGGTAGTAATATTTATAAAAACGGCATCTTCTTCTTGTTGTCCTTTTGAATTGGACAAAGAAATATCTTCTTGGTCATCTTCTATGGTAGTAATAGCTAAAGTCGGGTT
The DNA here is from genome assembly GCA_963682025.1 of Cordilura impudica. Taxonomy (NCBI): domain Eukaryota; kingdom Metazoa; phylum Arthropoda; class Insecta; order Diptera; family Scathophagidae; genus Cordilura; species Cordilura impudica. Next base: position 220,116,466 of record OY821520.1, read on the forward strand.
ATCTTCTAGAACTTTAACATCATCACCTCCACTTTCTTCGTAATAATTTGAAGGTGATCGAATATCTGAAGTAGAATCATCTATAATTTGTACCACTTGGTTAATTTCAGAATCGCTTTCACTCTCTTCATCATGTTCTTCATTCTCTTCATCAAGTGCATTATCAATATCATTACTGTCTTCAATTTCCAAATTTTGATCATTGTACATGTCTGCATCAGTTTCATTATCCCCCTCGTTATCTTCATTATCAACTTCTTCCTCGTCGTAATCTTCTGCGCTATCTTCTTCTCCTTCTGCGCTATCTTCATCATCAACTTCTTCTCCTTCTTCGAAATTTAGATAATTTTCATTATCCTCATCTCCATCTACTTCGTTATCGTCATCATCAACTTCTTCTGCAGCTTCCTCGTCGGCATCATTATCACTATATTTAATATCATATTCATATTCGTTTCTAAATCCTCCAGATGAAGATGACGATGACAAAACTATACAATCATCACTAGAATCTTCTTTAAAATCGGGTTGTTGAGCTTCCTTTTCTGATTCCACTATCAATTTCTTACATTCAGAGTCTTCTTCGATTCCTTCCATTTGTATTTCTTCTTCTTCCTCCTCTTCAGCCTGTTCTATGTGATCATTTTCCTTATCCAATTGTTTAGTATGTAATTGTGTTTCATTTTCACTCTTACCATTATATTCCAACTTAAATGAAGTGTCTTTAGCGGTAACCATCAATAGTGATTTGGTTTGTTGCAATGAAGTTGAGTCCAAAATTGAAAAGTCATATGTGCTCATGCCTAAGGTAGTCTCCAACATGTGACGTTTTTGCTCTTCTGTATGTTTGTCTTGGTTTTCAGATGGGTTAGGAATACTTGGCATGGCAAATATGTTATTGGATCCTGTATTAGTACATTCGAATGTTGTGAGAGATCCCAAAACAGTAGAACATTCTGAAAGTTTCGCCGGAGATGGTGGCTTTGGTTCGGAGTTGGTCTTGGTAGGAGTAGTACCTACTTTAGACGATGAAACTTTAGGTACAAATTCATTCATTTTGCTTCCTCCGACACATGTTCCATGAGATGAAATACTACCAAATCCAGTAGAAGTTTGAGTGAATTCTATCTTGGAATTTAGAGATGATGTAGTCAGAGGTTTGGTTAAAGTATCAAAAGCTGTAACATAAGCTAGATTGGTAGATTCTTTGCTAACATTTTCTTCAGAAGTACCAGGCTTTTCGTAACGTTCTATGGCAATTTTTTCTAGAGGATTTTTAGGGGAAGTATTCGATTTGCTTGGAGACTCCAAAGCCGGGACATATCCCAAATTACTTGATTTCTTAAAGGCTTCGGTTGTTTTTGTTTTACTTTCGGGGTCCGGCGTTAAAGATTTTTCCGCACATTCTACCGATAGTCTAACTAACGGTTTTCTTGGTTGAGGCCCAATAAGGAAACTATATTTACTCAAATTAGAACAATCCAGTTTGGAATTATTTTGCGAAGACAGTGGAGAATAGAAATTATCCTCTGAGGGATTACTCGAACTAACTACACTATTATTTGATTCTTCAGATACTGCTCTAGTAATTTGTTTTTTTGTACTCATAAATGACATTGATGAACATGGTCCGTCTTCTAGTTCTTGTTCAATATCCATATGTTCATCGAACTCTTCTGTCTTATCTATATCACATTGAATTTGTGAATTATTTAAATCGGTTGATGGTAACGTAAAGCGTAGATTCTTCTCCTCTTCAACTGCGACGTCACGTTGAGTGTGACCAGGTTCTGGTGTATTGGTTTTTAAAATACCTTGTATTTCGGGCAGTTCCGCTTCTTGACTACGTCTGGGTGGTGGTTTAATCAATAATGGTCTTGCCAATAGCTCCAAAGATTTCTTATGCGGATCTCTTTTATCTCTGATTGGCTCTTCTGGAGCAAATGTAAACTCAGAAGCAATTGAAATATTCACATTTTTACTCATTTTCATAAAATTTGATAGATCATCTACAATTTCTTGACCTATTAAGCGGCGTTTCTTTTTAGGATTCTGTTTATTTTCCATCCTCTGTCTATCTAAATTATCGTCATTGTCTAGTAAATCACTTTCAGCCAGAGTACGTTTTTCGGCGATTTTATATGCTTGAGGATATGACAGGTTATTTTTTCCTAAATAATGCATATAATTAGTTTCCATCTGCGGCCTTCTCAGAAACGGTGCATTATTAGAATTCAATAAATGTTTGGCACCATTCATTTTCTGTTCCTCTATTTCTCCCCAATAATAGGTAGCAAAATGAGCACTTAAGGCTGAACTATGATAGATGCCTCCCAATAGACCATTGGCATTTTGCTTAATTAATTGACAGCTCAATGGCACCGGAGATTTATTATCGACTTCCTTTTTTTTAATTTTATTTTTAATTCGAAAATAAACATCGGTCAAACCCTGTGTAACGGGTGTCATAGTAGTATTAAATGCTGATAATACCAAATTCGGTGTTTCCATCTGTGATGAGTGTTGAAATGAACCTCTCATACTTTTCGATTTGTTAGATAGTTCATCCATATATGAAACAGCTTCTATATATTTGCATTTTTGTAACAAATAAACAAAATGTAAACTTTCAGCCCCGAGTGATTTGCTTCTTTTCAAAATATTCTGCAATATTAATCCTTCTCTTTCTCTTAAAGCCAAATCTCTTATAACACCAAACTGGCCATTGCACAAACAACAGGTGAAAAACAGTTCCAGAAGTGCGTCATCATTTTTGGATCGAACAAAATGGAATGCTTCCGATATAAGTTCGTTGTCTAATAAGGTTTTTAATTTGAGCATTGGTGAGATAAGTGAGGGTTGTGATTCTAATATCCTCAATGCTAAGTTCGCGGACTTTTGTGTTAACAATGCTTCAATGAGTAGTTCGACCAGCCATTGAGGATAGTTTTGATTTTTGTTAAACGGTGAAATAAATTCATCTACAGCAGGCTAAAAAAAGGTACGACAATATAATATGCAAGATAAGTTTATTAGAATCTTTAAAAAACATTCATAAAACAGGAAATTAACAAACAAAATTAAAGAAAACTACTCGTATAATGTATTGCTTAGTTTATCGTGTATACAGCAAAAGTTTCACTACCGTAATGATGTTTGTTTTCATTAAATCTTAAAATTTATATAACAAAGCAAAACAAATAAAAAAGTTTACGCCTATGGATTCTCAATATTTTTAATCAACGAAATTTGGCATTAAGGAGTTCCAATATGGAGATGAATATTGAGCGTTGAACCCATTTAAATTATTTTATTCATAAATTATATTTCTATACCCTTTAGACCATTATGCACAGGGTATATATCAATTTATCATTCCTTTTGTAAATCATCGAAATAAATCCCGGACATCCCATGAACTATATATATTCTTATAAAAGGAGGGACCGATTTTAGGTAGCTTTAAGTTTAATGAATAAATAAGGTCTTTGAATAACAGTCTTTTGAATAACAGCTCTGCGGATAAGTAAAAACATATGGCAACCGTGACAGGAACATGTCGTGTGATCGGTAACCAATGATTTGGCCCTGTGGAAAATTAATAAGAGGCTAAAAAATATAAAAAAAATAAACATCGAACAAAATACATTCGATTGAAAAATAAAACAAATATTTGGTGCAGTGCTGTGCTTAGAAACCAATCTCTTTGACAATTAGAAAATTAAAAGAAAATAACAATATACAATCCAAATAAAATTGAAGTATCATTTCAATTAAATTAACCCAGAATCATTTTAATTTTATGGGAACTCGGGAATTTTCATTGTTTCATCTACATTCGTTATAACGCTCCTATTTTGACAATAATATTTTGACAGTGATTGTACAAATTAAATGAAGTGATTTTTTTGTTTTTATTAAAACAACATGAATAAGGGTCATATAACAATTGCATAAAGAGACGCATATAACTTTACTAAATATAAATTATAAAGAAGAAAAAACGGGTGTGACCGAAACACACAACAATTTCTATACGCAAGAAGATCATACGGCCATCGGGTAGCAGAAATAGCAACAAAATCATTAAGTATCAATAATTTAAAATATAAATAGAAATATCAGAAATTTGTAATGAATTTTGACAAACTGACAATAAGGCAATTAGCCTTTAATGAAATGAATTTATTAAATTGGAAATATATGAGAAATTTAATTGGAATACTTAAATTAGATGAATTAAAATAAACATTAAATTAATTAAGTATTGAAATTGAAATTATAATTAGAATTAAGATAAAAATTTGAATTAAAAATTAAAGATAAATATATAAATTTTGTAACATGTTTATGTAACAAGGAGGTACTTTTTTTTACAACTTTTTTTCATAACTTTGAATAGGAAAAGAAAGAGAAAAGAAAATATGAAATACCTATGTATATTAAGGAAAAAATACATAGGAAAGTAAATGATAGAATTGTTGTTAGGTAGAACTGCGAATGTTTTATTTTAGAAGATTTTTTTTTTTTTTTTTTTTTTTTTTTTTTTTATTGTTTATTGTTGATCAATGGAATTTTTTTTTCCAGTTCGAATCTAACTCTCTTTACGAACGGTTGTGTAAAAAATCAAAGCGTTTAGAGTACAACTATTTAGAACTAAAAACAAGTGTTTATTTTTGTTTTTGCAATTGCCTATTCTTGATCTCATTTGAACTCACGTGGTAGACAATCCAGCTTTAAAACAGGAATAAAAATTTTGCGATGGCCCGAGGGGGCAAATCTTCATCAAAAAGAAAGCTTGTGAATAAGAAGATGACAAAACTTCCTCCGGGTTTTGTTAACCCGAACATGGCGTCAACTTCAAGCAACAGATTTAGCCTGCTTGCTGGCCTCAATGATATGGATGTAACTCCCGTATCAAATATTAACGATGTTAAGGAACACAAACCTCCACCCATTGTTGTAGAAGCTAACGCTTCATTTACAGAAATACAAAAGATGCTTGGTAAGGATTGCATTTTCAAACGTACTTCAATTGGTACCAAAATTTTTGCTCCTAGTAATAAAATGTACGAATGCTACAAGCAAATACTTAAAGAGAATAAGATGGAGTTTCATTCTTATGGCTCCAAAGAAAATAGGTTATACACCACCTTTTTACACGGTTTACCCCGCATAAGCTCTGAGGAAATCTCCAAGGAGCTAAAAAACTACAACCTATCCCCCTCTTCCGTAACTGAAATAACCACCAAATTCAGTTCAAACAATAATGCAGTTTATAAAGTTCAATTTGTTCGTAAAAATTTTAATCCAACTGCTTTAAAAAATGTACGAACAATTTCTAATATTATAATTTCTTGGAAAAAATATAAATCGAAATCCAAGAACAAACCAACTCAATGCTGGAACTGCTTGATGTATGGCCATGGCGGTGAACATTGCCATCGAAGTGCTGCATGTATGATATGTGCAGAACAACATCATACAAGTGTGTGTCCGTTTAACACAAATGAAAAAAGACCAGCTGTTTTTACATGCTTTAATTGCAAAAAACAAGGAAAAGAGAGAACTGATCACTCTGCAAACGATATCAACTGTCCGTTACGTTCTCTCTATTTGGAAACTAGAACAAGAGTTACTTCTAAAAGTCCGAATAAAAGCAGACAACAACAAAATAACTCTTTTCAATTTAATGTGGGAGATTTTCCTAACTTAAGAAACAACAACACAAATTGTAACAATAACATCAATAATAACAGCAAAGCTACATATGCTAACCAGCTGAAAACAAACAACGACTTATTTAGCATTGATGAGCTTTTTGATATTTTCACTACAGCTATGGATGATTTGCATAGGTGCACTTCAAAAGTACAACAAATTAAAGTTGTTATGTCAATGGTAAAATACGCCCATGGATTATACTAATTTAAACGAATTCAAAATGCTTCACTTGAATGCTAATGGCATTTCAAACTTTTCTAAATTAAAACAATTTGAAATACTAATTGAAAGAGAAAATATTAAAATTGCGTCTTTGAATGAAACATTTTTTTCAGAAAATCATAGACCCTTTTTTAAAAATTATTATTTATATAGAAGTGACAGAACAGATGCTAGAGGAGGAGGAGTAGCTCTGTTAATTCATAAATCTGTCGCTCATAAAAACCTCTTTATATCACACACTTCATCAATCGAAAACATCTCAATTGAAGTTATTATAAATAATAGACCTATTGTTGTATCTTCGTTATATTCACCAAGGTATACCCATAACTTCTGTGCTGATATCTTGAACCTAACACCTTCCACCAAAGAATACATAGTTTTTTATACACTATCCTAATAGTCCAACCCTATTCCCCCATCAACACAATCGCGAAGCATCTACAGTCGATATTATTTTAAGCAATACCGCTTTGAATATAGACGTAAAGACAATGGATTACGAAATACCATCAGACCATCGCCCCATTATGTGTACACTTAAAAGATCAGTGGCCTTGCAGGTTGAACTCAACTATTATGATTATAGTGCAACCAACTGGAACATTTATATGAATTTTTTAGAAAATAAAATAACGTTAAATTCGGATATATACAATACCAAGGTAATAATTGATCAGGAAATACAAAAATTTATAAATGTAGTTTTTGAAGCAAGGGATACGTCTACACCTAAAATAACTCAACAAAATAATTTCACATTACCAGAAAGTACTGTGAAATTTATTAAACTAAGACGAAGCTTTAAAAGAAAAAGCCAACGATCTTCAAATATAGCCGAGCAAACTTTTTATAATCAATGTACTAAGTTTCTAAGTAACATGATTGATAAAAGTATTAATTCGGAACGCAATAAGAAATGGTCTCAATTATTATCCAATTTAAAACCAGGTGATAAATCATTTTGGAGAATAAGCAGGAACTTGCGAGGAAAAGGAAAAAATCAAATCTCTCACCTTGAGGTTGGAAATACAAGGATAACATCTGATAAGGACAAGGCTGAAGTCCTGGCAAATACATTTGTCAAAGCAAATAACCTCACTTCGAATTACAACCACTCAGCGGATATAGTAATAAATACAACAGTAAATAATTTTAAGAAGGAAAATCCCAGTTCTGAGTCAGCAATTTATACATCTCTAGAAGAAGTAATGAATATTGTCTCATCATTAAAACCCTCAAAATCTCCTGGTTTTGACAATGTTCCCAACCTGCTCTTAAAGAAACTACCACTCAAAGCTCTAAAATTACTGGTTATAATATTTAACAGCTGCATCAAACTCAACTATTTCCCAAACCATTTCAAAAACGCTAAGGTTATAGCTATCAACAAACCTAGTAAGCCAAAAAGTAACCCAAATAGCTATAGACCTATTAGTTTATTAAGTAACTTAGGTAAAATATTTGAAAAAATACTACATTCTCGTCTTAGTGAATTTGTAACGACCAATTCTATTGTTGCTAAAGAACAATTTGGATTTAAAAAAGGGCATAGCACTACTCACCAAATAAACAGAATTAAAAATCAAATAATCACAAATAAAAGCAATAAACGTTCAACGGGTCTAATATTGTTAGATATTGAAAAAGCGTTTGACACCGTTAGGCATAACGGCCTAGTATTTAAACTTCTTGATGCAAATATACCAAAATATTTATGCAAACTTATTTCAGATTTCATTCACAGCAGAAGCTTTAAAGTTGCGATTAATAATGAAACATCATCTCCCAAAACCATTACCACAGGGTTACCTCAAGGATCAGTCTTGTCGCCATTGCTTTACTCGATATATACATCCGATTTCAAAGTTCCGAAATATATGAAAGTTGCTTACTACGCAGATGATACTGCGTTAATTTCTTCAAACAAACTTACAAGTGCACTCCTGAAGAAAATGGAAAAGGGACTTGTTAATTGCAGTAAATATTTTCACAAATGGAAAATCAAAATTAATCCAAACAAGACCCAAGCAATTATTTTTCCGTTCAACAAATCTCCCAAAAGACTGCCAAGACGTCATCTTCATATGGGAAATAATACCATAAATGTACTTAATCATGTCAAATATCTCGGAGTTGTCTTGGACAAAAAGCTTACTTTTAAACAACATATTATGGCTACGTGTCAAAAAGCTATAAAATCATTTAAAGCATTATGGCCACTACTAAATAGAAGGTCATTTCTAAACCCCAAAAACAAAAATCTACTCTTCAAAAGTGTTATAAGGCCGATATTAACATACGCGTGTCCTATTTGGAGTGACGCTGCCAACTGCCACCTAAAACGCTTACAAATTATACAAAACAAATGTCTTAAAATGATAAATAAAAAGCCCTGGAGGTATCCTACAAATCTTCTTCATGAAGAAACAGGTTATGAAAAAATTATCGATTTCATAACAAGGATTAACAACAATTATTTTGCCAAAATTGAAAATTCCTCTTACCCACTGATAAGAGAATGTAGAGAAATAACGTAAAATTAAAAAGAAATCACCAAATTGAAAATTATATGCTTATAGAGGTCTATTATTTCTAATAAACCTTCTATAAGCATATAAATATTTTCAGATAGTATTTGAATTTATTAAATCATATAAAGTTTTTTTTTCCTCCCATTTTCCTTTAAAAATCATTAAAAAATAAAATAAAAACTATTTAATGTCTTTAGATCCTATATATTATTTGTTGCAATATCTATATAAAGATAAGATCTCATATGTAAATATCAAATTTGTTAAAATATGTAAATAAAGGAAGAATGTATAATTGAAAAAAAAAAATCAATGGAATTTTTTTTATCGTATTTTGAGTTTTACGCGATACAGCCCATTACTTCATCGATCCAGGTGTAGGACAATAGGTTGCGGCAATCGAGAGGATGATAATGTTAACTGCCACTGACGGGCAGGGAACTGAACTCCTGAATAGTATTCCTCACGATATCTGTAGTCCTGCCTAATAGGATAAAATAGGTGCTAACGATCACTTTCTACCGTCCAATTTACGACTCAGTCACTTGGTCATTAATAAATGGAAATATAACTGTCACTTGGTCCTTAATAAATGGAAATGTAACTCAGCCACTTGGTAATTAATAGATAAAAGACAATGGTTGGTTTCGATCCGAAGGAGAAAAGGGAGCAGAGGAATCCCTACTGATTATATAGATTTTGATATTATATTTTTTTAGTAGTTTGCTTTGATATCCTTATTCGGTGGAACTTTTTGTTCTATTATTGGTGTATTAAACTGGAAACAATCAATGGAGAATTGAGCTTGTGGACTAAATGTAATGCATGACTCCTTGGTTAATTTGCTCTTACCTTTTGCGAGTTGTCATTGTATTGTCACTCACTGTAAATGTCATACATCACCGACTATATAGTGATTATCGAAAGTCATTAATGAGTTATGTGACATTTTTATATTGAATTAAAAGTAATTTTTGATTACGTTTTAAACAGCCCCTTGTGTGACTGTTCATCTACACGTTTATTTATTAATTTTATTATAACTTTCTTTCAAGAATTTTTCGGTAAAAAAAGAAAGAAAAAAAGAGAGAAAAAAAATTATTTTTCTTGTTAATTTTTATTTCAATATAATTTCTGTTAAAAGTTAATTGAAAACATTTGTTCCGTATCTTGTTTTTATAAACAATATTTTTAAATCTTTGTCTAAATGTTGTTTTCCGTATTTACACCAGTTGAAGTGCATTGGTTTTTTTTTATTAGTTTTTATATTTGGTTTAAATTGTTTTGTTTTTCCATTTGTCACAATATGCCATTTATTGTAATTGGTCTGTTTTGTATTTAGCGAATATTATACAGTGTTGTGTTTTTTTATTGTGTGTAGAAAATATTTTTAATAAATTTTTCCGAACTCATTAGAAAAGTTTACGCATACAACAGCTAAATTATGAAGAGGATACATGTTCAATTATGTTTTAACTGGTGAACACTTACAAATATCTCGGGATCTACGTGGATCAGAACTTCAAGTGGAATATTCATATAGACCAACTCCGTATATTATTAATTATTATTAATTATTATTAATTATTATTATTATTAATTATTATTAATTATTATTAATTATTATTATACCGGGTGATTTTTTAAGAGCTTGATAACTTTTTTTTAAAAAAAAACGCATAAAATTTGCAAAATCTCATCGGTTCTTTATTTGAAACGTTAGATTGGTCCATGACATTTACTTTTTGAAGATAATTTCATTTAAATGTTGACCGCGGCTGCGTCTTACGTGGTCCATTCGGAAAGTCCAATTTTGGGCAACTTTTTCGAGCATTTCGGCCGGAATAGCCCGAATTTCTTCGGAAATGTTGTCTTCCAAAGCTGGAATAGTTGCTGGCTTATTTCTGTAGACTTTAGACTTGACGTAGCCCCACAAAAAATAGTCTAAAGGCGTCAAATCGCATGATCTTGGTGGCCAACTTACCGGTCCATTTCTTGAGATGAATTGTTCTCCGAAGTTTTCCCTCAAAATGGCCATAGAATCGCGAGCTGTGTGGCATGTAGCGCCATCTTGTTGAAACCACATGTCAACCAAGTTCAGTTCTTCCATTTTTGGCAACAAAAAGTTTGTTAGCATCGAACGATAGCGATCGCCATTCACCGTAACGTTGCGTCCAACAGCATCTTTGAAAAAATACGGTCCAATGATTCCACCAGCGTACAAACCACACCAAACAGTGCATTTTTCGGGATGCATGGGCAGTTCTTGAACGGCTTCTGGTTGCTCTTCACTCCAAATACGGCAATTTTGCTTATTTACGAAGCCATTCAACCAGAAATGAGCCTCATCGCTGAACAAAATTTGTCGATAAAAAAGCGGATTTTCTGCCAACTTTTCTAGGGCCCATTCACTGAAAATTAGACGTTGTGGCAGATCGTTCGGCTTCAGTTCTTGCACGAGCTGTATTTTATACGGTTTTACACCAAGATCTTTGCGTAAAATCTTCCATGTGGTCGAATAACACAAACCCAATTGCTGCGAACGGCGACGAATCGACATTTCACGGTCTTCAGCAACACTCTCAGAAACAGACGCAATATTCTCTTCTGTACGCACTGTACGCATTCGTGTGGTTGGTTTAATGTCCAATAAAGTAAACTGAGTGCGAAACTTGGTCACAATCGCATTAATTGTTTGCTCACTTGGTCGATTATGTAGACCATAAATCGGACGTAAAGCGCGAAACACATTTCGAACCGAACACTGATTTTGGTAATAAAATTCAATGATTTGCAAGCGTTGCTCGTTAGTAAGTCTATTCATGATGAAATGTCAAAGCATACTGAGCATCTTTCTCTTTGACACCATGTCTGAAATCCCACGTGATCTGTCAAATACTAATGCATGAAAATCCTAACCTCAAAAAAATCACCCGTTATAACAAACAGGATAGTTTTTATAAGATAGTATTTATTTTATTTAGTACTTCAGCTCTATCTAGGAGCTGAGTCTTTTAATGCTAAATTATTAATGATTGATTGATTACAAAATGTTCTTCTTTATATACATATTGTCAACCTATATTAACAACAATGTGTTACCTGCACTTGGGTCAGCATAAACATAAGTGTGCCAGCGTAACAACAACATACAATAACAATATACGCAGTCATACAATGTTTTGCAAATGCGGTGGTCAACAATATTGATATTTGTTATTTCTGCATTTGCAAATATTGTACGCTATGCAGTGTGGGTATTATACAGCACACTACGAAAGTCGTGCTACGCTACACCTTCCTTTTTTATAAGAATGTTAATATAACATTTTTGTTCTATGGACATTCTTTTATTAATTGTACTGTTGGTTTTTTTTTTTTTTTTTTTTTGTGGTTGTATCAAGTGCAAGTTTCACATTTTACAATAAATTTATTTTATTTTATTTACAAATATAGATTTAAAGAAAAGAATACATATTGTTTATTTAATATTGGATAACTTAAGTCTATTCTTATGAACTATTTGTTCTTTATTTGTTTTCTTATCAACTAGGGTTACATTATTTCTGAAATCTATTTTCTTAATTTTATATGGCCCTTTATATGCCATCTCTAACTTATGTCCTGCATCATTTCTTACTAAGACTAAATCTCCTATTTTAAAATTGTAATCTAATTTTGTTTTATCATAATTAATTTTTTGTTTTATTTTATTTATATCTAATAGTTTTTTAACTCTATCTATTGCTACTTCTAATCTAAATTTAATTTCCTTAGCATAATTATCTATATTATAAAGTGGTGCAACTCTATCTACTTCACTAAATTGTCTAAAATTGTTTGGAATTTTTCCAAAAATAAGTTCATAAGGGTAATAATCATGTACTGTAGATGGTGTAGTGTTAAAACAGTACGTGAAATATTTGAGCCATTCATCCCAGTCGTCTTTATCTACTGATATGTAGTTTCGTACGTATTCGTTAAAAGTCCGGTGACTTCTTTCTATCGTACCTAGTGTCTGGTGATGATGTGCTGTCGATGTGCGTTTATCTACCTTCAATAGGTTGCAAAGCTCTGTCAGTATAGAGTTCTTGTATTCTGTGCCCATATCCGAAATGAACGTCTTCATTGGACCGTATATAAGCACAAAATTTTCCAATATCGCTTTTGCGATCGTCTTAGCTGATTTATCTTTTATTGGTATTGTTATAAAGTGGTTGTGGAAGTATATTTAACTTTAAATTTTCTTGGCCGGCGCTTTAAACGCCACTGGCTCTTTCAATGTTTGTCAGCCTTTTTTTTAAAGCTACAGGCAAAGCACTTAATAGTGCTAACAAGATTATTTCCTTTTTTTACAAAAGAAAACTAAAGCCAATTGATCGGCTGAGTTGAGTTTTAAGATTGATTTTATTTACAAACTTAATCCTACTTATAAATAAAACTAACGGTACTTAAAGCTATTCTATTGTTTACATTCTTAATCCTAAACTTAATCCTAAAAACAAAACATATGGTTTAACAGACATATGTTTACATATGTTTTATTAGTGATGGTAAATTCATTACAAACATATGGTTTAACAGACATATGTTTACATATGTTTTATTAGTGATGGTAAATTCATTACACCCTCACCCTCTATTGAAAAATGATTTTTGTATATTTAAATACAAAAATTATTTTTGTACAAATATTTTTTATAAATGTTTATTTAATTTTATAAAGATATGTATTTTTTTAACATATTATTGTGATATTTTTTTGTTTTTCCATTAACATCTAAGACAGAATTAACTCCCTGTCTTTCTATTATTTTATATGGCCCATGATATGGTGCCTGATTTTTCTTCCTATTCATTCTCTTAAGTAAAACGAAATTTCCTACTTCTAAATTTAACGGATTTATTTTTATACTATTTCCTATTCTTTTTTTTTTTTGCTATTTCTATGTATTCTTTTGTTTTTTGTAATGAAAATTTTAACCTTTGTTTTAGCTCTTTTGCATAATTTTCTATATCATAAGATATTTCTTCTTTTCTTATTGTATCATTTGGTAGGTATGGTAATTTTCCAAAGACTAATTCATATGGTGTGTAACCAGTATCTACGTGTGGGGTTGTATTGTAGGCGAATGTGAGATAAGGGATCCAAAAGTCCCATTCATTATCTTTGCAGAAATTTAGCATGAATTCATTAAGTACCCTATGATTACGTTCTATTGAACCTAACGTCTCATGATGGTATGGTGCACTGAAAACTTGTTTTATGTCCAATAAACTGCATACTTCTGACATCAATTGGTTTATAAATTCTGTGCCTTTATCTGATTTTAATATTTTGAAATTTCCGTACTTTAAGATAAATTGCTCTACTAATGTTTTTGCAACAGTTTTCGCTTCTTTTGTTTCCATCGGATATGCTACTACATATTTTGTTAGTTCGCATTGTATGGTTAAAATGTATCTGTTATAGTTGGATAATCTTAGTGGTCCCACTGTATCAATTGATACTGTTTCAAAACTGGTTGATGGTGTATCTGTTAGAATTAATTTTTCTTTTGTGTGTTTTATTTGTTTATTTGTTTGACACTGTTTGCAATTTATTACGTATTGTTTTATCTGTTTGCTCATATTTTTCCATATGTAGCGTTGTTTTAATTTTAAAGCAGTTTTTCTGACACCTAAGTGTCCTCCATGTATTGAATTGTGATATTCTCTAATTAGTTCTATCTGTTTTTCTTTGCAAAGTATTCTTTGTAGTTCATTGTATAATAATATTTTCAAATTAGTTTTTCTTTTTAATTGTAAATTGTTGTATAAATTTTTAAATTCTTCTATGGCCATAGTATCAAATATTTGGCTACTTTTGCTTAAAGCTAGCTCATTTATTCTTAAATCATGCATTTTTGATATCAGTTTCTCCAAAGTCAGCTTTGTGATCGATGGATTATCGCTGCATCTTGCAATAATTTCGTTATTTGTTATTTTAATTGAATATCTTTTAAAATCTTTATTTATTTCAAACTTAAGTTTTTTTGTTTTACGTATATCTGATATTGATGTACAGTTCCATATAAAAAGTTTATCAGACTTCTGCTCGGACATGCACTTCGTATTTTCTGTAGTATCAGGGTTATTTGCATTAATCATCTGTTTTTTCATATTTCTTGTTATTGCTAATATTTTCTGATCTGATTCATTTCTGGTGGGAATCATTGCTTTCAGTGTGTCACTGTTTAAAATTATCCGTGATAATGCATCTGCATTAGTGTTCATTTTTCCTTTTTTGTATTTAATTTCAAAATCGTAGTCGGATAAATCCATTCTTATTCGTGTCATTTTAGACGATGGGTTTTTGTGTGAAAACAAAGAGATTAATGGCCTGTGGTCTGTTACCACTAAAAATTTTCTTCCATACAGGTAAGGCCTAAAAAAATTTATTCCCCAATGGATGGCTAGTAGCTCTTTCTCAATTGTGGGTTTCTTTATGTCGTGTTTCGATAATGATTTGCTAGCATATGATATTGGTAAGTCAGATCCAATTTCACCTTGTGATAAGACTGCACCAATTGCAAAATTTGACGCATCTGTGGTTAAAATAAAGGGTTTGTTAAAATCTGGGTATTGTAGTATTGGTGGGTTCATAAGTTTATCTTTTAATTCTTCAAATGAATTTTGACATTCTTTATCCCATGTGAATGGTTTGTTTTTCTTTAGTAGTGAATTTAAACTTTTTGCAATGTCAGCGAATTTTGGTATAAACCGTCGATAGTAGTTGCAGAAGGCTACAAATCTTCGTACTTCATCTGCCTTTTTAGGAACTGGATAATTTTTTATAACATTATCTTTGGCTGGGTCTGTTTTTATGCTTTTATCTGTCATGAGGTGCCCAAGATATACTACTTCTGGTTTTAGAAAACTGCATTTTGTTGCATTTAGTCTGAGATTGTATTTTCTCAATCTGTTGAATACTTTTATGAGATTATCATTGTGGTGCTTTAGACTACATCCAAAAATAATGATGTCGTCCACATATAGAAAAGCTTCGGCATCTAAACCACTAAGTGCAATTGTCAACATTCTTTGGAAACTATTTGATGATATTTTTAATCCGAAAGGTAGCCGTTTAAATTGATAGTGTCCGTTTCCTGTAGAGAAAGATGTCAGCGGACGTGAATTTTCATGTAGCGGTATTTGATGGAAAGAGCTTGTCATATCAAGCGTTGAGAAATATCTAGCCCTTCCAAGTTTATCAAGAACATCTTCAAGCCTTGTTAATGGGAATTTGTCGTTAACTATCTTTTCATTTAATTTTCGGAAGTCTACTACAAGACGCCATTTTTTTGTATCGTTTGCTGATTTTTTAGGTACCACCAATAATGGTGAATTGTATGGGCTAATTGAATGCTCGATTATGTTATCGGCTAATAGTTGGTCAACTTGATTATTGATCTCTTCCATTTGAGTTTGTGGTAGCCTGTAATTCTTTATATAAACTGGTGTTGAATCATTAATTTGTATTTGTTGTGTGTAGAAATTGTTTACACTTAGTTCTTCTCCAGGGAGATGAAAAATATCTTGAAAATCTTTGAAAATGTCAATTAGTGTTTCTTTTGCATATTGGTCATTTCCACCAATATCAACGTTGCTTAAAAGTGTATTCAATCTACTATAATTCTCTTTATTTCCGATTTTTGCAGAATATATACTATAATGTGTTAATGGTTTTAATTTGTAGTTCAAACTCTTCAATACTATTTCTTTTTCATTTGTATTTAATATTTTAACATGTGCTACTTTTCGTGCAGGTATTAAGCTATTTGCCAGGTATACACCTTCAGTTATTTCTTGACTCAGTATAATGCTCTCTTCGTCTACCTTTGTATTAAGAGGAATTATCGCCTCTGACCTTGCTGGTATGACGATGTTTGTCTGATGTATTGTTTTTGGGTTCATTGGTAGCGTTATTTCGTGTTCGTTTATGTTAAAAGTAATTGTAAACGTTTCGAAATCTATTTTACACATATACTTCGTTAACATATCACGTCCGATTATTCCATCGGTTTGAATTGGAAAATCATTATCTACTGTATGGAAATTGTGTTCCACAGTTTCTGTCGAAAGTGCTAAATTCAAATTTTTCGTACCTATACAATCTATGGCTTCGTTTGTTATGCCAGACAATCTAACTGTATCTGATGTATTAATACTTGAGAGATTTTTAATTTTGCATATTGAAATATCTGCTCCTGTATCTACGAGAAATTTTAAATTTTTGTCTACATTATTGCATTTAATAATTATGAATGTATTAATATTGTTTGATATTTTGAATATTCGTAATTTTTGGCTCTCTGGGCAACTGTTTTTGTCACCCGGCCTTTTTAGTTTCCCTCATCAGTTGTGTAATGGAATGATTTGTACGCATTATTGTTTTTATTTCTTTTATTAGTTATATTTTCACTATTGTTTCTGTTGTTGTTATTATTGTTATAATTTCTGTTGTTATTTCTGTAGTTATTATTGTTATTATAATTATTATTATTTTTGGAATTGGGGTTTCTGTCAAGGTTTCCTCTTGTAGTGTTATGTGTGTTGAAGTTTCTGTATCCAGTATTGTAATTGTTGTCGTTTCTAAAATTACCATTTTTGCTTCTGTTATTGGAGTTACTAAAATTGTTATTATTGTGTCTGATATCAAAATGAATATTATTATTTCCATAATTGTTTCCTCGGTAATTTGAAAATCTTGCTCTATTGTTATTGTTTAATCGGCTGTTAATGTTAAATACATTTTTATTTTCAAAGCCTAAATTTCTTTCTGCTGTCAGACATTTTTCTACAGCCTCATTAAAAGTTTTTGGCATATTAGCTAATAAAATTTGTTGATACTTCATGTGTATCCCTTTTATGAAAACATTAAGTGCGACGCTATCGCTCATTTTGTAAATTGCGTCTTTACTGTCTTGTGTGACATTTGGTAAATTTTTAATTTCAAAATTGCTCAATTGGTCTGAGAGTTCGGCTATTTCTTCTCTAAATTCAGATAAAGTCTTGTTATTTTGTTTTATCGTTCCCAAATCCGTCAGAACATGTTGTAGTGTTTTTGGATTAGGAAACGCGTTTTCCAGTGCATTTTTCAAATCTTTAAAATTTGTTAGTCGATTAGCACGGCCTAGAATGCTTCGCACTTGAGTCGTTAACTTGAAATTATAGACGTATTTAATGAATATTTCTCTATCTTCTTCTTTTAATAATTCATGGAGCAATTCTGCCTGTGCAATAAAATCTTCTAAATATTTGTAAGTGCCTTTAAATGTTTGGAGGTTTTTACCCACCATTGAAATATCGAAAGTACCCATTTTTGTCAAATTACCTTCCTGCCAATCTTGATCAATATCTTTAGTCTTCATATTTATGTTTTTTATTATTTCTATTAATTCTTTGTGTACAATTTCAAATTCTATTTTTAGGTTTTTATTTTCTTCATTCTTGTTTGCTATGCAAAATTCTTCTATGCTCTTTTCTAAATATGCTAATCTTTCTAATTTATTTTCTTTATACTTTTGTTCATAAGTCCTATTCTTACTCTTTTTTATATTTAATTTGAGCTTTTCTAACTCATCTATGCATTCTTTTATAAAATTCATTTGTTAAGAAAGAAAAAAAAAAATTTTTTTTTTTTTATTTTTTTTTTTTTATATATAATTATGAATATTAAAAAAAAAATTTTTTTGTTAAAACTTCATTTGCCGAATCATTTTGTTAACTTAAAAAAATGTTAAATTGATATAATATATGATAATAAAATATAATTATAATATTAATTTTCTCTCAGTATATTATTTAAACTTGGCATCACTGTATGATTACCGATTATTAAAAATAAAACAGTACTATGTATTTGGTACTTTGCTGTTTTATAGTGAACAGCTGTTCAGTTTTTACAATTCATTAAATGTGTTTGTATTGTATTTCGTTTTATTTTGTTAAAGCTTAAATTTCATAAGAGTGTACTTTTTTTTGTTCTTAAAAATTGTGTTTTTTTTTCTATTTACAATGTGTTAAAATAAAATTAATATAATATAATATAATGTGTTAAAGTGTGTATTTATGTTTTTAGTTCTAAGTGTTTTTTTTTTTTGTAAATTTAGTGTTTTTATTGTATAATGGTTTCTTTTTATATAGTGTAATGAATTGTAAAAAAAAATATATACATATGTTGAAAATCAATAAAATTTTACTAAATATATTCCTTTGTTGTTTTCTTTTTTTTTTTTCTTTCTTGTAAGGGTTTAAGTTTAAGTTTCTTATTATAGCAAAAATTTATATGAAAAGTTTTTTTTTATGCTAAATTCAAGGCATTGTGAGTTTTTGTAATTCATTTTCTATTTTTTGTTTGTTATATATATTTTCTATTGTAGCAAAATTGTGTTAAGAAAAAAGGACGTGTTTTAAAAAAAGATTTTTTTTATTCAAGTTCTTTTATAAAGATTTCAATAAATTCTATTAACAAAATATGTGCATTTTTTATTTTCTTTGTTTGTTTTTTTGCAGTTTATTTTCTATAATTTCGATGTCTTTCCATATCTCCGACGCTATGTCCCATGGTGGAGGGTTTTCAGCATTCACCCGTCGCTTCAGGTCAGCTAGTTTTTTTCGTAGCTTCACTAGCTTACCAGCCCTTTGCCTCTTGGGTTTTTGTGTCGGTGGTATCGCTGTGAGTCGCTGTTCCTTTTTCTGTTGCTGCCGTCGTAAGTATTCCTCTATACTAATGGGTTGTGGCTGTTGTTTTTTATCGGCTGTGTTTAAATTGTTGTTTTCCATTTCCAGACTACTTTTCGAGGCCAGCAGGACAGGATCGCCATAAAGTGGTTGTGGAAGTATATTTAACTTTAAATTTTCTTGGCCGGCGCTTTAAACGCCACTGGCTCTTTCAATGTTTGTCAGCCTTTTTTTTTTTAAAGCTACAGGCAAAGCACTTAATAGTGCTAACAAGATTATTTCCTTTTTTTACAAAAGAAAACTAAAGCCAATTGATCGGCTGAGTTGAGTTTTAAGATTGATTTTATTTACAAACTTAATCCTACTTATAAATAAAACTAACGGTACTTAAAGCTATTCTATTGTTTACATTCTTAATCCTAAACTTAATCCGAAAAACAAAACATATGGTTTAACAGACATATGTTTACGTATGTTTTATTAGTGATGGTAAATTCATTACAAACATATGGTTTAACAGACATATGTTTACATATGTTTTATTAGTGATGGTAAATTCATTACAGTTACCAAGTATTTAGTTAAGTCACATATCATTGTGACTGCATATTCATTTCCATAAATTGACTTTGGAAATGGTCCAATTGTATCTACGTACACCGTATCAAAAGCCCTATTTGGTGTCTCCGTTATTGTCATTGGAGTTTTTATATGTTTCTCCGTTTTAGCCAATTGATATTTATGGCATGTTTTCACATATTTGGCAATGTCTTTTGTCATATTTTTCCAGTAATAGTATCTCCTGATCTTCTCAGTGGTTCTATATATCCCACAATGTCCTCCTTCTATAGGATCATCATGGTATTTCAGCATTATCTCACGTATTGCCTTTGCATTCGTGTTATCAATTTTAGTTACTTCGTTTAATAGCGCTATTCTGATTTTATTCATTGTTTTATTGCCCATATTCTCAAATTCACTTATCGAGACAAATTCGAAAATCTTCTCATGTGGTGAAATTTGAATCTTATTAATATTTAGTTTACAGGCTATTCGTTCTAGCCTAGGGAAAAATTGTCCTAAGTCAATATTCTCTTTAGTAAACAAATCATCTATTCTTATGCTAGCATATATGGATTTTCCCTTTTTGATGTAACATCTGTTGGGTAAAATCTTTAATTTATAATATCTTTTGACGTCTATATTATTCAATGGTATATATACCTTGGGCTTATTATTATTATTGATATTTTGCTGATTTACTACTGGTTTACTAATTTTCTCTTCCTTAGTCATCGATCTTGTCGTGACCCTTAAAACGGATGAAATCTTGTCGTTAATATCCTTTAAGTCATTTATTGTAATGCGCGACAGTGCGTCGGCAACATAATTATCTTTTCCCCTGAGATATTCTACTGTGAAATCATATTCCTCCAGATCGAGTCTCATTCTCGTTAGCTTAGAACTTGGATTTTTCATGGAGAACAGGTATGAAAGTGGTCTATGGTCTGTTCGGACCAAAAAATGTTTTCCATATATATATGGTCTGAAATATGTGACAGCCCAGTGTATGGCAGTTAATTCCTGTTCAATGGTCGATTTGTTGCTTTCGCCTTTAGTGAAAGTTTTAGATGCATAGGCCACAGGTAGGTGTCTACCTTCATGTTCCTGTGTTAAAACTGCACCGCAAGCATGCTTACTCGCATCTGTTGTTATGCAAAATTCCTTCGTAAAGTCTGGGTACTGAAGCAATGTTGGGCTCATTAATGCCTTCTTTAAGTATTTAAACGCGCACTCACAATCTTTTGTCCACTGAAATGGTACTCCCTTTTTGGATAGCCTTGTAAGGTGTCTGGAATATTCAGAGAAGTTTCTAATAAATCATCGGTAATAGTTGCAAAACGCGACAAACCTTCGTGCGCTATCGGCGTTCGGAGGCGTCGGGTAATTTTCTATCACCGAATATTTACTATCATCCGGTAATATTCCTCTATCAGTACATTTGTGGCCAAGGTAGGTTACCTCTCTCACAAAGAATGAACATTTTTGGGGGTGTAGTTTAAGATTGTGTTTACGGCAAAGATCGAATACATCCTTCAAATTTGAAAGCATATGTTTTTCAGAACATCCCAATACAACCAAGTCATCCATATATAGGAATGCTTGATTCGGCTTCAGACCACTGAAGGCTAATGTCATCATTCTTTGGAATGAATTCAGTGCTATTTTTAAGCCATATGGTAGTCTAGTAAATCTGTATGAACCATTGTTTCTTGAAAATGACGTCAAGTCTCTAGAGTTCTTTTCCAAACCAATTTGATGAAACCCGGACATCAAGTCCAAACAAGAAAAATATTTTGCTCCACCTAGTTGGTCTAGAATATCGTCTATTCTAGGCAACGGGAATTTATCTGATATTAGTTTTTTATTTATCTGCCTATAATCTATCACCAAGCGCCATCTTTTTTCATCTGTTCCGGGAAGTGATTTCTTTGGTACCAACAGAATTGGGCTATTGTATTCCGAAAATGATGGTTCGATTATCTTGTCATCTATTAGTTTTTCAACCTGTTTGTTTATTTCCTCCTTGTGAGATTCTGGTATGCGATAATTTTTAATATACGTTGGTTGATTAGCTTTTACTCTCAGTTTTGGTTCATAGAAATTGTTGGTAGTAATTGTTTCAATCCCTAAGCCAAAAATATCATTGTATTCTAAACAAAGCTTAGTTAAAATTGTTCTGAACTGTTCAGGAAAGTTTCCCTTCAAAAGGTCCAAAACTGCAGATTTTCTTTGGCTATTTTTATGTGGTTTTTGTTTTACTATTTCATAGTCAGACATTTTCTCGGTTTTTATGTTATTTTGCCTAATTGTTACTATTTTATGTGTGGTATTTAAAAAACGAACCAATGCGTTATTTGATTTTACCAGTGTATTTGGTACAAAAACACCTGGTACGATTTCTTGATTTGGTATTAGTACATCGTATTCAAGCTCCGGAAACCTGATTTGACGAATCACTTCTGACCTTGGTGGGAGTGTTATTCCATTGAAGCCGTTCGTAAGTGGAATTTCTATTACATGCGACAGATTGGGTGGTCGTAGTACGAGGTAATCATGGTTCCCATTTAAATCTAGTATACATTTATACTTCTTAAAAAAATCCATTCCAAGGATACCGTCGCAAGGTATTGGAAAATTATTTTGCACTACTTGGAAATCATGTGGTATCAAAGAACCTCTAAATTTTAGGTCAATAAATACATTACCTATTGAACGAATTTTACCCTGTCCTATTCCACTCAATGTGGTTGTTCTATTTCTGTTAATTTGTGTTTGATAAAAATGTTTAGTTTTTATAACCGAAATGTCTGCCCCTGTATCTACCAACAGTGTTACCGTGTTGTTCGTGTCGTTAATTTTTATATTAACATAAAAACTTAAGCTGAGGTTAAGGTTGTATATGTAGTTGGTATTGTTATTATGATATATCTCAGAGGATTTTAGCAGTTTTCCGAATCATTTTCATGTGACTCTGCTGCTCTGACGTAATTTCTGTTACGTCTGTGGTTCTGATTTTGTTGAACTCTGTTGTGAATAGGTTTTTGTTGGGGTCTGCCGTTGTTACTGTTATTACTATTATTGCGTGGGTAATTGTACCTTCCACGATATTGTCTGTAGTTATTATTTCGGTTAAACTTCTGCCCGAAATACAATACGGCATTTTGTTGCCCTGTTGCTTCAGTGCAACTGTTTATGAATTTGCCAACGGCCTCATTCATGTTACTGAATTGGCCTGCTTCCATGACAAGTTTAACTTTATCGATGGTGCAATTTTTGGTTAGTGCCTTTACTGCAACCTGTGTTGAATATTTACATGCCAATTCGCATGGCAAACCATCTGATAAATAGGCATTTTCTAATGACTTCGTTATATTCTCTATTTCACTGCAATAATTATTGGCAGTTTTATTGTTTTGTCGGGTATTCATTATTTTTGCTGTCAACCGACTCGCCCTTTACTGAGTTTTTTAGTTTATGTATTATCTCAGTAATGGTTTGTTCATTACCTATTAAATTTCTTGCACTTCCCTTTAACTTCGTTTTTATTAAAGAGACTGCGATAGATTCGTGGTCACCTTTGATGGATTCTGTAACGAGTCTATAAAGGAACGTAAATTTTCTGGTTTTCCATCAAATTCTATGATCAGCTTTGAAGCTGTGTTCAGAAAGTCAACGACTGTTTGTGTCATTTTTACTTCTGTACTTTCCAAAGAGGATCCAATATTCTCTGAATTTTCAGTTTCCACTAAGAATTTTACCTCTTCGTGTAGTGTATCTGGTAATTTTACCTTAACACCCTTCTTAGATGATATAATCAGGATTCTAGTCTTGACATCTAAGAAAAAACTTGCAGCAGCTGTCCTATGTGGTGTCGTTAGTCTGTTATAATTTGCATTTAGCAAGACCCTGTCTAACTTTTCGCATAAGATTCTAATATGTTTTATTATTGTTTCCTCTTTTGTGCTTCTATCTATATTTAAACATTTATAAGATTTGTCGAACTCATCTTTGATTAGTCTCACCTTCTGAATTATTTCTTGCCAATCCATGGGAAAATTATTTAAATTTTGTTTAAAGAAATATTTGAGCAGAGCCAATGACTATTGGCTCTGCTCAAATATTTCTTTTTTAATTTCTTGGTGTTTAAGGCATAAATATGTAATGCAAAATTTAAGCTAATCAGTACGGTTATTATTAGTAAACAACACTCAATGAATTTTAAATCGATTGAGTCTTCTTTTATTTCTACCTCGTTAATAACATTTGCATTGGGATTCTCTATTTTTGATTGTCGACCTCCCATTTTCTTTCGCTATTTATTTTGCATATTTTCCTATTATTTATTTCTATTAAATATTTTTCTGACTGCCTCAATAATCTAACCGAATCTTATATCTTGCTAATTATATATCTTCCCTAGTAATTCATTATTTTTATCAATAGCTTATACTATTTTACATGCATCATTTTATTTATGTATATACATATTTAATTTTTAAAACAAAATTTTAATTTAATTTGTGTTTTTGTTTTTTTTTTTTTTTTAAACGGCATAATTACAAAAGTTATTTTTTCTCTTTATATAATTGTATCAAGATTAAATATAAGCTTTTTATACAGAACAAATCAGATTAATTGAACTACATTCCTTTGTGGATTTTTTTTTTTTTTTTATATTTTTTTTTTTTTAACAAATTACTGTTTTTCTTTTCTATTTCATTTTTTTTTTTTTTTTTTTATTTCTCTTACAATTTTTTCCCTCTTACAAATTATTGTGTTTTCTGTTTATTTGTTTTTGTTTATTTGTCAAGAGCGGTTAACGCTTTCTGACCTACGGGTGCATAACGGGATGCTCCACTTTTTTTTTTGTGTAAAACTACGATGAACTACCCGTTCGTTGTTTTATTAGATGATTAATATCATCAATTTTTGCCCAGAGTCTCGTGGCCTGGTCTCAAGGTGGTGGTGTTTCGTTGAGGATTCTTAAGAGAATTGCCTTTTCTCTTCGAAGTCTTGCGACGTAGCCGCCTCTCCTCTTTTTCTTTGTCACCAGGGGTATATTGATGTGTTCTTCCTTCTTTTTCTGCTGGCCCGTCCTTCTTCTATACTCTTCTATGGAGATAGGTTTTGGCCCTTCCGCCATTGATTTTAAGCTCCACTGTCTTAAGGCCAGACAGAATCTTCCTTCAACGCAGCTGATGGATCGTTGTGGCTGATCCACCAGGACAAAATTATTATGTGTTTTTTTTTTTTTTTATTATTATTATTTTCAGGATTGCTCAATTTAAGAGCATAATCCTTGAATTATATATATTTTCTACAATGCTCATCTAAGGAGCACTGGCAGGATCGCCATATAACAAACAAGATAGTTTTTATAAGATAGTATTTATTTTATTTAGTACTTCAGCTCTATCTAGGAGCTGAGTCTTTTAATGCTAAATTATTAATGATTGATTGATTATAAAATGTTCTTCTTTATATACATATTTTCAACCTATATTAACAACAATGTGTTACCTGCACTTGGGTCAGCATAAATATAAGTGTGCCAGCGTAACAACAACATACAATAACAATATACGCAGTCATACAATGTGTTACAAATGCAGTGGTCAACAATATTGATATTTGTTATTTCTACATTTGCAAATATTGTACGCTATGCAGTGGGTATTATACAGCACACTACGAAAGTCGTGCTACGCTACAATTTATTATTATTATTATTATTATTATTATTATTATTATTATTATTATTATTTATTATTATTATTATTTTTATTATTATTATTATTATTATTATTATTATTATTATTATTATTATTATTATTATTATTATTATTATTATTATTATTATTATTATTATTATTATTATTATTATTATTATTATTATTATTATTATTATTATTATTATTATTATTATTATTATTATTATTATTATTATTATTATTATTATTATTATTATTATTATTATTATTATTATTATTATTATTATTATTATTATTATTATTATTATTATTATTATTATTATTATTATTATTATTATTATTATTATTATTATTATTATTATTATTATTATTATTATTATTATTATTATTATTATTATTATTATTATTATTATTATTATTATTATTATTATTATTATTATTATTATTATTATTATTATTATTATTATTATTATTATTATTATTATTATTATTATTATTATTATTATTATTATTATTATTATTATTATTATTATTATTATTATTATTATTATTATTATTATTATTATTATTATTATTATTATTATTATTATTATTATTATTATTATTATTATTATTATTATTATTATTATTATTATTATTATTATTATTATTATTATTATTATTATTATTATTATTATTATTATTATTATTATTATTATTATTATTATTATTATTATTATTATTATTATTATTATTATTATTATTATTATTATTATTATTATTATTATTATTATTATTATTATTATTATTATTATTATTATTATTATTATTATTATTATTATTATTATTATTATTATTATTATTATTATTATTATTATTATTATTATTATTATTATTATTATTATTATTATTATTATTATTATTATTATTATTATTATTATTATTATTATTATTATTATTATTATTATTATTATTATTATTATTATTATTATTATTATTATTATTATTATTATTATTATTATTATTATTATTATTATTATTATTATTATTATTATTATTATTATTATTATTATTATTATTATTATTATTATTATTATTATTATTATTATTATTATTATTATTATTAT
Source organism: Cordilura impudica (assembly GCA_963682025.1). Classification (NCBI taxonomy): domain Eukaryota; kingdom Metazoa; phylum Arthropoda; class Insecta; order Diptera; family Scathophagidae; genus Cordilura; species Cordilura impudica. The sequence goes on from OY821520.1 coordinate 220,143,052, forward strand.
TATTATTATTATTATTATTATTATTATTATTATTATTATTATTATTATTATTATTATTATTATTATTATTATTATTATTATTATTATTATTATTATTATTATTATTATTATTATTATTATTATTATTATTATTATTATTATTATTATTATTATTATTATTATTATTATTATTATTATTATTATTATTATTATTATTATTATTATTATTATTATTATTATTATTATTATTATTATTATTATTATTATTATTATTATTATTATTATTATTATTATTATTATTATTATTATTATTATTATTATTATTATTATTATTATTATTATTATTATTATTATTATTATTATTATTATTATTATTATTATTATTATTATTATTATTATTATTATTATTATTATTATTATTATTATTATTATTATTATTATTATTATTATTATTATTATTATTATTATTATTATTATTATTATTATTATTATTATTATTATTATTATTATTATTATTATTATTATTATTATTATTATTATTATTATTATTATTATTATTATTATTATTATTATTATTATTATTATTATTATTATTATTATTATTATTATTATTATTATTATTATTATTATTATTATTATTATTATTATTATTATTATTATTATTATTATTATTATTATTATTATTATTATTATTATTATTATTATTATTATTATTATTATTATTATTATTATTATTATTATTATTATTATTATTATTATTATTATTATTATTATTATTATTATTATTATTATTATTATTATTATTATTATTATTATTATTATTATTATTATTATTATTATTATTATTATTATTATTATTATTATTATTATTATTATTATTATTATTATTATTATTATTATTATTATTATTATTATTATTATTATTATTATTATTATTATTATTATTATTATTATTATTATTATTATTATTATTATTATTATTATTATTATTATTATTATTATTATTATTATTATTATTATTATTATTATTATTATTATTATTATTATTATTATTATTATTATTATTATTATTATTATTATTATTATTATTATTATTATTATTATTATTATTATTATTATTATTATTATTATTATTATTATTATTATTATTATTATTATTATTATTATTATTATTATTATTATTATTATTATTATTATTATTATTATTATTATTATTATTATTATTATTATTATTATTATTATTATTATTATTATTATTATTATTATTATTATTATTATTATTATTATTATTATTATTATTATTATTATTATTATTATTATTATTATTATTATTATTATTATTATTATTATTATTATTATTATTATTATTATTATTATTATTATTATTATTATTATTATTATTATTATTATTATTATTATTATTATTATTATTATTATTATTATTATTATTATTATTATTATTATTATTATTATTATTATTATTATTATTATTATTATTATTATTATTATTATTATTATTATTATTATTATTATTATTATTATTATTATTATTATTATTATTATTATTATTATTATTATTATTATTATTATTATTATTATTATTATTATTATTATTATTATTATTATTATTATTATTATTATTATTATTATTATTATTATTATTATTATTATTATTATTATTATTATTATTATTATTATTATTATTATTATTATTATTATTATTATTATTATTATTATTATTATTATTATTATTATTATTATTATTATTATTATTATTATTATTATTATTATTATTATTATTATTATTATTATTATTATTATTATTATTATTATTATTATTATTATTATTATTATTATTATTATTATTATTATTATTATTATTATTATTATTATTATTATTATTATTATTATTATTATTATTATTATTATTATTATTATTATTATTATTATTATTATTATTATTATTATTATTATTATTATTATTATTATTATTATTATTATTATTATTATTATTATTATTATTATTATTATTATTATTATTATTATTATTATTATTATTATTATTATTATTATTATTATTATTATTATTATTATTATTATTATTATTATTATTATTATTATTATTATTATTATTATTATTATTATTATTATTATTATTATTATTATTATTATTATTATTATTATTATTATTATTATTATTATTATTATTATTATTATTATTATTATTATTATTATTATTATTATTATTATTATTATTATTATTATTATTATTATTATTATTATTATTATTATTATTATTATTATTATTATTATTATTATTATTATTATTATTATTATTATTATTATTATTATTATTATTATTATTATTATTATTATTATTATTATTATTATTATTATTATTATTATTATTATTATTATTATTATTATTATTATTATTATTATTATTATTATTATTATTATTATTATTATTATTATTATTATTATTATTATTATTATTATTATTATTATTATTATTATTATTATTATTATTATTATTATTATTATTATTATTATTATTATTATTATTATTATTATTATTATTATTATTATTATTATTATTATTATTATTATTATTATTATTATTATTATTATTATTATTATTATTATTATTATTATTATTATTATTATTATTATTATTATTATTATTATTATTATTATTATTATTATTATTATTATTATTATTATTATTATTATTATTATTATTATTATTATTATTATTATTATTATTATTATTATTATTATTATTATTATTATTATTATTATTATTATTATTATTATTATTATTATTATTATTATTATTATTATTATTATTATTATTATTATTATTATTATTATTATTATTATTATTATTATTATTATTATTATTATTATTATTATTATTATTATTATTATTATTATTATTATTATTATTATTATTATTATTATTATTATTATTATTATTATTATTATTATTATTATTATTATTATTATTATTATTATTATTATTATTATTATTATTATTATTATTATTATTATTATTATTATTATTATTATTATTATTATTATTATTATTATTATTATTATTATTATTATTATTATTATTATTATTATTATTATTATTATTATTATTATTATTATTATTATTATTATTATTATTATTATTATTATTATTATTATTATTATTATTATTATTATTATTATTATTATTATTATTATTATTATTATTATTATTATTATTATTATTATTATTATTATTATTATTATTATTATTATTATTATTATTATTATTATTATTATTATTATTATTATTATTATTATTATTATTATTATTATTATTATTATTATTATTATTATTATTATTATTATTATTATTATTATTATTATTATTATTATTATTATTATTATTATTATTATTATTATTATTATTATTATTATTATTATTATTATTATTATTATTATTATTATTATTATTATTATTATTATTATTATTATTATTATTATTATTATTATTATTATTATTATTATTATTATTATTATTATTATTATTATTATTATTATTATTATTATTATTATTATTATTATTATTATTATTATTATTATTATTATTATTATTATTATTATTATTATTATTATTATTATTATTATTATTATTATTATTATTATTATTATTATTATTATTATTATTATTATTATTATTATTATTATTATTATTATTATTATTATTATTATTATTATTATTATTATTATTATTATTATTATTATTATTATTATTATTATTATTATTATTATTATTATTATTATTATTATTATTATTATTATTATTATTATTATTATTATTATTATTATTATTATTATTATTATTATTATTATTATTATTATTATTATTATTATTATTATTATTATTATTATTATTATTATTATTATTATTATTATTATTATTATTATTATTATTATTATTATTATTATTATTATTATTATTATTATTATTATTATTATTATTATTATTATTATTATTATTATTATTATTATTATTATTATTATTATTATTATTATTATTATTATTATTATTATTATTATTATTATTATTATTATTATTATTATTATTATTATTATTATTATTATTATTATTATTATTATTATTATTATTATTATTATTATTATTATTATTATTATTATTATTATTATTATTATTATTATTATTATTATTATTATTATTATTATTATTATTATTATTATTATTATTATTATTATTATTATTATTATTATTATTATTATTATTATTATTATTATTATTATTATTATTATTATTATTATTATTATTATTATTATTATTATTATTATTATTATTATTATTATTATTATTATTATTATTATTATTATTATTATTATTATTATTATTATTATTATTATTATTATTATTATTATTATTATTATTATTATTATTATTATTATTATTATTATTATTATTATTATTATTATTATTATTATTATTATTATTATTATTATTATTATTATTATTATTATTATTATTATTATTATTATTATTATTATTATTATTATTATTATTATTATTATTATTATTATTATTATTATTATTATTATTATTATTATTATTATTATTATTATTATTATTATTATTATTATTATTATTATTATTATTATTATTATTATTATTATTATTATTATTATTATTATTATTATTATTATTATTATTATTATTATTATTATTATTATTATTATTATTATTATTATTATTATTATTATTATTATTATTATTATTATTATTATTATTATTATTATTATTATTATTATTATTATTATTATTATTATTATTATTATTATTATTATTATTATTATTATTATTATTATTATTATTATTATTATTATTATTATTATTATTATTATTATTATTATTATTATTATTATTATTATTATTATTATTATTATTATTATTATTATTATTATTATTATTATTATTATTATTATTATTATTATTATTATTATTATTATTATTATTATTATTATTATTATTATTATTATTATTATTATTATTATTATTATTATTATTATTATTATTATTATTATTATTATTATTATTATTATTATTATTATTATTATTATTATTATTATTATTATTATTATTATTATTATTATTATTATTATTATTATTATTATTATTATTATTATTATTATTATTATTATTATTATTATTATTATTATTATTATTATTATTATTATTATTATTATTATTATTATTATTATTATTATTATTATTATTATTATTATTATTATTATTATTATTATTATTATTATTATTATTATTATTATTATTATTATTATTATTATTATTATTATTATTATTATTATTATTATTATTATTATTATTATTATTATTATTATTATTATTATTATTATTATTATTATTATTATTATTATTATTATTATTATTATTATTATTATTATTATTATTATTATTATTATTATTATTATTATTATTATTATTATTATTATTATTATTATTATTATTATTATTATTATTATTATTATTATTATTATTATTATTATTATTATTATTATTATTATTATTATTATTATTATTATTATTATTATTATTATTATTATTATTATTATTATTATTATTATTATTATTATTATTATTATTATTATTATTATTATTATTATTATTATTATTATTATTATTATTATTATTATTATTATTATTATTATTATTATTATTATTATTATTATTATTATTATTATTATTATTATTATTATTATTATTATTATTATTATTATTATTATTATTATTATTATTATTATTATTATTATTATTATTATTATTATTATTATTATTATTATTATTATTATTATTATTATTATTATTATTATTATTATTATTATTATTATTATTATTATTATTATTATTATTATTATTATTATTATTATTATTATTATTATTATTATTATTATTATTATTATTATTATTATTATTATTATTATTATTATTATTATTATTATTATTATTATTATTATTATTATTATTATTATTATTATTATTATTATTATTATTATTATTATTATTATTATTATTATTATTATTATTATTATTATCAAGTGTTCATTGCTATCGGACGTGTTTTTTACACAGCGCTTACAAATATATTTAAAAAAACCCTTTAAAACAAAAATCAAGTTATCAAAAAACACTAAAAAAAACAACATAAACATAAATAAAAAAATATTACTTAATCAATATCAAATTATTTGCATTTAAATTTGTATTCTATTTTATATATGTATGTATGTACTTTTTCAAACAAAAGAAGAGATTATTTAATTATCCTACAATAATGAGTAAACAAAGCGAATATCTCTCAATTTCAATTGATGTTTGCAATGCATGTAATAAATCTTTGCCTATATCGGGAGACTATATTAAGTGTCATAACTGCGGTTGCAAATACCATTATTCTCCGTGCGCTACACTATCTGAGTCGACATACTCAGGTATGAATGCCGATAAGAAAGCGTCGTGGAGGTGTCATAAATGGAGAGGTGATCGAAACAGGAGCAAATCGCCTAATAATCTTTATCAAGAAATTATGCATGATGACCGCCAACATCAGGTGCAACAAGATGAACAAACAACAAAAAAACAGCAAAGAAGTGATGAAGATGATGGTCATCAACTTGAGACAAAACAGCAAAGAAGTGATGAAGATGATGGTCATCAACTTGAGACTAACGCCAATAATAAAAGATTTAAAGATTCCATTTACATAAACACATTAAATACTAATATGTCTGACCTTAAATCTGACTTATTTTCTTTCAAGTCAACTGTCGCAAACGACTTAAACGATATAAAGGCCAGCATTAATTCAATAAATAATAACATTATAACTTCTCAAAATACATTTAGAGAAGAGATATCAAATGCATTTCTAAAGTTAACTGAAACTTTGTCCACTTTAGCAACACAGGTCAGTGAACTCAAAAAAGAGAATATTGAAAAAGACATACGCATACAGAGAATGGAGACTAAAGTAAATACTTTGGAGCAACAATTAATCAATAAGAACGTAGAAATTAAAAATTTTAAGAATAAAAACATCACAGCATTAGATGCAATAAAAACCATCGCCGCCTCTGTTAGTGTTGACATAAAAGATTCGGACATAAGCAATTCTTATAAAATAAAAAAGAATGAAAATATTATTGTTGAGTTTTGCTCACTAAATAAAAAGCAAGAGTTTATGTCAAAGATACGTGGTCACAGACTGAAAGGAGAATTATTTCAACCCAATGCAAACAACAACGATGCTATGAACCCAACAAACCAAAACAACTACATATATATTAATGACCAATTGACTCCTAACAGCCGTAGGCTTTTATGGCAAGCAAAAGCAAAAGCCAGGGAATTAGGGTGGCAGTTTATATGGGTCCTTAATGGTCACATATACGCTAAAAAACAGAAAATTCAACAGTTATTTTAATATTAAACTCCACTGATATTGAATTTATCGCTTAATTTTTCAATGTTCTTTTTTTTCACAACAAAATACAATAAAGACAATATAGATATATTAATATAAAACAAATGGATAACACCACATCAGAAACACTTGAAAACTTCAATCAAATAAAATCAGAAATAATAAGTTATCCCCTTTCATTGATTTTCTTAAATATTCGTTCTATGCGCACAAACTTTAACTCTTTTCTGGCAACAATTAACTACATATTAAACAACATCAAAATAATTGTACTCGTTAAAACAAACATAAACCATAACGAATGCTCTTTTTATAATATAAATGGATTTAACGCAACCTTTATGAACAGAGAAGGAAGATGCGGCGGAGGTATTGCTGTTTATATAGAAGAGATAGAAGTAAACACAACTTCTTTTGAAATAGTAAATATAAACATAAAAACAACAAAAAACATTTCACTCTTTGCTATTTACAGACATCCTTCACAAAATGTAAGCTCTTTTATAAAAGAGTTAGATGAAATAATAAAAACAAAAAATAAACAAAAAAATTTAATTGTTGTTGGTGACGTTAACATTGATATATTGAAAGAGAATGCATCAGCCAATCTTTATCTTGATATGCTAGCATCTAATGGTATGCAAAGTATGATAAACTCTTGCACAAGAGAAGATTTAAATATAAACTCACAAACATGCATTGATCATCTCCTTGTTAGGTGTGAACACATACACACACATACATATGCATCGATAGTCAAAACAAAAATCAGTGATCATTCTGCTCTCATATATTGCGTCTCAGAGCCTAATGAAATAATTGAAGTAAGCAAAGGTATTACCCAACAAACAATATGAAACACTAAAGTTAATCGTCAAATAAGAAATACAAATTGGCAAGATATAATAAATTTGATAAACCCAAATGAAATATTCAATGCAATACATAATAAATTCAATAATATATATGAAAATTCAAAGTTAATTGCAACTAAAAAGAAAAACAGAATATCTAATCCGTGGATAAACGAAACATTAAAAACAAATTGTGAAATCAGGGATAAACTTTATAAGAAATGGTCTAATAATAAAAAATATGAATATGAATACAAAAAATTTAGAAATTCATTAATAAAAAACTAAACTATGCAAAAAATTAATATTATAAATCAAAATTTATAGAAAACAGATATAATATTCGTATTACGTGGCAAATTATAAATGAAATAATAGGCAAAAAGTCAAATAATATTGACGAAACTTTAATAAACAACTTTAAAAACATGAATCTTGACGAAATTAGTAACAATTTTGCTCAAAACTTTAAACAAAATGTTGAAAATATTTTACATGAATGTGAAAAAAAAGATTTTTGATTTTCTTTAAATGGTGCGTGGTAAAGAAGAAGAAAGCATATATTTCAAAAATTCATAACTGCACTGTATTCTTAATCGGACCGGTTTCTGGCATTTCAGCCTTCATCAGCGATTTTATTGAACATTGTGATAATTGTTATGTTTTAATTGAATAGATTGTTTCTTTTGTACGAAATTTATTCCTTTTCCTTAAAAGACCTCATTCCTTTTTAATACTCAAAAATGGCAAACCCGCCAACAAAATGCTTTAGATCCAATTAGGTATTTGAACAATCTACCCCAGTTCAACGGGAACAGAAATGAACTAATGACATTCACAAAACTAGTGGACAGAGTGCACCCCATACTCGCTTCATATGACGATTTGTCGCAATTGTTATTCTCGGACATAATTAAGAGTAAACTTATTGGTAAAGCGAAAGAAATAATAGAGATAAATACACAGGTTCAGTCTTGGCAGGATATAAAAAAGGGCTTTACAAAATAACTTTGGCGAAAGAAAGAGTTGTGATGAGCTTTTTGATGACCTAAGAGCAGTCACGTTTCAGACAAATACAGTAGAATTTTATAATGACATAAAATATAGATTGAAACGTTTGAGCAATAAAAGTGTTATAGTTCTGGGTGAAGGAGAAGCCGCGAATCAATTTTTTTTATAAATAACCAAAGAACATATATTCAAGAGTAAGGTTCCAGAACCGATGAAAACAATATTGGCATGTAGAAATCCGACATCACTAGAAACAGCTATGGACATTCTATACGAAAACGGATACGACCAAATGGGTAAGGACGGCCGTATACATCAAGGAAAGACTAAACAAACCAAAAGACACCAAAGCGATGGAAATACATCACAACCACTTCGATCCCGATAAAACTAATGCAATATTGATTCATGATGAACATCTTTCTAGAAAATTTAGGGAAATTATAAGCAAATATTTTGAAACCAACAGTGGATTTAAAGTGATTATGTGTCAGAACCTATTAAAAGATGTCCTAGACGAAAATGAATTAACTGGAATAATTGAAAATGAATATAAGAAAAATAATCACACAGGCATAAATGAAAATTTCGTAGAACTGAAATTAGAAATATATCACCCACAATTGAAGTTACGAATAACTCAATACATAAATAATTGTGATGTATGTAATAAAGAAAAATATGAAAGACGTCCAATTAAGCAGGAATTTAAAATTACAGAAACACCGGAGAAACCAGGCGAGATAGTTCATGCAGATGTATTTAATAGTTTGGAGAACATTTATGGATAAATTCTCCAAACACGCTCAAGCAATAAAGATAAAAAATAGATCTTGGATCGAATTCAAAATCGCCTTGGCACAATATCTACCAACAGTCAGTACTATAAAGAAATTAATTATGGATAACGAATTCGGTTTCAAGGCCTTGTCTCTTTTGGAATTTCTTAGGGAACAAAATATTGAAATTCACTATACATCAAACAATAATCATACTTCGAATTCTGATATAGAAAGGTTACACAACACCATTAACGAACACATCAGACTTCTAAAACATGACCCCAATAGAGAAATAGAATCAGTTGAGGAAAAAGATACACAAAGTTATTATATTTTATAACAATACTATTCATTCTACGACCAATAGAAAACCCGTTGATTTCAGAAACGGAAATATAACTCGCGATGATTACCAGTCAATTAGGGAATCTATTGTAAAGACGAAAGAAAATATCATCAACAAACATAATAAGACACGGGAAAACGTAGATATTCAAAAAGCCCCTGTATATTTAAAAGATGAAAGAGGAGGGAAAAACCACTCAAAATTTAGGAAAGTAATAGTTTCCGAATTAGATAATGACCACGTTATAACGAATAGAGGACATAAAGATTATAAATCTCACATTAAGAGAAAAAGAAAATATCAGAATGTCAACCAAGATACATCATAAATTACATAAATCGAAAAATGTTTATTTTCAGATGGAACTAATACATATAATAATAGTTTTAACATCAATTCTGCATCTTCTGGATTCGCAGAGGATGTACATTCAGAATGTAAAGGACAACAAGGGATATCTCCCAATAAAAGAAGAAGACATTAAAATCATCGATCATTATCATAAGATTGTTCATTTTATTAATTTAACAGACTACCACCACTCTTTAGAAATAATAAAGGAAAACATGGAACTATTGGATGGAACCATCTCAGACCTGAAACCATTAATGAAAATGATAGAAAACGATTTCAACTTACTGAGAGTTAAAATAGATAACCTATCCCCACATTTTAGAAATAGACGCGGTCTTGTGAATCGACTTGGTAGGGGAATAAAGTTTATCTCTGGAAATATGGACAGCGACGATGAAAAAGAAATCAGGAATACACTCGATATCCTGAAAAAGAATATATTAAATAACTCAGTCGAAATAGACTCATTCGTCCAGATAAGTGAAACACTCTCTTCACAAATCCAAAATATTACAACCCATATAAACAAGCAACAGACCACAGTTACAAGATATATAAATAGATACAAAAATGAGATCCAGAATAAGACATCAACAATAGAAGATGAAGTAATGTTTTTGGAACACATATACCAGATTGATAACGATATATCGCTATTGAGGAATCACGTAGATGATATTGGTCAGTTACAACTGTTAGATGACTTTGAGACTTACAATAATATTAAAATTATTGTAGCGAACATTGAAGACACCATTTCAATCATTCTTTCCATTCCAAAATATTCCTCTAATTCCTTCTCTAAAATTACTTTTGAACCAATTCCCAATAAGTAAAATAAATCATTGTATTTGGAAGAAAATCAAATATTAATTGATGAAAACAAAAATATTTTTCATATTAATGTGACGGATAATTTATTAAAAAATCTTAAACCATTTAAAGATCCTTGTATTGAAAATATTGTTAAAAGTAATGAAGCTAAATGAACCTTGAAAAAATTTGATTATCCAGAAATTAAAGAAATGAAACAAGGATTTCTTTTATTTAAAAATTTCTATGAAAACTTAACAGAGGATTGTATTCACGAAAATTACGAAAAATGATCAGGTACATTTGTTTTGAAATTTGAAAATTGTAAAGTAACAGCAAGAAATATAACATATTATAACGATAAAATAAGCTTCAAGGAAGATGTAATTTTGTATCATTTAATAACAGATATTAAAGAAAATAAGACATTTATAGACCTAAAATTGAAAGATTTATATGTAAAACAAATAACTTATAAAACCAATTTTAAAGAAATAGATTTCAGGCATAAGAATAATAAAATACTAAATATAACAAGTAATGGAGTAAACATCATTATATTTATCACAATTATTATTCTTACGTTATTTATATATAAAAGAAAAGTTCAAGATTATAATATTTCGTCGGAGCCTCAAACTAACAGTGGAGGAGTTAAAGTGACACCCACAAAGATCATCATATAATTGAATACGATGAGGAAACTTTGTAAAATCATATCGATGTTTTGCAACTTTCAATATGATTTTGATAAACACATTTTAAATTAAATAAAATTCTTAATTACACATTAAATAACTTTTCCCACATTTTTTATTCAGTTAACTTTTGTTAACTCATTTAATTTCAAAGTATCGGTATGATTATTCATTCTAGCAAGTAAGCATATTTTTATATTTTTTTTTATTAATCCCCATATTTTGACCTAATTTAATTTTACTATAATGTATTTGCTGTTCATTCATTTCCGCATACATTGTTCCTTTTTCGAATGTTTATTTATGTCAAATAATTTAACATGGTAAAATTCCATGTAATCAATATCGGTCATGTGAAGATTGTTTGTAAAATGTAATAGAGTACATTCAAAGAATTTTTATTGTTTACAACAATGTACGCTGACATACAAATCTTTTAAAATTTGTTGTTTATGCGGAAACAATGAGCAATTAACATTTCAATATTTGTTTATTCATACGGAAGCATGTACTAACCAAATGTATATGATTGTGACATACAAATTGGTACATTGCATTGGTTTGTCGAATCAGCAATACAATCAGTATTGGCTGAACAATATATATACCATAGAATTAGCTAGTAAGTAATCAGTCTTGTTTTTGCTTTTGATAAATCAATAGTTCCTAAATGGACTCAATAATATAATTGGTAAAAAGAAGAAATCTGTGTTTTTATTAATACTAATATCAAACTTTTAATTTCATTAAGTAATACTACATTAGGATGGCATTTCTTTATAAATAGATTTAAATTGTATCTTCTACTTTATTTTATTATTGAATTAACATTTATGTGAATAATACTGAGTTTTTTTTTTCTATTGTTTCAGCCATTGTAATAAATTAAGCTTCCAGTATACAGAAAATAGTGTCTATTTTAGACGTTTGGTTTTGTAATTGTTTATTAAAGTTATTTAGTTGTTCTAGTATGTTGTTAATTGAGTTGTTGATGTTTTCAATTTTATTTTGAATTCTGTTGTTTTTCACCACATTGGCGAAACTTATGATATCATTAATGAAAACAGGTGGATTCTTTGTTCGTTTTTGTAAAAGAGTTTGTTTTTTTAGCTACAACCTTTGTTGAATTTCTTTATATCCTTCGCATCCATATATATTGCATAAAGCACAAAAAAGTTTTTCTCTCTCTATATCAGGAACTTCTTTTAAGGATCATTTTCCAATATCACGATTTTGATTACATTTTACATATCGTCGTGGCAATTAGCTGCGCTGTGGAAGAAGCGTTGACAATTCCTACACTGTGATATTTCTGGCTTTCTAAGAGCTTCACATCGTATGCACCGGTATAGAAGGCTTTTAATAGTTTTAAGTTCATTTACTTTAATTTCTCCACTAATTTGAACCAAAAAAATTTATAAGTCTTGTCCACTGTTTAGTGATTTTTTTGTTGTAAATGGATTAAATTTAAGATTATCACTTTCGAATTTTTTTAACTCATCTAATATTTCTTTTGGGTCATTATTGGCACTTAGGCCCTTTAATAAGTAAGTCCTTGAATGTAAAAACAATTTGTTTTTGTTTTTTCCAAATATGCTTTAATTCTGTCGTAATCTTCAGCCGCTGATCTATATAAAGTTAATTTGTAATTGTTAAATTCTTTTATTTTGAATTCTGTTATATTTAGGCCATCCTTAATAAACTCAATAATTTTTTCGATTCTACATTATATATATTTATTGGTGGATTTTTTTTATTTTTGTTTTGTTATTCTTTACTGTTTCTACATTATATATTCATATTATATATATTTTTGTTTTGATGGTTTTGAGTGTTTTCTTTGTTTTTGTTGGTATCAATCATTGTAGTTCCATTTACAAAAACGTTTTTTATTGTTGCAGGTCTCTCTTTCTCTTTCTCATGCTTTTCGTAATTTGTTAAAAATTCTTTATTGCAGTTCTCGTCATTGTCAAGAATTGACCAGTAGTTATTTTTGAAGTGCTTCGAGATTGGGTCTATATTTAAGTCACTTTTTCTTTTCTTTAATATAATTGCCGTTTAATATTTCATTTACATTATTTTTGTTAATGTCATTTTTTAATTTTGATATCAGAGCATCATGTTCACTCATTTTTTAGTAATTTGTTTCGTTTAAACTTTAAAGAGTCTATATCTCGTATTTTTAGTGAAAAATAAACACAAATTATAAAGCAACAACGCAATGTAAGACTGCGTAATGCTGGCTGCACACCACACAGTAAAAAGTTTTGGTTTAATTTTAAAACTCAACGGTTTTCATTATAGACTATTTTGGAATTAAATTTAAAATTAATGCCGAAATAGTTTATATGTAACACCAAAAAAAAATTTTGCGATTTTTTTTAATGATTACTTGGAATAAAAATAACACCAAAATTTTAATTTAATTTTTCCATTTAAAAAAAAAACAATTCCTGGTCGTTTACTTGTAATACCGAATTTGGCATTGGAAGTTAGTCTCCATTTCTTTTACTACTTCATGTTTTATTGTAATGCCTAAAAAGCATTAAAATTCTCTCTTATAATAATTTTATTCCTTCAAGTTTAAAAACAACACTTAAGAAGGTATTGAAAACATCTGTTTGTAAAAGAAACGCATAAAATAACATGAGAGTGCTTCTTTTAGGTTTAGAAACAACACCTGAAAAGAATTAAAACTCCCTCTTTTTCTTACAATTAATACCGATAACGGTATTAAGGTCATACAATTTAAAACCATGTGGTTTAATGGTATTAAAATAGCTTATTGATACAACGAAAGAGCACAGGAAAGTATGAAAATGTATGCGAAAGTGAAATGTCGTGGACAATTTTTTATTGTCAAAATTTGTGAACCAGAAAGTGAGGAGTTCACTCCAAGTGGAATAATGAATTCAAGTAAGTGCAAGCTAAGGCCAACAAAAATCTATCTTGTGTCTGTCAATATATTAGTGTTATTTTTTATGGTAACGCTATGGACCGAATTGCCAATATGATCCTTTTAAATCCATTTAAGCCTAAATCAAATATTTTTCTATTTAGCTTTAGTTATAAACAAGGTGAATTTCAATTAGTAGAAGGAAAAGAGCGGAAACTTAAAGATCGGGACGATGCAAAATTGCATTTGATGAGCTGCCAGGAAACATTGAAGGCACGCGTCAAATATTGCACTGCAGATGTAAACTTATTACAGACGTTCCCCATATTCGTGTTTGATTCTTCATTGGTAATAAATTCTTTAAAAAGTTTAGTAAGCTCGTATTTAATTCACTGTCTTTATCATTATAGATTTTGTTCTATTTTAAGCTTCGCTAAGATGAAATAATGTTCAATAATTGTCAGAAATTCTAAAATTTTGCAGGGGAAGTATCAAATGAGGCAAGCGGACAAAACTTGGAAGCTTTAGCTGACTGGGCTGCTGACGTCTTACCATTTTTATTCAGGTATTCGATCTGTATTTTCAGCCTTTTTATGTATTCAATATTGAATTTGACATAACATTGACCAATTTTTTACATTTTGTGACTAACTCAAGAGAATACTTATTAGCACCCGATGTTTAATATAAAAATAAATTTAGAAATAAATGAAAAATTACAAAATGCAATGAAATTTGTTTTATTTATTTTCAGAACTGAAATTTTACCAAAAGGGTGTTAATTTTAGCCCTGAATAGGTTAAAAGTAACACCCGTATAGCATACGATTAATTTTTGTGGGGTATTGTAAATTACACTTATTCATGAATACAATCCATTCCGGATGGTATTAATTCAATTCTTCTTCATATTTAAAATAATACAACCTTTGGTGTAGAAATAATTCAATAGGGTATTACATTAATGCTTCTTACATATTATTTGTATAATATTGTAGTTTAATTCTAGTATCAAACAAGAATACAATGTAATAAATATTAGTATTATTTTAATGCCATAAAAAATAGAGTAAAAATCAAATCTCTCTCACTGTCTCTCTTTATAATAATACTATACTGGAGTAAATTTAATTCATTTTTGGATTTGTTATACACACCGGCTAGGTATTAAAATTAATCTAAAACTTTTTACTGTGCAGGCAAAGGTTGCTTCAATGTGTTGTAGCAACAATGATAAACACGTATCAACGGTTGCCTTAACCAACCAGAAATATCAAAACTTTTTGATATTTTTCATTGGTTGATGCAACCGGTTGAAGCAACCGTTGCCTGGTGTGTAGCCAGCATAAGAACATAAACAGTAAATTGACATTGCATACACGATTATGAAATTCGATCACCGTTGTACGTTGTACACAAGTTAACATTGAAGGACAACAAAAGTTTTAGAAGTTATCTCTAAATTCATACGCAAACACAAAGTAATAACTACACTATAGTGTTTCAATTTTGTGGCTTTGGTATAATTAAAACTTCAGTGAATAACTTTTTGTAGAGTTGTCAGATATTCAGATATTCTTTCTAAATGCTAAATTTCAATAGCAAAAATATTATTTTTAATTTTTTCTATCATATATTTCTCAGGCAGATTCACTATTTTAAGAAAAGGCACTTCCAAGAAATGAGTTTTAACATTACTAAAACGTTAAATGGAGTGGAGCTCTGGATCCACATTATATTTACACACAACGATATTTAAATGCTTGGCTTATCTCAATTGTTATCTTTATGCTAGGAGATGTACATATTTTCCTAAGATTCTAACCAAAAAAAAAACAAGAATTTTAGTACTTTTTTCTAAAACTTTTTTGGTCAGGTAATATGACATAAGGAAATTTTCATAGAAAAAGTTCGAGATATGAAAAAACCGATTTTGTTGTTTTATTTATCCTACAGACCAGTGGTGTATTCTATTTTTTGATTTTTGGTGTAAGCTTTCTGGTCACCTTTATAAAAAAAATTAAAACAATTTCTTTTTGTTTTTATTTGTGTTGCGCTAAGTTGTTGTTATTAGAGACCTATTTAAACTGATAATATCCAAAATCAAGAGTGTTAACCTGCAAAGCCGTTATAACAAGATATTCTGTGCTTAATTTGACATTTAGTGAAAATGTCACTGGTCCGATCGTGTAACTATTCAAATTAATGACATAGGAGCTAACATAAAGTTTCAAGTCGCTTGCTTTATATTACTCCAGATTAATCATATTAAATATTCACTTTGTATGGGAGGTGCCACACCCACTTTATACAGGAAGCAAGTGACAATCAAAATCAAAATTTTTTAAATTTTGTAAAATACATTAAAATATAGCTGAGCCTGTCTATTGTTCATTTTCTCTTTTTTAACCGTACACGTGCAAATACACAAACTGAAAATATGTGGTTCATGCGAGTTTCGATTTAACAATACGTGAACTAGAAATGTTCATGTACGCACCGTACAAAATTTAGACACACATATGTAAATGATATGAAAATAATACAGTACATTGTGTTTTGATGTCTGTATTTTCTGAACCTTGAAGTTAGATTACCGGTATTGCGGAATTTTTTGGTATTTCTTTGGACTTTTAAACTAATCGATAGCATCGTTTAATTTTATACAACGGAAACATGAAGGCTTTCTTTTAAAATAAATAATACAGTACATTGTGTTTTGATGTCTGTATTTTCTGAACCTTGAAGATTACCGATTGCGGAATTTTTCGGTATTTCTTTGGACCTTTAAACTAATCGATAGCATCGTTTAATTTTATACAACGGAAACATGAAGGCTTTCTTTTAAAACTTCATCTGATATGTCAATTTTATACGAATTAAATTTTTATAACGCGAGATAAATATTTTTCATTCTGTTTTTATAATAATCATATCATCAAAATATTATTAATAAAATATAGAAAGAGAATACACCTGTACCCTGTAGTGCAAATGCATCACCCATTATTAAATTACTTTATTTACGTACTAAATCTACTTATAATATATCTTATAGTGCGTTTACATCTAAGCAAAATCTAGTATATACAAGATTTCGAGTGAAATATAGCTCATTTTTACTAGATTTCCCATACAAAACAAAATCTAGCTCGTTACTGATTTGTGCAAAATCTCACAAAATCTGGTCAAACTTGGGCACTACCAAATGATACTACTGTGTTTTTTTAATATTGTAGTAGAAAATTACAACGCAGTGACTGAAAAATTGACATTTAAAAACAAAAGCAAACAAGTTGAATAAAAAGGAAATAAAATATTAATTATTAACAAAAAAAGGTAATCAAAAGGATTTAAAAATGTCAGAAATTTTAGCTTGGCGAGTTCTTCCTTTAACTTCATTATATTGAAGGTCTATTTGGTCAGTAAGATATTTAACACCTTTAAGGTCGGTGTGATATATAGATAAAACTTTTGGCTTTCTTAAAGCTAAAAAAGTCTATAAGAAGTTAACTTGTCGTCAATTTCACTTTCTAATTCATCTTCAGACGAGTTGGTCAGCGTTTCTTGGGAAGCAATTAACATTTCAGTACTAATGTTTTCCACATCTTTATTATTAATGAAGACTTCATTATCTAAATTGATATAGACTTCGTTATCAACTTGGATTTGGCTCCGAACTCGATTAACAACATTGGTGAACTGAGTAATTGCTGATAGTGGAAGCTCATCTTCTGCGGTCCAACCGCTATCGTCATCGGGGATATCTTTTGTCCCAAAACCAGTATTCCTGAAACAATTTTTTACTGTCTGTTGACTCACTTGCTCCCACGCTTTATGTATGAAATAGACAACATATAACAAATTTATTGATTTTGATAAATCCGAAGCAGATTTTGCATCTTCCACCTGCAACAAAATATTTTTTAAAAATAATAATTTGTTAACGCCTTGATCCAAGGGCTGATGGAAGAAAAATAACTTTTTCGATTTGAGATCGTGAGGATGACAACGTTCCGTTCCTGGCGTTGCATTTTTCAATTGAACTGCACTAGAAAATCAGTCATCAAATCAGATGTCATCCAAGCCTTTTTGTTTGATCGCCACGCAGCTGATAAATTGTTTAAATTAATGTTGCAAAACGCCCTAGGCTTTGCAGCTTTCCCAATAACAAAAAGACGTTCCTTTTCTCCAGCCGTATTGACGCAGTACAATATCGTGAACCTATCTTGTTGCAGTGTTATAAGCTGTCCGGTTATGGGGAACTAAAACGCCCTTCGGTGTGGGCAAAAAATATCCGCGTCCTGTTATGGGAGGGTTGTCCGCTCAAGAGGGAAAAATTTTAAAAAATCCTAAGGATTTTTTGGGTACTGCAAAAAGTGTCCGTTTATGGGAGGTGTCCATTTAAGAGAGGTGTCTGTAAGGAGGAGAGAGTACAATGTAATTGAATAGTTATAACTTTTTATACTGACCTGCCCATTCCAATCTGCTAAATAATAATTATGGAAAATGAATTTGTTGGTATTTTGTTCGCAAAATTTCTATTTCAGCTTGTGCTTTTTTAATTTTTGATGCGTAATATAATTATAAAACCTGTTCTTTTTTATAATTTTCCTTATTTCCATTTTTCTATTGTTTTTTTTTTTTAGTATTTCTAGGTTATATGTTTCATTTTAATCAGATGTTTATTGTTGTGGAAACAAAATCTCACAAAATGTCAAAAAAGTTAGATGTAAACGGTATAGATTTTGAAATAGATTTCAACTAAAATCTACTAGATTTTCCTCAGATGTAAACGCACTATTACCTACTTACTCTAAGTATTCTACATTAATATAATTATATTCTAATTATAATATATCTTACCTACTTACTCTAAGTATTCTACATTAATATAATTATATTCTAATTATAATATATCTTACCTACTTACTCTTAAGTATTCTACATTAATATAACTATATTCTACTTACTGTAGTTACTAACCTACTTATTTATAATTATATATACATAATTGGGTCAAGTGATGTACAATAAAGAAGTCAGTGAGTTAGTCTGCCTAAATCAATCGAACTAAACGCTTGTTTTTTATTTTCGCGACTACCGTCCTCTATATGGCGACCGTGACAGCGTTGAGTGTTCTTTTTAAATAAAGTGTTCTTTTTAAATAAAGTGTTCAAAAGTATATTAACAATTAAATAAAAAATTAGTTAACAATGAAGCGTTCAAAAATATATTAACAATTAAACGGAAAAGTGGAAAAGAAACATTTATTAAACTTTTTTTTTTTTTTGGAAAAATTGGAAAAAAATTAAGTGAATAACTGATACGTATAAAAATACGGTAAAAAATGGAAATTAAAAAATTTAGCAAAGAAATGGAAAAAATTTAAAATAACAACGAAAAATAAACTGTACCAAAACTGCAAAAATCAGAAACAAAGAACACAGAATTTAAATCGGAATAAAAAATAAAAACGGGAAAAAAGATTGTAACGGAAAAATTGCAGTACTTGTTAAATAAAATAAGACCGAACTTCTAGAAAATGCAAGAAATAGGGAAAAAAAGAATTTTAAAAGAAATGTAACGGAATAAGCACAGTTTACACTCTGAAAAAAAAACACACACAAAGTGTAAAACACAAACATAATTATCGACTCACCATAAAATATAACTGGAAAAAGCAACAACAGCGTTTAAAAATAAAAAAACCACACACAATAACACCACACACAAAAAAAAATTAACTAGAAAAACGGAGAACACTCAAAACCTATAAAAAAAAATCCATTACAAAACAAATGACGCAAAATTGTGCAGAAATAATAACGGTAAATATAAATAAAAAATTTTCTACAAAACGAAGGTGAACAAAAGATCTGGAATTAAAAACAGAAATATTTTAAAACTAAAATAAGGTACAGAAAAAAAATTAAAATTTTAAAGGTTATAAAAAGAAAGAACTAAAACGGAAAAGCACAAGACGCTAACCGAACATACATTAATGCAAACCAAAACATCGAAATTTAAAATTATGTAGTTCTAATTAAACAATAAAATATATATATACATATATAAAAAAAAATTAAGTAAAATCCTGTTAATGAATACGATAAATAAAAGAAAACTACAAACAAAAAAGGAAAATAAGTTAATTAGGATATAAACCACAATAAACTATAAGAAACAGAACAAGAAAATAAAACCACAAAATTACAAAACTCTGTTAATAGCAAAAACAAAACTGAAAATATGAAACAAAAACAAGAACATTAAAAAAGTAAAATTAAAACAAAAGCCAGAATGTCAGAATAAATTGCAAAAGGCAGTGGTTCGTGACGCTGACGTTAGCAGCAATTTCAACTACAACATCAGCAGCATTCTCGACAACGACGTTCGCAGCAATTCGAATAACGATGTTATCAACATTTTCAACAACGACGCTGCAATTTCTTTCATCATAGTCAGCTGGTTGGTGTGTGTGTATGTATAACAGTCGAAGTCATAATTACAAGCACATTGTAAATATTTTGATTATATGCTACTTAAATTTTATATATTAACAATATTACTTATATTTGAAATTGTATAATATTTTTCATAATAATATTTTTAATTATACTAGTAATTTTATTTAAATAAAATATATAAAATAAATATATATATATATATATATATATATATAAGATATATTAAATATATAAGATATATTAAATATATAATATATATTACAAATAAAATTATATACATATACATTAGATAAAATAAAAACAAATATTTGATGGGAAGAATGAAATAATTGAATTGGAATTATTTAATTAAAATACAAAATATTAAAAATTTGGATCATTAGTTAAAATTTAAAGATTTATTTAAAAAAAAAAACATATATACATATATATATGTGTATATATATTTACCTAAAATTAGAGATTGAAAATTTAATAATAATGCACATTAAATAGATGTCTATCACATCTGATTTTCAAATTAAAAAATTTAATGAATTAATTTCAGATTTTTATAAAATCAAAAAAAGAATATTGCAAAATCGCCCAATTTCAATTAAGCAAAACAAAATTGAAGAATATGTAAACTTTCTTGTCAAAACATACAATGATATTTTAATATATACGGAATTTCATAATGATAAATTACCTAATGATTTCAAAGTAGTAGCTCATAATAAGATATTAAAATGTAGGGAATTATTATTGAAATGTTTTTGTAAATTAGAATGCAAAATTAAAGTGCCATATGGTGAAATTTGTTTGAACTAGTGCAAAAGGAGGTTATGACAGATTCAGGCTCTGAAACAGAATTATGCGAAGTTGAAGAGGATATGAGTAGATTAAACGGTAATAATAAAACAGATACAGTTGAAAATCCAATTGCTCTAGAGAATCAAAATATTAACAGTATAATTTGTTTAGAAATGGCTTCAATTGAGGAAAAAACTAAGTTTATTTCGATGTGTTCGAACATTATTAGGGAGAATTACGATGGAAATCCCCTTACGCTGAATTCTTTTTTTAGATAAAATCAATTTAATTGAAGAGCTCATTTCACCTAATCTAAATAATTGCTTCATTTCTTTTATAAAATCTAAACTAGACGGAAAAGCGAGAGAGGTTCTTCCAGAACATATAACGAATGTAGACCAAATTAAGAATACTCTTAAAAGTAGAATAAAACCGGACAGCTCAAAAGTTGTTACAGGCAGAATGGCTGCTTTACATGTCAAAAACAATAATTATGAAGATTTTTCAAAAAACGTGGAGGATTTAGCTGATGCTTTACAGCGCTCACTTGTAATTGAGGGAATAACTAAGGAAAAAGCAGAGGAAATGGCCATTGAGCAAACAGTGAACATTTGCAGAAATAATACAAAATCTGATATGGTAAAAGCAATCTTGGCATCTTCGGTTTTCAAAGAACCTAAGGATGTAGTTGCGAAATTGATTGTCGAAGAAAACACAATTAAAAAAGATCCTCAAGTTTTGACAACGCGTAGTAGTAGATCATTTCACGAAGGTTATAATAGAAATGGACAGCAATTACCCAGAGCTAATTTCAATAATTCCTACGGAAATAATTCAGAAATAATTGTCGTGGCAATAATAATTACAATAATTCTCGTAGTCACTATAACTTTCGTGGTCACAACAATTATCGTGGACATAGTTATAATAATCGTGGAAGATAGAATAACAATTACAATCATGGACAGAGGTCACAAGGCAATTTTCGTGGTCAGGGTGCTTCCGTACGTGCTTTAAACGCGGAAGTCCCTCAGCAGGAAATGTTGAGGGAAGACGAAAAGCAAATTTAATCAAGGAAAATATCATTAAATCAGTATTCAGTTTCAATTTAAATTATTCCGATTTCATTAACATAAACTGTCTAGCATCGCATAAAACTAATTCATTCTTAGTCGATTCACAAGCTGATATATCAATTATAAAAGTTTCCTGTTTGAGAGAAGACATATATATAAATGAACAAAACATTGTATATATAGTTGGTATAACAACAAATACTACAAAATCTCTAGGTACAATTGATACAGAGTTACTAATTTCAAACGTTACAATACCCCAAGTTTTTCACATCGTTTCTGATAATTTTAATGTGCCATCTGATGGAATATTAGGAAAAGATTTTTTAAAATCCAATAAATGCAAAATTGATTACAAAACAATGGCAGTTTCGTTTTACGTTCCTCATATGCACCAAAGAGTAATTGTTCCAATTTTCCATGGAATTAGTAAAAATTCGTTCTTTCTGCCACCAAGATGTGAAGTGTTTAGGGAATTTCAGTTGGGTAATATAACTGAACCAGTTTTTGTCGATTGTCAGGAAATTTGTAAGGGCGTACTTATCAGTAAATGTATTGTAAATTCTAAAAATCCTGTTTTACGTATTCTAAATACAACTGATGAAATGAAACTTGTACATCACTATGATGTTAAAACGGAAAAACGTTCAGATTTTCATATTTATTTAATTAATAAAAGCTTTCCTTGCAACAAACGTGTTAAAAATTTGAAAACAATCTTGAATGAGAAAATACCAGACTATGTCAAAAGTGAATTAATGCTATTATGCGAAAAATACGCAGATATTTTTACTTTAAAAGATGATAAAATGACAACGAACAACTTTTATGAGCAGACGTTAAGGCTTAGGGATAGTGAACCAGTTTACACAAAAAATTTCCGATTTCCATATACACAGAGAAATGAAATGATTTGATAGAACCAAGCACCTCTAATTACAATCGTCCGTTAATTTTGGTACCAAAGAAAAGTCCAGATAATACTAAATCATATCGCATGTGTGTCGACTTTAGAGCTATTAATAAAAAGTTAATTTCCGACAAATTCCCATTGCCAAGAATTGATGACATACTAGATAATCTTGGTCGAGCCAAACATTTTTCAATTCTTGATTTGTTTTCTGGTTTTCATCAGATTCCGCTTCACAAAAATTCAAGAGACCTAACATCATTTAGCACAGACCAGGGTACCTACCGCTGGAAAGTATTACCGTTTGGATTGAGTGTAGCCCCAAACTCATTTTCA
Source organism: Cordilura impudica (assembly GCA_963682025.1). Lineage (NCBI taxonomy): Eukaryota > Metazoa > Arthropoda > Insecta > Diptera > Scathophagidae > Cordilura > Cordilura impudica. Next base: position 220,167,885 of record OY821520.1, read on the forward strand.
CGAATGATGTCCATAGCATTTTCAGCGTTAGAGCCAAACAAAGCATTTTTATACATAGATGACATCATTGTAACTGGATGTAGCAAACAGCATCATTTGAAAAATTTAACAGATGTTTTTAATATTCTAAGAAAGTTTAATTTGAAAATCAATCCTTACAAATGCAATTTCTTCAGACCATAAGTGACATTTCTCGGTCATAGTTGTACTTCAAATGGACTTTTACCAGATAACTCTAAAACATTGGCCATAGAAAAGTATACAGTGCCCACAGACAAAGATGCTGTTAAACGTTTTGTTGCTTTTGCAAACTACTATGGGAGATTTATTCATAATTTTGCTACTCTAGCAGCTCCTCTTAATTTTATAACAAGAAAAAAAGTAAATTTCGTATGGGATCAAAAATGGCAAGAATCATTTGAAAATATAAAAGCAGAACTAATTTCTCCAAAAATCTTACAATATCCTGACTTTACAAATCAATTCATGATCACAGTTGATGCTTCAAAGGTTGGTTGCGGTGCAATTTTAAGTCAGAATTTTAATGGACATGATTTACCGATATGCTATGCATCTAAGTCATTTAATAAAGCAGATCAAAAAAAAAACCAACAATAGAACAAGAATTAATCTCAATATATTTCGCTATCAACCATTTCAGACCATATGTTTACGGGACAGAATTCATTGTTAGAACCGATCATAGGCCCCTAGTGTATCTTTTTAACATAAAAGATCCATCATCTAAATTAACAAGAATAAGACTAAAATTATCGGAATACAATTTTTCTATCGAATATCTAAAAGGCAAAAACAATGTCGGAGCAGATGCTCTATCCCGCATTTCAGTTGACGAATTGAAATCGAGATCGAGTGAAGAAAGTGTTTTAACCATGACAACTCGAGCAATGTCTAGCCAAAACAACACAGATAAAAGACCAATAGAAATTTCTGATACTGCTAAACCAAAAGTTTATGATAAATTCGCGCATTTGTTCAATCGAAAAGTTTCAAAAATAAAATCCGAAATATTTTACAAAAATGAAAAAATAAATAAGATAAGTTTAAAAATATATAACAAATTTAAATTTCTTATAAACGTTGATATTGTTAACGAAACATTGAATTTCGAGGATATGCTTTTGAGGCTGCAAAAGGAGGCCAACAATAACAACATTTATACCGTGGAATGGACGAAAAACGACTCATTTTTTACAATATGTACTATTCAAGAATTAATGAACCAGGGTAATAAAATATTGAAAACTTTAGAAATTGTGTTAGTTGAACCAATTGAGGAAATATACGACGAAAACAAGAAGAAGCAAATAATGGAAATTTACCATAGGGACCCGATTTTAGGTGGACATTGCGGATGAAAGAGATTATATGCGAAATTAAGGACAAAGTACTATTGGAAGAATATGACTAAGGATATTGCTTCATTTGTTAAAGAATGTACATCATGCAATTTAAATAAGGTAAAACCAGGAACAAGAGAACAACTTACATTAACACCAACTCCTATTAAACCATTTGAAATAGTTGTTCTAGACACAATTGGTCCATTGCCAACTTCGGAATATGGCAACAAATACGCTCTAACTATTATCTGTGATTTTACAAAATATCTTGTCACTATTGCTATACCTGATAAAAGTGGAAAAACAGATGCACAGGCAATTTTGAGAAATTTATTTTAATTTACGGAAGAATGAACAGCATAACATCAGATTTAGGTACTGAATTCAAAAATGAGGTATTTTCTGAACTGTGTAGACTTCTAGATATTCAGATAAATTTTTCAACAGCTTATCATCATCAGACTGTAGGGACTGTTGAACGAAATCATCGTGTCTTCAATGAATACATAAGAGCCTATATTAGCGAAAACATTACAGACTGGGATAAATATTTAAAATATTTTACATTTTATCACAATACGACTGCAAGTTCGGTATTCGATAAAAAATATACAGCATTTGAGCTAGTTTTTGGGAAAAATGCAATTATGCCAAAAGATTTAAATTTCGGAAAGGTAGACCCTATTTACAACATAGAAAATTACTCCAATGAAGTTAAACATCGTTTACAAAAATCCCACAGTATTATTAAAGATCTTATAGAAAAACATAAGAAACGAAACAAAGAATTGTATGACAAAAAAGCAAAAACATTTTATGTACAAATAAATGATAAAGTATTAGTAAAAAGAGAACCATATGATAAGTTTAACAACATATACGATGGTCCATATATTGTAAAATTAATAGATGGAGTAAACGTAACAATTTATGATGAATTTTCAAAAAAAGAGAAAAAGGTACATAAAGATAGGTTACGAATAGCTAACTAAAATAAAGTTATTAATACTTACAAAATGATAAGTTGAAAAAAAAATAAAAAAAAATTAAATTTAAATTAAATTCAATTAAACAAAATTAATACAGTTTTTTTTAATTAATTAATTTTCTGTGTTAAAATAACTTTCGTTAACAAAATTTTAATACTTGTTTTAAACATTGTAAAAACTTTGTAAATTAAAATAAATTTAAGATAATATTACTATTCCTGTAAATATGAAAGGAAAGAGAAAGAAAAAAAAGCTATGAAGAAATATTATAAATTTTATATATATGTAAATATAAAAATTAAAAAGAATGTAAAATAATATAATAATTTCAAAAAAAAAAATAAAAAAATTGTCGAGTCAAACAGACTGATCACCTGCTTTGATTCAACATTTTTTTTTTTCTTTCAGAAGGGAGGTGTAGTGCAAATGCATCACCCATTATTAAATTACTTTATTTACGTACTAAATCTACTTATAATATGTCTTACCTACTTACTCTAAGTATTCTACATTAATATAATTATATTCTAATTATAATATATCTTACCTACTTACTCTTAAGTATTCTACATTAATATAACTATATTCTACTTACTGTAGTTACTAACCTACTTATTTATAATTATATATACATAATTGGGTCAAGTGATGTACAATAAAGTCAGTGAGTTAGTCTGCCTAAATCAATCGAACTAAACGCTTGTTTTTTATTTTCGCGACTACCGTCCTCTTTAACCCCAATATATGTTAACTGCTCTATTGGTTATTCCGGCGCATTTACCAATTTAATTCCAGTCTGTCGAATGTTGAGCCATTTTAACGTGTCTAGCAAGTGTTGCATTGGCGTATATCTGTTCCATCTTAATATTTAACGCAATGCTTTATTGTGTAACTTTTGTAGTCTATCTATTTGTGTTTTATTGCAGCATATATATACAATTCTTGATCTGAGCTAAAAATTTGGTTTTGCCATTGTTCTATATATACTAGCAGATTCCAGCGCTCGAAATTCGAGTGCAAAAAACTTCATTTCTCAACTTAGCCAATTCACAAATCAACACTTTTTTGGTTTATTATTATTGTGAATGAAGATAACACACTCATTAACAAACACATTAACAAATTTAATAAACACACACAAAGCATATGTATAATTTTATGCAACTTTAAATTCAATTTACTCAAAATAAAGGAAAAAATTTAAAAATCTGTAAATCTGGTGAACAGCTAAAAAAAAACCTCTCAAATAATATACTTTTGGTAAAAATTGGGATAAAAAGGTAGAACAAAACATCGGTAACAAAAAATCGCCTAGCCTATTAATAGTATAGATTTATAGCTATTGCTATTGAAACTTTGTTCCCTATTCTTTTACAAAAATCCAATTTTTACCGATTTTTTTACATATAACTTCACCCTGTGGGTGAGTGTATAGGTACACAACTAAGGCCTTCTAGAAGGTCTTGGGTACGCACGCATGCGTACATCCTGTGGATGTAAACACGCGTGTGCGATCAAGCCCTTCTTTTGAAGACTTCATACGCAAACTCATTCATACAACGCAGTCTCTCATCATTCACAAGCACACCACTGACATCACAACCATCGTCCGTCAATACGACACCCAGAGAATCCAGGTCCCGTATGCCCGAGTAAAAAGTGCATATGCACAAAACATGAAACCAGTCCTCGGTAAAAGGTCCACAGTCACACTCAGACGTATTAGCCAAGGCTCTTCTATGCAAAAATGCGTTAAAAGACCGTGGCCCGTAAGCAAAAAGCCCAAACTCAGGCTGAAGCTAAAATCTGGACGTTTCGCCACGAACGTCTCATCGCGAATGAAGGAGTATGTAGCCCGTCCATTGTCACTTCTGCAACACACTCGTTTAAGAGTGCCTTGCACTCCGTCCAGCTCCTACTACTAACGTCATCGTTAGTCACCCAATCGTCCTGCAACAATGGCTGTCCTTTCTTGATCCTGTAGGCAATACTTTTACGTATCACCTCCAAGTCAAGAGGGGCTACACGTACCAACACCTGTAAGGCCTCCGTGGAGACCGTACGACAACATGGCACACAAGCGAGCAAGAATACCCGTTGACACGACATGATTTTCAGCTTTCCTCTGGCAGTCGTGACCACGCTGGACCTCACCGAGGAGCCATATGTTGCGCTGGCAACAAACAGTCCACGGTAAATGGTCCGCATAGAACGCCTGATGAGGCCCCAGTCATTCCTAAGAATGCGCCGGACACATCCCACCACACCAGTCAATTTCGCCTTGACACGCTCGAGATGAACCAAGAAGTTCATACGCTCACGCATTGTTATCCCCAAGTACTTGACCTCAGTCGCATGCTTAAGGCTAACGCCATTGGCCCTAACAGTTGGAGGTCGATTTAGCAATAACCTGCCTTTCAGCAACATCATCACAGTTTTATCCATTGCAACATCTACTCCTACTCGTCTACTCCAATCGCAGAAAATCTGCATGGCTTCCTCCCCCCTTCTCTCCAGCTCAGCACGAGACTGGCCTTCGATAAGGACGAGCAAGTCATCCGCATATGCGCACACATTGTATGCAACCATCAGCCTCAGCAAAAGAGGATCCATCATTAGATTCCAAATAAATGGTCCGCAGATGGATCCCTGCGGACAACCTCTGACCACCTCAATGCACACCGACTCGTTCACACCAGCGACGCAAGCCCGCCTGCCAGAGAAGTAGCTTTTCCATAACTCCAACTCTTGGCAGCCGACCTCGCGTAGCCTCGCTAGAACGCCTTCCCATAACAGGAAGTCGAACGCACCCTTGAAATCAGTAAAGATTCCCAGGACATATCCTGCCTCTGTCCTGTCCACACACGTTTTAACGTGCTGCCAGGCGTCATCTACACTCCTACCACTTTTAAAGCCAAATTGCCACTCGCATGTGCCCTGGCCGATCCTCTCCTGAAGCCTTTTCACCATAATCCTTTTCAATACTTTTCCAAGCACCGGATGCCCCTATAGGAGCGAGGATTGCTCCTGATCCTATCGGGTGACTTAAGCAAAACAACGACACGGGCTATCTTCCACGGATGTGGAAAATACCCCTCTGATACACACTTTTCATAGATTGCCAACAAGTACTCAGGAATGGTCTTCCAGATGCTTTTACACATCTCTCCGGTAATTCCATCCATACCTGGAGACTTTCTACACCGCGCCTGACAAATGCTTAACTCTAACTCAGTTCTGTCCAACGGAGGAGGGGGACCCACCCCCTGAAAAGGAAGATGGATAGGACCCTCCACCCTTGGAAAGAACTCGCCCAGCAGAACGCGTATGCATGCCCCCCATGATGGCAATTTCATTACCAACACGTAGGCCAGACACATCGGTCCGCTGGCCCCTACCTCTACAGAGCTTATAGACTCTACCCCATGGGTCGTCCCCGTTGTCCCGTACGTATGCTCTGCAATCATCCTCCTTCACTTTCACGATACGGTCTTTATAGGCACGTAGCTGTGTTGCGTAGTTCGTCGCACGCAGTAGCACATCATCTGCATTGGTCCGCCTGGCTCTCTGGAATCGCTTCCTGAGCTGCCGGACGGCCCTCCGCATTTCTGTCAACTCCCGCGTCCCTCCCAAACCCTTCCGGGGATTGTCCTAGAACATCTCCCAAGAAGGGCGTCGTTATTGTTGATTGTCCAATCGTTCAGCTTACCTATCTGTCCATCTATAGTCAGACTCCTGAAATCCCCAATGGGGACCTCAGAGGCCGCCTCCCTAATGCACGAACCGTAGATATCCCAATTAATTGGGAGTCTACGCCACCGCATCACGTGAGCGGTGAGTAATGGAGCACAATCCGTATTGGATTATGATCACTCACCCCCCAATTGTCCTTAACGTCCCAGTCGCAGCGAAAACGCCGCAGTACGACATCATTTACGGCTGTCACATCAATATCACTCACACCATTGGGACCGGAAAACGTATATAGATCAGAGGTCTGATTTAACGCACTAACACCCCGATTAACCATCCAGTCACTCAACATCTCACCCCGATGGTGGTTTTGATATCCAGACGAATACCGGGATAACTTACTGAACCACATGGGAGAGGATGTGTTCGCGTCCATACTTAGGATAATCGGGTTGCTACTCGCTAGTAGTAGCACCGTATCCATATACGAGATATACGGCTCCAATGGGCTGCTGAACTGACAGTATACGCTTGCCAGGAAGATTTTTCCGAATCTTCCTTCGACCAAGACACATACTCCCAGTTCGTCAGCAGATACCACAATACACTTTACGTCGGGATCGTTGACAATTACAGCGGCCTTGACCCTAGAACAAGGAAATGAGGGTAGACCCTTTACACAACCATCGGTTGAGTAAGGTTCCTGAACCAGGGCAAACCCGCTCTTCATGGCAACCATCCTTTCGCCCAATTCACACATACTGGCATAAGAGCCCTGGCAATTATATTGAATAATTGTCAGAGACATCTTAATGCCTTGCCCTAGCCCTCGCGACTAACACGCTGTACGTGGGACAGTCGTCGGTCATCATAAGATGATTCGACGGCAAGCCCTTGAACGCACAGTTCCTACAGTGCGGCAGATTTTCGCAACGATGTACGACGTGACCGGTCTGTCCGCACCGACGACAGACTTCACCTTTGCTACGACAATCCCTAACCATATGGTCAAACCCAAGACAACGGTAGCAGCTAGGGATAAGCTCATGGCGTCTCACGCGGAACCTAAACCACTTAACGTAGCCGCCTCCGGCACTCAGAAGGCATTCCATGGCATTGCCATCACCCTCCAGAGTAACGTCGACAGCTCCGCCAGCGCGCACGCTCCACGGTCGACTCACGAGCCGTACCCCCTTCTTAAAGGTTTCTAAGGTCATCCGTTCCTTCAAGTTCAGCTCGTAGAGAGCAACCATGAATTCATCAGGAGTGATCTCGAAGTGAACACTCTGGACGACCACCCTGGTACCCTGCCTATCGTTGACTGTCACTTCCAGTCCATGTTCCGAAAATTTAGGATTCCGGACGATCCTCTCCTCGTTTACTGTCGACTCTCCATTGTCCATGTCCGAGTCGGAATGGCAAAGTCTACTACCACCGGTAGGTGGCACCTACTCAGTCAAATCGACTTTGTCCGGCACACTTACATCAGTATTAGTCCCGCGTTCGTCCCCTATGCCGTCAGCTGGTTTCAACCTAGCACTCCTTGGACCCGCGCCCTTTTGGGCTTAACCATCTTACCCGACCCCTACTCAAGTACCGACCGACTGCTTAAACCGACCCGAAGCAGTAAAGAACGACCCGGGCAGTACGTACTGCCAAATACGTCAGCAAAAATCGAACTGTGTACCGACCGATAACAGTTACCCGTACCGAACAGTACCCCGACAAACTGTTTACCGACCCAAAGAATCGCCAAACGCACTAAAAAGCTAACGGCCCTAACCGCAACCGATACGACGGTATCAATTTATCGAATTAAGACCACAATCACATCACGAACCGCGATTAAAAATTTTTAATTACGGACAGACCGACACGCCGCGGACAGACGGACACTGCCGCGGACAGACGGACACTGCCACGGACAGACGGACAACCGACGGAAGGACGGACACAACCGCGGACAGACGTACACTGCCACGGAAGGACGGACAACCGACGGAAGGACGGACAACTAATAACTGACGGAAGGACGGACACTAAAACTTCTAGTGAACCAAACACTTGAGCTGGTTGCGTATACTTAATAGTTTTTATAAACTAGTACTTATACGCACCCACTCACCTACGTACTGCACTAACTTCAGCGGAAGTTAGCCGAGACACCTGTACTGGTGTCCTGTACTGGTACCGACCGACTAGCGCAGACACAAGCCGGAACCGGAAGTGAACCGTTATACCAACAAAATCCGAAATTTTGCACTGCCTTACCGACCGGAAATGAACTTCGTTGCCGACCCGCAATGGCATGCCACTAATGGCAACACACACACCACACTTACCACTGCCACTCAGACTACCACTCACCCATAAGTGAGTTTAACCACACAATTACCCGGAGATATTTTTGTACAGCGGAGCACCCGATCAGCGGAGTCTCAACATTACAAAAATAAATAATCACACACACTTTCACACTATTATTCACTTTGAAAAATCAACTAATTAACGCGACGTTTTAATAAAACACAACCGTACGATTCAACAGCCAAACAACGAATGAATCAGGCAGACTGACGGACGCCCATTCTTCAACGGCGTGACAACGGTATGGTAGGTATAGGCCAGGCATGGCCAAGCCGAGGACCGAGGGCCACATGCGGCACTTTATCTATTTTTATGCGGCCCGTTGCAAGGTTATTATTCGCTTTAACTTTTTTTACAGAATCGATAAAAAAATAAATATATTACAAAATCTAATAAAATTTTCAAATACAGACTTAAACAAAATATTAGCTACAAAATACACTATTAAAAAGTTTTTATTATGTTTTTAGTCCGTCTGATTATAATTTTTGTTTGTGAAAAGGTTGTCTTCATAATCTTTATTAGTTTTTATATGATTGCATATTTTTAAGCGTAATAAAATTATTGTAAAATTTTTTTTACACATTTTTGTCCATATTCAAAATAATTCAAAAATGTTTCTATAGTAGGATTCGCCAGAAAAATATAACTAAAGAAGCCGATAATTATTGAAAAACTTATTTAGTTTAGATTTGTTTTTGTTAGGATATGAATTTGCGTATTTTTTAAGTGATAAAAAATATTAAATTATATAACACAAAAAAAGTAATATAAAAATCTAATAATCAGATTTCTATACCAGAAAAATTAAATAAATAAGGAACATTAAATGCACTTATTTTGAATAATTATGCATAACTTTGATTATATTTGGCCTTTAGAATGAAATCCAAAAAAGAAAAGTTTCAAAAGAAAACAGATAATACAACGATCATTGGGAAGAAAATTTCTTCTTTATAATACTGAACTCAAAATTAATATGTTTGATTTGCCGAGATACAGTAGCTGTTTTTAAGGAATACAATGTTAAAAGACATCATGAAACGAAACATGATGTGTATGTGAAATTTAATAAAGAATTGAGAAAAAATTAAGCTAGCCGAGCTAAAATCTGAATTGAAATCTCAGCAGAAAATGTTTAGTTCTTCATTGCAACTACCTTCTAATATTGTTAAAGCAAGCTACTCTGTCTCAATGTTAATCGCTATGAAAATGAAACCATTTTCGGACGGAGAATTTGTAAAAGAATGTTTGGCAGCTGTTATAGAAGATGTTATGCCAGATAAACGTAAAATGATTTCAAGCAATAGTTTGTCGCGTCAAACTATTTGTCGTCGCATTAATTACATTTCAGATGATATAGTGGTGACTTTACGAGAGTGGATTCAACAATTCAAAGCATATTTTCCAGCTTTCGACGAAAGTACAATATCAATAACAAATCTCAATAACAAACACTTTAACAAATTTAGTAAAACACACATAGTATATGTATAATTTTATGTATGTGTTAGTAGCAACTTTAAATGCAATTTACTCAAAATAGAGGAAAAAATTTAAAAATCTGTAAATCTACAAAACGGCTAAAAATAAATACCTTCCAAATAATATACGTTTGGTCAAAATCGGGATTAAACGGTAGAACAAAACATCGGTAAAAAAAAATCGCCTAGCCTATTAATATTATAGATTATATTTAAGTGTACTGAAATAATAAAAATAAATGGTTCAATAAAAATATTCTTTAAACAATAAAAAAAAATCTACTGTTAATATAAAAATAAATGTTTTTCTTGGAATAGTTAAAATAAATCTATATACTGAAATAATTCAAGTAAATGTTTCAATAAAAATTATTTTTTTCATATAATATATAGCCCGCTGAAATTTTTGAATAAAAAAGTTGGCCCGCAAAGCGATTTGGGTTGGCCAGGCCTGGTATAGGCCATAAATATGTATAATAATTATAATATTATTTTTTATGGCCAATTCATTAATTTGTTTCCTGTCCATGGAGACTAGTATCACATTATTACAATACAGATTTCTTAAATTTTTCAGAAATATATCCTTCACTTAGAGATTGGCTGCAACAAAAGTAATTTTATTTGAGCCTTGCGATTAAAACTCAACACTAAATTTAGATTTATATGTTACTGAACTTACCAAGAAATGACCGTGGTCCAAATTCCAAAATGCCTGAACCGTTTTTATCAATGATGCCGAAAGTTTAAAAACACTCGGAAATTTAATGAAATTTGCAACCACATCTTTGTAAGCAAGCTCATCGATGGCCATGTTTAAGTCCAAAAAGAAATACAATATAATAGCACACTTATGGTCATAATCTAAGTCTGGAACCAACATAACACGCAACATAGACTCAATCGAGTTAGGTGGATATAGGCCATCACCATCATTTTCCAGCCAATACTCATGTAAAACATTGCCCTTGCAAGCATGATCAATAAAGGCATCAATATAGAGTAAACGACAACTACCAGATTTTTTCGAAATAAATGTATCATTCATTTTGGCAAAGTAGGATCGTTTCTTTTTATACAACTCCTGGAGTTGTTTGTAAGGATAAGGTACTAAATTATTGCAGTCACTCATGTTATCATTGTCAGCTTCGGGTAGAAGACCAATATTTAATAACCATAAAAGTATGTCCTGATAACTGTATGCCATACGCAAAGACGTGTGTTTGTTTTGCAAACTAGAATAGACTGAAATAAATTATGTTAAAAATCTGAATGTTAGTAATTAGAGATGAAAAGTTTACCTCTTTCTGGAATTTGTCTTTTTCCATAAACTAAAATCTCTTCCAAAAGATCCGATAGCAATTTGAGCTGTCTTGTTATGAAACCCAATTCTTTTTGTTCTCTATTATCTAAAGGATAACCACCAAACTCAAATAGACATTTGCATAAATCATTGCACCTTGTTTTTATATCACCAGCTCGTTTCCATATCCAATCGGTTAAGGTGGATAAGGATAAACCAGTAGAGACAGTAAAATTACCCATGAAACTGCCATCAATCCATGATTTAGCACAATCCCGCAATAAACTAACACAGTTATGTTCCAAAGCAGTGGATAATAATATTTCATATTTAGAATTCTAAAAAAATATTCAATTGAGATTAACGATAAACTATAAAAACAGTACATACAAGTAAATAAAGCTAAAGGCTCATTAATCTTAACAGGATTATAATTAGCTACTTAGTATAAAACTTACCCTAGAAAATGTAGAGTTCATATTCAACTCAATAAATTGTGGCATCAAACGAACACGTATGACTTTATAAAAATAAACATTAGGATCTAAAAATATAGCTGCGTTACTCGATCTCAAAAGATTTATAACTTTATTTTGAGCCCCTTCCCAATTGTAACGTCTGCAGCCATCCCTATGAAGCAACGAACAATCTTTGAGAAAGAGAAAATTCAAAAGCATTCATATTAAAAAGCTTTTAAATAAATCCATACTTACCAAAACTTAATGAGTTGGGGTAAAAATGTTCTTCAAATCTTTGCATTGAATTAAAATGGGCTATTGTAGTGGGATTTAAAGCAGTATGTAAACCAGTACATTCTCCATTGAGTATGTAGCCGGCCAAATAATTCGGTTGTTTACCATATTCCAGTTCAAATGGCATTTCTTCTTTATACCATTGATTTAAATCAAAAATTAATAGTTTATTTTTTTTCTCCAATGCCGACAACCATGATATTGCGCATAAACAATTAGAATCATCTTCACCATGACTCGATAATGTTGATATAGCTTGACAAGCTAAGGCCACACTTTTGGTAGCCTCCAAAGGTAATTTTAAACGGACCGAACTCGTTTGAAACGACTTTGTATAAAAAGAATACATTATGAGATCGAGACTTTTTCCAATAGTTAGCAACTTACTTCGAAATATGTACTGTTTTTATCATCTTCAGTTAAACGCTTTTCATACATTAAACTATGCATGACAGCATGTAAATTTTCTCCATTTTCATGCAATGTCCATATATAGAGACATGGACGTGGATCATCCGGTGGCTCAAGAAAATCCATTTTAACTAATGCTGACATCGTTACATCTCCTTGGGGTAACGCAATATAGAATATCTGTAATTCGGCCAGATCATACAGGGCCAAGCGTCCATCTTCTAGACCTATTGCAAGGCCCAGTATTAAATCAATTGGTAGGATACACAGTATAGAACAGGGGCTTTCAATCACTGAAATTAGAAAAATATTGTAAACGAAATCATAGGCGATTGCTAATTTATTTCTTATGATTAACATATCTATTGCGCCTAAGCCGCCTGTTGAAAAGTGACAAATACTTTATTTTAATGTACACGAAATATTTTTTAAATATGATTTCATTTCTTTTAATCAAAACTATATGACATTTAAAAAAATAATTTGGACTCTCTTAAAATCGATAAGAGTTTATAATCAAAGAGAAGTTCATGTGAATAATAAGAGAATAAATACAATGCTTTGTTTTCAATGGCTGAGTAAAAAAAAGTCACTTTCTTATCAAAACTATACGACACTACTTTTGAACAGAGATCGAAAACAAAAAAAACTAACGGTTCGATTTAGTTTCGTTGCGCTCATTCAAAGGAACGAAACGAAACCCTTTGAAACACTCAGAAACTTTTTGATAACGCTTCTTGCGCTCATGTTAATGTTCGGAAACACTATAAGAGCGAAACAGGAATATAGACAAAGCAAAAACAATAAAGAAATCATTCACTTATTTGTAGCTTTTTTTAAACTCTTCCTTTTAACTCATACTCTCTGTCTGTCGTGGGTGGACCCCATTCCCCCTCATCCAATTGATCTGAAACTTGGCACATAGTCTTGTTGTGACTAAAGATTATTTTTGGGTAGTCACGCGCAGTCACGCATATTCACGCGCAGTCACGGGGTGATCTAAATGTCATTTTCCCTTATCCGATCGATCTGAAACTTAGTCCATACATTTGCTGTGAAAAAAAGATTAACTTTGACATAGTCACGCACAGTCACGCATAGTTACGCACAGTCACGTAGTGATCTAAATGTCATTTCCCTTCATCCGATCGATCTGAAACTTGGTCTATAGTCTTGTTGTGACTATAGATTAATTTTGGGGTAGGCACGCACAGTCACGCACAGTCACGGAGTGATCTAAATATCATTTACCCTCATCCGATCGATCTCAAACTTGGTTCACACAATTGCTGTGAAAAAAAGATTAACTTTGACTTAGTCACGCACAGTCACGGAGTGATCTAAATGTCATTTACCCTCATCCGACCGATCTGAAACTTGGTCGATATACTTGCTGTAAAGAAAGATCAACTTCGACATAGTCACGCGCAGTAACGCATAGTCACACACAGTCACGAAGTGATTTAAAACCCATTTTCCCTTATCCGATCGCTCTAAAACTTGGTCAATAGACTTGCTGTGAAAAAAGATTAACTTTGACATAGTCACACGCAGTCACGGAGAGATTAAAACGCCACTTCCCCTCATCCGCTGGATCTGAAACTTTGTCCATAGACTTGTTGGGGCCAAAGATTAATTTTAAGATAGTCACACACAGTCACGCACAGTCACGGAGATATTCAAAACTCATACGCATAAATTTCAACAAAGTACATGAAACAAACAAGTAACCCAACAATAAAAAAACATAAAAGAATTCTTCGTTGTTCTGCTCTTTTGTTTGTTTTGTACCGTTATTTCTAATGAACACAAACTTAACAACAAACTATACAATACAAGTGTTAGAGCTATTACACAATACATAATGTTTGTTACATATGGAACTTAAACGGTTCTTGTAAAGTTCGATTTCACGAGCAGTACCATGAAAGAAACATTAAGTATATTTGTAACATGTGCGATTGGTACGTTTACCGTTCGGTTTATTTTCGTTCTCTGCTTTTGAATGATTTATTATTTTTAATAACAAATTTCTTCAGCATTTTAATAATCTGAAGATACATTTTCCAACTTCAAACAATCTCTTTGGCATTGGGTTCGATAGATTTTTTAATACGTTTGTTTCATTATCATTCCACTTCCTTAAAATAATGATATTTAGATCTGCAACCGAATCATATTTGTTATTTTCGGTTAAACACATCTAGACAGTATTCCCCATATGTTCTTGATGGGATTTAAGACAGGTGAGGTTAAGACAGGTCTACATTTTTGTTTGTCAACTTGTATGGACGGATAGCCGCATTTCCTCTGCAAATGGCTATTCATGCTGTTCATTTTTGAAGTAACAAATTGTAATTCAAGATAGGTCGTTTTGTATATAGCACCCTATAACAGAACCGCCACCTAAGCATACAAAAAAAAAACAGATAAATTCTAAAAAAGTAATTTTTACATACTGAGTCCAAATTAGTTGACGTAATTTGAAGACGTGCCATCTTATAATGTTTGCTTTATAAATAATCATTCGTTTGTCACGGTCCGATATGTTTAGGTTTACGACCAGTTTTATACTTTTTGCCATATTTATAGCTCCCGCTTAATATGCCATAATTTTGCTTTATTCTTTATTAGATAATACTGTTTCACGTGGCATTGTAAAAACAAATGAATATAATTTTAATTAAACTTTAAAATTTGGCACAATATTATAATATTCTTGCTTTTCAAGCACCTTTAAGAGAGTGTTTTTGTTTTGTTACAATTGCAACTAAGCATCAAAGAGATCATTGGAACTCAAACTACCGGTATACCCTCTGCCACTGAGGTGTGAGATCTTAACAACAACAACATTACACGCGCACCGTAATGTAATTATAACAACAACAAACCCAGACATAAACAACAACAGTATCAGCAATAACAGTACACGCGCATGCCAACAACAACATAAGCTAAACGTGCCAACGTAAAAACGCAATGCTAAGCGGATTCACAGGCAGTTACTGCCTCTTACTGCCGAATCAACACTTAATATCCATTTTGTTTTGAGTCTATTACATCGCTTTAAAGCCACTTTTGTAAACCAATGGTTTGTCTCCTATTTTTTTTTAAACCCCTCAAATGTCTCCAAACATGTCTAAAGTATATCACAAGCATTTGAATGCATACGATGTGAATGGCGACCATTTGTAGAATGGGGTGTATAGCCGGAACAACATGGATGTATGGCGGCTGTGTGGCGTGCATCACTAAAACTTTGACTAGCCGTTATTTTGGATGATGTCGAGGGTTCATGTGCATGCATAGTGTTAAAAAATGATTTTATAATTGTTAAGAATATGCCATAAACAAAATTAATATGTACTGTTTTCACTTCTCTTTTCTATGGTATTATGAGTTAGCGCTATTATTTATTTGCAATAATGTGATCTAAACCCACAATATACTTTTTATCGGCTCTTTGAACCTACCATAAATAAACAGATTTGTAAGTAGCATATAAAAATATTTTGAGTAAAGTTAACATAGCATCGAACTGTATCGCAGCTTAGTTAAAAAACCGTGAGTAAAGTTAACATAGCATGCCCCGAATCCGCACACGTAGCCAACAAAAACATCGTACCATCGTTCATCGTGGGAAATGCTGAATCAACAATTATGTTTTGTTTAATTATACCAGTTAACGTGTGCACGATAACAAGAACTTCCCTAATATTTTAATGAAATTTATTGTGCATTACAGAACTCCCTTAATGTTTATTTTTCTTATTCTGCATTTTTAACTTTGTTTTGTGATTGGCCAATTTGCCATAAATTTTAAATGAAAAATTATTGCAATATCAACACATTGTTATTTTTATTTTTATTACAATAGCCTATATTTTTTGCAAACGTAATATTGGCATTTATGATTGGCCAATCTTGGGTAAATTTTAATTTGTAAAAAAGTGCACACTTTTGATGAAATAAAAAGAATTATTCTGTTTTCAACCTTAAAACAATCGTGTTTTACTAACTTACATTCCACCCCAGTGTGCAGAGGGTATATATAAGTTTGTCATTCCATTTGTAATAATTAGAAAAAAAATTCTGGACCCCATAATATATATATATATATGAGATCTTATTACAAGCGGAGTTGATATAGCGATGTCCGTCTGTTCGTCTGTCCGTCTGTGGAAATCACGATCACGAAACCAATCGGAGAGCTGGGCGTGACCGTTTGCATAAAAAAATGATTCGTTAACATCCTGAGAAGTTTGCTATTTAAAATCGTCCAAATCGGTTGATTAGGTCCCGAGTATTGAATGAAGAAGTAAAAAGTCTTGAAAAAATAAGATTTGTCTATGTTGTTCTTATCACGATCACATCCTAAATAGGATAGCTAGGGTATTAATTTTTAGTGAGAATGATTCACTAACACCATGAGAAGGTTTCTGAAAAATCATGAAAATCGGTCTAATAGGTCGCGAGAAATCACTGAAAAAGTAAAAAAATATTGAAAAATATATATTTCTATATTGTTCTTGTTGTTATTCTAAATGTTATATTTTTGTCATAGCTATACTTGTGGATTTTGTGGTCGTTGTGGTGATAATATAATAAAAACTAACTCAAAAATACCAAGGTAGAAAAATTCAAAAGTTTCCATTGTTTTGGCATCACTAAAAAAATTTGTTAGATCATTTTTATCATCGCCACGAGTCTGCCCGCAAAGCTTCAGATCGATTGGGTCACGCGAAAAGGGTTAAAAATCGATCCAAAGTTTTGTCGACAAACAGACAAGCAGACAAATAATGCTAAACTACCTAGCTACTAATTAAAAAAAATAATGTAAATTTACCAACATAATTTATTATGTATTAATTTATTTTAAAACAAGTAAGAGTGTTAAATTCGGCTGTGCCGAATCTTTGATACCCTCCACCTCGGTTTGAGTCTTGATAATAAATGTAAATGAAAAAGTAAACAATTTGTTAAACTTAATACCAAATTATTTCAGCAAATTCTTTGGGTTGGTTTTCTTCTTTTCTATTATTTCGGATTTATTTCGGTGTTTGCTTTTTGGTCATCGTGGTTGCTGATCGACATGCATTTTGGTTATATACCTATATGCATGCGTTTCCGGTTATATGACATAACTTCTCGTTTAATTTAGTTTTTGCTAATTAAATAGCTCGCCCTAACCTCCATTGCAAAGGTAATGGTTGTGTAGAGTGGCTATATGCATTAAATCGTGCTAATTGGAGATGGCTGCATAGTTTCTTTTAACTGGCCAAATATTTCTTCATTGTGGCCATATAGGTCGGATGGAGTAACAAAATAATAACCAAAAAAAAAGCTCTCTCAACTTTTTTTTAAAATATTGCCATATTTTGAAAACAGAGAATAAATTTATAATAATAAATAATCAAATTAGGGATGAAAAACGCAAAAAACGAAAAGTCCCAAACATTTTAAATAAAATAATTTAATGTTATCTTTATTTTCTGAAAAACTTCAAATTTTCATCCAAAAAAAATTGTGAAAATTTATATATAAAAAATAACATTCTCATAAAATTACGTTTACTTATGTAACAATTTTTATGTTAGCAATTCTTAAATATCATTTGAGGTTTTCTTAAATTCATTGAATTTAAATTAATATCAACAAATCTGTTTTTCTATTTATTTAAATTGTAAAGGAGTGGCATCTCTGTCAAAATAAGCGAAAAACACAAAGAATAGAAAAAAACAAATTACTTCGTGTTTGACAGGATGATTTTATGTTTATGTTTAATATCTTTATTTTTTTACTAATATTTCTGTTTATTTATTTGAAAATGAAATAATGAATTGAATATGCTATTTAATTTTTTTATTTATATAAAAAAGTTTTTTAATTAAAGCAAAATATTTTCACTATTTCATGATTTTTATTTATGTATGACGACATTTCAACCTAAAAATTTAAGTTTTTATCGATTGGATAAACAACACAAAAATGGTTTTCGTTTAGATAACAACAACAGCTGACTTTAACAATATCGAATATCGTTTCAAAATTTTACTGATAATTTTGCAATTTTCTTTTTTTTTTACAATTCGACTATCGTTAAAAGAAGTTACTGAATCGCGGTACGGAAAAGTTATTAATATCTCCTGAATGGCAATATTTTTTTTAAATGTAAACATTTTTAAATGTAAAGATATTTCTAAATTTAAAATTATTATTTCCGACGTTTTGATATGATTTTCTGAAACTCAATTAATATTTTCTAATTTATAATTGGAAATTTTATTTTCAGTTTTTATTATAATTGATATTTTCTTAAATTTGAATGGAAAATTTAAAAAGTGAAATTTTGTATTTATGTGAATAATAAATAATGCTTTATTAATTATAAACAATTTTTAAAAATTAGATGTAATCGCAATCAGATATTTTATAGGTAAAGCAGAATAATAATTCTATATAACTATGTAGAACTGTTTTGTAAGCAAAAAACTCATTGACGAACTCGGTAACTCTATTTTGTAAAGACAACAAAAAGTTAACCCCCCCAATCTCACATCACACTGAAATTGTAAAATCGTTGTGTACGTATTATCAACGAAAAATTGTTCGAATTAGTCGAATCCATCGCCATTAAATTTTATGCTCAAACATCTGACTGCAATCTCATTTTTAAAATGTTGTCGAAGCGTAAACTTGAAAAAATTTGTATACTTCTCTTATTTTATTTTAAGTAGAGTTACCAAGTTTATTATACAGGCACATGTTTGAGGGAAAATGTTTACATTTATTATTATTAGTATTATTTTAATAATAGTTAATAATATTTATGCTCTATAATTAACAAACGTTTTTGTATGCGCATTTCAAAAAATAAATCATTATAATAGATTTAACAAGTTAAAACTTTAATTACAATTTTACAGGATCCAGTAAATTTGCATTAAATTTATAACAGGGTAACATTAATCATCGTTAGTGTCTGCCACTATTCGCACGAAAAATTTGGTGCCATTAGTGTGACCACTGCGGAAAATGTGTGTGTATTAGTAAAAAAAATGTGAGTGTATTGAGTTTTTCGAACTTGCAGTGTGATGTGAGATTGGTGGGTAATATGCCAAACTTATGTTCATATTTGTAAAAGAATAATGAAAAAACGTATGAAATAAAAGACCAACCCGTGTATACTCTTAACATTGTTCTGTATGATATCTAGTTGAAAATATTAACATTCATGTTAAAATAGAAATAACTATTGCAAAGCTAATTAGAACAAACAAAAATTATGGCGGCATCTACTGTGGGATAGTCACGCTGAGCAAAATGAAGTGACACTCTGTTATACAAAAGAAATGTATTTTCCATTTTCCCCACAACAAAATACTGCAGAATTTTATGTAAATAAAATAACCGATTTATTTCTAACATGCAGTTACTATGAATATACATACATACATATATATAATATATGTACATTATTTGTATTATTTAATATGTGTATGTATGTATATTTAAATATTACACACAAAAAATACAACATCAAACGTTATTTTTGTGTTTTTCTCTTTAAATAAATTAATACATAAATTTTTTTGCTAAATTTACATTTGGGCAATTCACAACAGGTGTTGTATATTGTATGTTGTATTGAAATACACAATACAATCATTTGTTGTGAACACTCAGTTGTATTTTCATATTGTAAAACGCTTTCTTTAGAAATTTTCGATCCAACGAGGAAAAATCGCTTCGTCGCTTCTGCTATTTTGTATAAGAGAAAACACTTGTCAGTGTTTGCTTTTTGGTCGTGAGATATACCCTGGAGTTTTAGTTACGTACCTCTTGCATTTTAATTTATAATGAAAAAAAAAAATGTTAAATGTTTTGGTTGGTACTGAAAGAGAAAATACATACTAAAAATATAAACATTAATTTTTATATAAATAAACTTATCGATGTATTTGCGTTATTTGCATTATTTGCCATATTTTATTTTATAATTATTTATGCTGATAATATTCTATGTATTTGTTTTTTCTTTTTCATAAAAACTGGCATTCACTTGGAACTGATATGTTATGATACAATATACAACATTTACTAAACATAGCAAATGAAGTTGGATCGTGTATCAGATTTTTCAGTGAAAATTACCAACAACAATTTTACACTATTGTAAAGTGATACACGATACAAGAGATACAACGATACATTACCCATTGTGAATTGCCCAATTGTTTTTTTTATTAACAACTAGGTATTTTAGCATTATTTGCTTTAGATGTTGGTGAATTTTTACTCCCTTTATATTAACTCGTAGTGTCTGCTTGTCGAAAAAATTTTGGATCGATTTTAACCACTTTCCCGTGACCCAATCGATCTGAAATTTTGCAGGCAGGCTTGTGGCAATGACAGAAATGATCTAACATATTTTTTTAGTGATGCCAAAACAATGGAAACTTTTAAATTTTTCTACCAGAGTTGATAAAAAAAATGTACAAAGGGTTTGTTTTTGTTATATTATTACCATAACGACCACAAAAACAACAAGTCCAGCTATGAAAACAATGCAACATTTAGAATAACAACAAGAACAATATAGAAATATCATGTTTTTCATTTTTTTTTTACTTTTTCAGAGATTTCCCTGGACCTGTTCCACCGATTTTAATGATTTTTGAAGTAGAAATCTTTCCATGAATTTGGTGAATCATTCTCACTAAAAATGATCACTGTAGCTGCACTATTGAGGGCGTGATCGTGACAAGAACAACATAGAAAATTATTTTTTTTTCAAGACTTTTTTAGTTCTTCATTCAAATCTCGGGCCCTAATCGACCGATTTGGACGATTTTAAATAGCAAACTTCTTAGGATGTTAGTGAATCATTTTTATGTCAACGAGTACCCTAGCTGCCGGATTGATGCCGTCATCGTGATTTCCACAGACGGACAGACGGACATCGCTATATCAACTCCGGTTGTTATAAGGATCACAAATATATAAATTTTATGGGGTCCAAAATTTTTTTTCTAATTATTACAAACGGAATGACAAACTTATATATACCCTCTGCACAACTCTACAACAGCAACAATGACAGTCATATGTTTTTCAAATAGGAAAAAAACTGTTTATGTGTTAGTTTCGGTCATTCCCCAGTATGCATTGAAATATTATTTCTCCAATGTTGGAGAAAAGTTAAGTTCTTAAATTGATGTCAAATGTAATTCTCAACTTGGGTTGAACAATTTTTCTCCTTGTTTGCTTTCAACTCGACATCAAGTTGAGACTTAACATTTTTTCCAATCTTTGAGAAACATTTTTACTCTCAATTGGATATCCAACACTTTTCTCCACTTGAGACCAAACATTTTTTCAACTTGAATACGATTTGTGTTAAGTCTGAGATATTATTTAAATATGTCATAAATAATAAATTAAATTAAAAAATGCCAAAAAAGTACAAATAAATCATTGATATATTTTTAATTATTTCTGCTTTTTGTCGAATTTTTCAAAAAATGTACAACTAATTAATTCATTTATTTTTAATTCTAGATTTTAAAAAATGTACATAATATGTACATTTAATGTTAAATATGTACATAGTAATGTTAAATATATAATGAAATTAAATTGAAACATTAAAAAAAGTACATTGTTTTCATTTCTAAAATTAGTATAATATTTTTTAATATGGCAATTCCGTACCTTCCATTTGATACCGATTGGAAATATTTCTTTGCTATCAAGTTGAGAATCACAAATTTCTCAATTTGATAACTATGAAAATCGCCATATAAAAATGTGCTTTTTAAGTTGAGAAGACTATATTCGAACTATTGAGGGCATTTGAGAATTAACGCTGGAGATTTGAGAAATGTATTTGATCTCAAATGCACCTCAAGTTGATAGCAAACAAAAATGTTTATTGGGACATTTATTGTAGGGTCGTTTGCACACACACAAAAAATAGAAAATAAATTGTCAATAAGCAAAGCAAGTGGCTTCGAAATTCGATGATGCCAGTTAATCATTTTTTGTTCACGCGGAATTTATAATTGGAGGAATTTTTTTCTCGAGAAATGTATTTTCCGTGAGAAAGAAATTCCTTGAGAATATTCATAATTGGGATGAATAACTTTTAATTGGAACTTTTTAGTCAGAATAAATCATAATTCTAGTTAGATATTGGTTAATATTTAATTAGAAAAAATATTGTGGTGGCATCTACGCAATTATTGAGGCAGTCACGGAAAAATTAAATGCAAGTCTGTTTTTTTTAATATAACAAAAATGGATTTTCCCTTTAACAAAATATGGCAGAATTCTTTATAAATGAAATGCAAAATGGAAAATCAATTTTGTGCTAATTCTTAACAAAATTAATAAAATATATATATATATGTATTATTATATTTATTAATCAGCCCTGTTCTTGAAACGTTGTTATTTGAATAAGAGTGAACTTATAATCACATAAAATTGAAATTTTGGGTTTCTTGAAACCACAAATTTTATATTTTCGAAGTATTTTTCGAAATCAGTTTTTTTATTGTCAATTGACGTGAAACATATGTTATGTGTCAAATAAAATAAAAATATAACATATAGCCCAAAATAAATAAATAAAATTAAAATGCCAGGAGCTCGTCTATTTGCTATTACAGAGGTTCGACGGCGAAAATTTAATCGAGCAAACATTCGGAGGCGCTCATTAAGAGACTCATCAAATCCGATGTCAATTCCTGAGTCTGTGTAAGTACATATTTTTTTGGGTTTGGCTCAGAGTAAATGTTATCTTTTTTAAAGGTTTATTGAGCTTTATCGTTTAAATAAGGCAGCATTTTCAATGATTTTGAACGATATTGCACCTTATATTGGAAATAGTTACATCCCCGAAAAAATTCAATTGGCTGCAACTTTAAGGTTTTTGGCTGTAGGTGGTTTCCAAGGTGTTGTGTTAATGATGTAAATATTAGCATTGGTCGGAGCACTTTGTGCAAAGTGCTTTGGAAAATAATGGATATTCTTGAAAACAGAATATGTCCAACTTGGATAAATATTGATTTAGATGAAGAAGAAACTAGATCATGTAAATCATTCTTTATGGAAAAGTATGGCATACCCGAGTCATTGGATGCGTGGACGGTACTCACATACGCTTAATTAAGCCGTCAATTGATGAATCTCTCTTCTATAATCGAAAGGGGTATTTTAGTCTCAATGTCATGATAGTAAGTTATTTCTGAACAAAAAACATCATTTAACATTCACTTATATTTTAATCGTTTAAGGTTTGTGACAATAAAATGAGGATTCGTGCTGTAGATGGACGTAGGCCTGGGTCATGTCACGATGCCTTCATTTGGAGCATGAGCGATGCTAGAACATTTTACGAATATATGCATGAAAATGGTGGACAAAACGGGTGGCTTCTGGGAGACTCGGGCTATGGTTTGGAACCATTTCTGTTGACACCATATAGAAATCCAGAATTTAATTCGAACGAGCACCTATTTAACAAAAAACATAGTGCAGCTCGGAATATAGTGGAGAGAACAATAGGAAACCTCAAGTCTCGTTTCCGATGTCTGCAAAATGCTATGCTTCAGTACTCACCAGCTAAAGTGGTAAAAATTGTTAATGTCTGTTGTGCTCTTCACAACGTATGCAAACAATATAACTTGGAAATTGAAGTTATAAATGAAGCAAATGCAGATAGTGAAGATGAAGGGGATGATGATGAGTCTGATAATGAATCTGATGAAATAAGTTTGAACCAAGAAGCTTCCACAATAAGAGACAACATAGCCAATAGTTTAAGGAATTAGAATTATTTTATTAAAAATAAATAACATAAACAAAACAAAAATAAACAAAAATAAACTCTAAGGACTTCATTTTGAGATCAATAAAAAATTTTAATTTTGAGAATAATAAAAAAAAATAACATTACAGTCGGTATAGACCGACTATACGATACCATGTAGCACGCGTTCAGAGACCCTATCTGTTAGGTCCAACTAATTAGATATAGAAAATAAGCATAAACCAAATTTGGTTGGTATTATTAATATTTTGCCTTCGGATAAGAAAAATTACATACCGGATGCTATATTTATATTGGGACTAGGTCAAAAAATGGACCGATTTTCACTAATTTCAATGGCGATAGAAGCTAATGTACAAAATTTCATCAATATATATTCATATTTGCGTACGGACGGACGGACTGACAGATAGACGGACGGACGGACAGATGGACGGACAAACAGGTAGACGGACGGACAGACATCGCTTAATCGACTCAGAAAGTAATTCAGAGTCGACCGGTATAATAAAAGGGTCAAATATTACCCTAACCTCACAATACTATATGGTATAATCACAGAGTATTACCAGTGAGCATGTTCAATTTCATTTGCTCAAGGGCTACTTCCTGCAACTTCACTTCCAACCTCGACGCTGCATTTTTCTCCATACGGAGATAGTGCTTTTCCGTCTCGATATTATGCCGTCTCTCCTCTTCCAACTCTTTGGTCTTTAGCTCAACCATTTTCTCTATATTGTTTTGAATATTTTTCAAAACGCTGACCACTGCCGTTTGCTCCACTGTTTTATTTTCAGAAAGCTTTACGATGTTCGAGCTGATATTTTCCAAATTATAGTTTTCCTCAGTCAACAACTCCTCCAAATTTGGTACTCTTCGTTTATTTGTTCGACTAGGTGTTTCATTATTCCGTTTCCGTTTTTTTGAAGTTGTTGCCTGAGGAGAACTATAATTTGAAGAAGCATATGACGATGGTGAAGTTGGAGAAGATATAGGTTGTGTTGGCGGTACAACGGTCTGCTTGGACGTTCCTCTCTTTTGGCAGAAAGCCTTTGTGCCATCAAGACCATCTACTGTGGTATAGAACCCGCATATATTAGCAATCTCTTCATCTATATCACTTAACGTGATAGTATTGCAGTTGCCTCCACCTGTCTTCTTAAATTCTTTTCTATTGTGGCCCAGTTTCCGTTTAACATTGCTTTTCCAATCAAGCCATGTCTAAAAATTAAAGCAAGTTAACAAAAATACAAAAATGTTATATTTTATTTCTAAACTTACTTTTTTCCAACACGCTGTTTCTTTAATAGGAGCTCCAGCAAGGTTTAGTTCATCTTTCAGCTTGCTCCAAAGCTCATTTTGAGCAACTTTGTCTCCTTTGACAAAGCCTCGGGCAATGTCTGTGTGCTCCTTCATGAACGCTAGTAAAATTTTTTGTTGTTTAGCGTTCTTCTGTTTTCTCCTAACAAAAATTAAAATATTTTAAATATTAAAATATATAAACTTTGAAGGGAATTTTACTTACATTTTTATCCTTTGCACCTATTAATTTAAATAAAAAAATTTTTAAATTTGTACACTTTTTATTTGTTTGTTTTATTTGTACTTTTTTTATTTATTTCATGGAAACATATGTTTGAGTTAAGAAACATATGTTTATGTTAAGAACATATGTTATCTAGAAACCGAGGTACCATATGGTTCTTTATTCAGTTTCACAAAAAACTTTTAAGTATTTTGTGCATGTTTTTTCTTAAGTTTATAGAGAAAGTATAAAGAAAAATATTTTCTTTTAAAATAACAACTTATTTGTTCATTTAATTGTTTTTGTTCTTCAATTTCATTCAATTAAAAATGACTTTTCTATTTTTAAAAAGTTAGGCATCACCAAAAAAAATTTCGATATTCAAATAAATTGGATTTGAGTGGCATCACTACTGTTTCGAACATATGCAAAAAAATAAAAATATGTGATTTGATGAAAAAAAATTTTTTAATTCATTTATGTGCAATAATTAGTGCATAAAGAATCTATGTTATAATTTAAAAAATTATAATGGAAAATAGATTGTGTAAATAAAAAGTTTTTATTATAGTTATAGAACAACATCATCTCCAAAAGTGTGTTTTATTAACATCGACCACTGATTACGAGTTTTTTTTTTAAATCTACGCAAAATTTAGACGTTTTTTAAAATCGTTTATTTTTCATAAAATTAATGTCTAATTTTTTAAAATAATGACAAGGTTCAATAAAAAACATGTTAGAGTTTAAATATCAATTAGAGTTTTTATCTCTTAAGACCTGCTTAGTAGAAAAAAGGGCATTTGTTTCGATTTCACAAAGCCTTTTTTATGTGAACTGAAACGAGAAAAAATATTCTTATTGAAGTTAGAGAACAGCAAAAAAGTCGTAGATTTAAGAATTTTTTCATTTACGTGTTTTTTTTTGTGATAGTGGTTTCAAGAACAGGGGTGAATATATGTAATTTCATTTGACACAATTTCACACACAGTTTTACAGATCAACTGTTTTCAACTGATTTAGAAGTTTTCTGTTTTTGAAACAGTAGTGCCAATTTGTAACATTTTGTGATGTAATGAAAATCGCAGAATAATAAGTTAATACACAATAAAAAATATTAAATTTTTAAGTTTTATATACATATTGCAATAAAAAAAACTTTGGTAAATTTACATTGAAGATGGTCAGAAATGAATGAGAAAAATATATAGACATTTTAGAAAAGCACATTTAATGTTAAACTTTATGCACAAAATATATGGGTTTTTGTTGTTTCGAATTTAACTGTGGCTCTAAGTGAAAAGTTTTAGACCGATCGTATATTACATCTTGAGGATCCTCACCTAATATTTTCAAATATTTTAAATTCTTTTTAACTCATTTAACCTCATTACGAAAATAGTAAAACAGTAAATATGGAAAATCCACGCACCTCAAAAAATTGTTTTCTATGAAATAAATTAAAGACATTTCATATTATACAATTTTCTTTCAAAAATGTATCAATTATAGCAAATTTGAAATTTGACATATAGTATTTGTACATATATTTGTATAGATTTCGCAGTATAAAAAGAACTATTATTTCTTTATTTAGAATGTATGTAAGTATTGCTCGCAAAAAAATGCAACATCATGAATGAAACACATAGACGACTGCTGGCAGCAACATTTGTAGTCGTATAGTCAGCTACTTGATTTTTCTGAATACGACAGCAACATATAATACAAATGCATTTTTATTTAAATATACAATTACTTTTACTTATTTAAAATGCATTAGTACAACGTAAAAATAAATAAATTAGTTTAACGCCTTTTGATTATTAATGGAATTATAGCCTTTCATTTTGCGATTTTTTTTTAAACAAAATAAAATATTTCATAGCACTAACTTCTTTTACATATTTTGTTATATTGTCAACACTATTTTTGTTTTGTAGCCAACAAAACACACTTGCAGTTTTTTTTTTATTTGAAGAACATATGACTGCCATTGTTGATGTTGTAGAGTTGTTTTTTTTTTTTTTTTTTTGATTTTGTTTCGTTAACTCTTTTGTATTAAAGCACCTCCAATATATGTATCCATTTTAGTTTGCAAATTCAGTATATTTATAATTTATTACTTACAGCAAAAAATAATAGAAACAATTTTATCAGTTATGCTTACGAAACTATATAAATAGACTTGAAGTTGGCTGCAAAAGCAGTAGCCTGTGTAAAGAACAAGTTAGCGACATGTAACTGTTACGTAACGTGTCAGCCTTTTTTTCACATGAAAAGTATTGGGACGTTCCGGTTACGTTCGGTAACTGTTTTAAATGATTTTCATGTAAAAAAAACAACTAACTCGTTACGGTTACGGTTAGAAAACATTGACCTTTTATATGTATTATAATGCTATGAATGCATTTATTTTTATTTTATTTTATTTATATATTCTTTTTTTTGTATTGTATATTATTTTTTTTTATTATTATTACTATTTCATTTAATTATTTTTTTCTTTAAATAAATTAATACATAAAAATTTGTTTTTTAAATTATTGGTGAACTTTTACTCCCTTTATTTACTGCCTTTATATTAACTGGTAGTGTCTGCTTGTCGACAAAATTTTGGATCGATTTTTAGCCCCTTTCCCGTGAGGCAATCGATCTGAAATTTTGCATGCAGGCTCGTGGCAATGACAGAAATGATCTAACAAATTTTTTTAGTGATGCCAAAACAATGGAAACTTTTAAAATTTTCTACCAGAGTTCACAAAAAAATGTACAAAGGGTTTGTTTTTATTATATTATTACCACAACGACCACAAAAACAACAAGTCCAGCTATGACAACAATGCAACATTTAGAATAACAACAGGAACAATATGGAAACATCATGTTTTTCATTTTTTTTTTAATTTTTCATAGATTTACCTGGACCTGTTCCACCGATTTTAATGATTTTTGAAGTAGAAATCTTCCCATGAATTTGGTGAATCATTCTCACTAAAAATTATCACCCTAGCTATCCTATTGAGGGCGTGATCGTGACAAGAACAACATAGAAAATTATATTTTTTCAAGACTTTTTTTAGTTCTTCATTCAAATCTCGGGCCCTAACCGACCGATTTGGACGATTTTAAATAACAAACTTTTCAGGATGTTAATGAATCATTTTTTATGCCAACGAGCACCCTAGCTGCCCGATTGATGCCGTCATCGTGATTTCCACAGACGGACAGACGGACAGACGGACAGACGGACATTGCTATATCAACTCCGGTTGTTATAACGATCACAAATATATATATTTTATGGGGTCAAAATTTTTTTTTTCTAATTATTACAAACGGAATGACAAACTTATATAAACCCTCTGCACACTGGAGTGGAGGGTATAAAAACACATCATTACTTTTGATGTTGAATTTTTGCGTGCAATATTTGCATATAAATACATATATTAAATAAAAACAAGTAAGAGTGTTAAATTCGGCTGTGCCGAATCTTTGATACCCTCCACCTCGGTTTGAGTCTTGATAATAAATGTAAATGAAAAAGTAAACAATTTGTTAAACTTAATACCAAATTATTTCAGCAAATTCTTTGGGTTGGTTTTCTTCTTTTCTATTATTTCGGATTTATTTCGGTGTTTGCTTTTTGGTCATCGTGGTTGCTGATCGGCATGCATTTTGGTTATATTTAATTTTTTTATTTATATAAAAAAGTTTTTTAATTAAAGCAAAATATTTTCACTATATCATGATTTTTATTTATGTATGACGACATTTCAACCTAAAAATTTAAGTTTTTATCGATTGGATAAACAACACAAAAATGGTTGTCG
Organism: Cordilura impudica; assembly: GCA_963682025.1. NCBI lineage: Eukaryota > Metazoa > Arthropoda > Insecta > Diptera > Scathophagidae > Cordilura > Cordilura impudica. The sequence goes on from OY821520.1 coordinate 220,197,445, forward strand.
TTTAGATAACAACAACAGCTGACTTTAACAATAGCGAATATCGTTTCAAAATTTTACTGATAATTTTTCAATTTTCTTTTTTTTTTACAATTCGACTATCGTTAAAAGAAGTTACTGAATCGCGGTACTGAAAAGTTATTAATATCTCCTGAATGGCAATATTTTTTTTAAATGTAAACATTTTTAAATGTAAAGATATTTCTAAATTTAAAATTATTATTTCCGACGTTTTGATATGATTTTCTGAAACTCAATTAATATTTTCTAATTTATAATTGGAAATTTTATTTTCAGTTTTTATTATAATTGATATTTTCTTAAATTTGAATGGAAAATTTAAAAAGTGAAATTTTGTATTTATGTGAATAATAATGCTTTATTAATTATAAACAATTTTTAAAAATTAGATGTAATCGCAATCAGATATTTTATAGGTAAAGCAGAATAATAATTCTATATAACTATGTAGAACTGTTTTGTAAGCAAAAAACTCATTGACGAACTCGGTAACTCTATTTTGTAAAGACAACAAAAAGTTAACCCCCCAATCTCACATCACACTGAAATTGTAAAATCGTTGTGTACGTATTATCAACGAAAAATTGTTCGAATTAGTCGAATCCATCGCCATTAAATTTTATGCTCAAACATCTGACTGCAATCTCATTTTTAAAATGTTGTCGAAGCGTAAACTTGAAAACATTTGTATACTTCTCTCTCTTATTTTATTTTAAGTAGAGTTACCAAGTTTATTATACAGGCACATGTTTGAGGGAAAATGTTTACATTTATTATTATTAGTATTATTTTAATAATAGTTAATAATATTTATGCTCTATAATTAACAAACTTGCGTTTTTGTATGCGCATTTCAAAAAATAAATCATTATAATAGATTTAACAAGTTAAAACTTTAATTACAATTTTACAGAATCCAGTAAATTTGCATTAAATTTATAACAGGGTAACATTAATCATCGTTAGTGTCTGCCACTATTCGCACGAAAAATTTGGTGCCATTAGTGTGACCACTGCGGAAAATGTGTGTGTATTAGTAAAAAAAATGTGAGTGTATTGAGTTTTTCGAACTTGCAGTGTGATGTGAGATTGGTGGGTAATATGCCAAACTTATGTTCATATTTGTAAAAGAATAATGAAAAACGTATGAAATAAAAGACCAACCCGTGTATACTCTTAACATTGTTCTGTATGATATCTGGTTGAAAATATTAACATTCATGTTAAAATAGAAATAACTATTGCAAAGCTAATTAGAACAAACAAAAATTATGGCGGCATCTACTGTGGCATAGTCACGCTGAGCAAAATGAAGTGACACTCTGTTATACAAAAGAAATGTATTTTCCCCACAACAAAATACTGCAGAATTTTATGTAAATAAAATAACCGATTTATTTCTAACATGCAGTTACTATGAATATACATACATACATATATATAATATATGTACATTATTTGTATTATATAATATGTGTATGTATGTATATTTAAATATTACACACAAAAAATACAACATCAAACGTTATTTTTGTGTTTTTCTCTTTAAATAAATTAATACATAAATTTTTTTGCTAAATTTACATTTGGGCAATTCACAACAGGTGTTGTATATTGTATGTTGTATTGAAATACACAATACAATCATTTGTTGTGAACACTCAGTTGTATTTTCATATTGTAAAACGCTTTCTTTAGTAATTTTCGATCCAACGAGGAAAGATCGCTTCGTCGCTTCTGCTATTTTGTATAAGAGAAAACACTTGTCAGTGTTTGCTTTTTGGTCGTGAGATGTACCCTGGAGTTTTAGTTACGTACCTCTTGCATTTTAATTTATAATGAAAAAAAAATGTTAAATGTTTTGGTTGGTACTGAAAGAGAAAATACATACTAAAAATATAAACATTAATTTTTATATAAATAAACTTATCGATGTATTTGCGTTATTTGCCATATTTTATTTTATAATTATTTATGCTGATAATATTGTATGTATTAGTTTTTTCTTTTTCATAAAAACTGGCATTCACTTGGAACTGATATGTTATGATACAATATACAACATTTACTAAACATAGCAAATGAAGTTGGATCGTGTATCAGATTTTTCAGTGAAAATTACCAACAACAATTTTACACTATTGTAAAGTGATACACGATACAAGAGATACAACGATACATTACCCATTGTGAATTGCCCAATTGTGTTTTTTATTAACAACTAGGTATTTTAGCATTATTTGCTTTAGATGTTGGTGAATTTTTACTCCCTTTATATTAACTCGTAGTGTCTGCTTGTCGAAAAAATTTTGGATCGATTTTAACCACTTTCCCGTGACCCAATCGATCTGAAATTTTGCAGGCAGGCTTGTGGCAATGACAGAAATGATCTAACATATTTTTTTAGTGATGCCAAAACAATGGAAACTTTTAAATTTTTCTACCAGAGTTGATAAAAAAATGTACAAAGGGTTTGTTTTTGTTATATTATTACCATAACGACCACAAAAACAACAAGTCCAGCTATGAAAACAATGCAACATTTAGAATAACAACAAGAACAATATAGAAATATCATGTTTTTTTTTATTTTTTTTACTTTTTCAGAGATTTCCCTGGACCTGTTCCACCGATTTTAATGATTTTTGAAGTAGAAATCTTTCCATGAATTTGGTGAATCATTCTCACTAAAAATGATCACTGTAGCTGCACTATTGAGGGCGTGATCGTGACAAGAACAACATAGAAAATTATTTTTTTTTCAAGACTTTTTTAGTTCTTCATTTAAATCTCGGGCCCTAATCGACCGATTTGGACGATTTTAAATAGCAAATTTCTCAGGATGTTAGTGAATCATTTTTATGTCAACGAGTACCCTAGCTGCCGGATTGATGCCGTCATCGTGATTTCCACAGACGGACAGACGGACATCGCTATATCAACTCCGGTTGTTATAAGGATCACAAATATATAAATTTTATGGGGTCCAAAATTTTTTTTCTAATTATTACAAACGGAATGACAAACTTATATATACCCTCTGCACACTGGAGTGGAGGGTATAACAACTCTACAACAGCAACAATGAGTCATATGTTTTTCAAATAGGAAAAAACTGTTTATGTGTTAGTTTCGGTCATTCCCCAGTATGCATTGAAATATTATTTCGCCAATGTTGGAGAAAAGTTAAGTTCTTAAATTGATGTGAAATGTAATTCTCAACTTGGGTTGAACAATTTTTCTCCTTGTTTGCTTTCAACTTGACATCAAGTTGAGACTTAACATTTTTTCCAATCTTTGGGAAACATTTTTACTCTCAATTGGATATCCAACACTTTTCTCCACTTGAGACCAAACATTTTTTCAACTTGAATACGATTTGTGTTAAGTCTGAGATATTATTTAAATATGTCATAAATAATAAATTAAATTAAAAAATGCCAAAAAAGTACAAATAAATCATTGATATATTTTTAATTATTTCTGCTTTTTGTCAAATTTTTCAAAAAATGTACAACTAATTAATTCATTTATTTTTAATTCTAGATTTTAAAAAATGTACATAATATGTACATTTAATGTTAAATATGTACATAGTAATGTTAAATATATAATGAAATTAAATTGAAAATTGAAACATTAAAAAAAGTAATTGTTTTCATTTCTAAAATTAGTATAATATTTTTTAATATGGCAATTCCGTACCTTCCATTTGATACCGATTGGAAATATTTCTTTGCTATCAAGTTGAGAATCACAAATTTCTCAATTTGATAACTATGAAAATCGCCATATAAAAAATGTGCCTTTTAAGTTGAGAAGACTATATTCGAACTATTGAGGGCATTTGAGAATTAACGTTGGAGATTTGAAAAATGTATTTGATCTCAAATGCACCTCAACTTGATAGCAAACAAAAATGTTTAGTGGGACATTTATTGTAGGGTCGTTTGCACACACACAAAAAATAGAAAATAAATTGTCAATAAGCAAAGCAAGTGGCTTCGAAATTCGATGATGCCAGTTAATCATTTTTTGTTCACGCGGAATTTATAATTGGAGGAATTTTTTTCTCGAGAAATGTATTTTCCGTGAGAAAGAAATTCCTTGAGAATATTCATAATTGGGATGAATAACTTTTAATTGGAACTTTTTAGTCAGAATAAATCATAATTCTAGTTAGATATTAGTTAATATTTAATTAGAAAAAATATTGTGGTGGCATCTACGCAATTATTGAGGCAGTCACGGAAAAATTAAATGCAAGTCTGTTTTTTTTAATATAACAAAAATGGATTTTCCCTTTAACAAAATATGGCAGAATTCTTTATAAATGAAATGCAAAATGGAAAATCAATTTTGTGCTAATTCTTAACAAAATTAATAAAATATATATATGTATTATTATATTTATTAATATTTGTAATTTTATTTGACACAATTTCACACACAGTTTTACAGATCAACTGTTTTAATTAGAAAAAATATTTTGGTGGCATCTACGCAATTATTGAGGCAGTCACGGAAAAATTAAATGCAAGTCTGTTTTTTTTAATATAACAAAAATGGATTTTCCCTTTAACAAAATATGGCAGAATTCTTTATAAATGAAATGCAAAATGGAAAATCAATTTTGTGCTAATTCTTAACAAAATTAATAATATATATATATATGTATTATTATATTTATTAATATTTGTAATTTTATTTGACACAATTTCACACACAGTTTTACAGATCAACTGTTTTCAACTGATTTAGAAGTTTTCTGTTTTTGAAACAGTAGTGCCAATTTGTAATATTTTGTGATGTAATGAAAATCGCAGAATAATAAGTTAATACACAATAAAAAATATTAAATTTTTAAGTTTTATATACATATTGCAATAAAAAAAACTTTGGTAAATTTACATTGAAGATGGTCAGAAATGAATGAGAAAAAATATATAGGCATTTCAGAAAAGCACATTTAATATTAAACTTTATGCACAAAATATATGGGTTTTTGTTGTTTCGAATTTAACTGTGGCTCTAAGTGAAAAGTTTTAGACCGATCGTATATTACATCTTGAGGATCCTCACCTAATATTTTCAAATATATTAAATTCTTTTTAACTCATTTAACCTCATTACGAAAATAGTAAAACAGTAAATATGGAAAATCCACGCACCTCAAAAAATTGTTTTCTATGAAATAAATTAAAGACATTTCATATTATACAATTTTCTTTCAAAAATGTATCAATTATTGCAAATTTGAAATTTGACATATAGTATTTGTACATATATTTGTATAGATTTCGCAGTATGAAAAGAACTATTATTTCTTTATTTAGAATATATGTAAGTATTGCTCGCAAAAAAATGCAACATCATGAATGAAACACATAGACGACTGCTGGCAGCAGCATTTGTAGTCGTATAGTCAGCTACTTGATTTTTCTGAATACGACAGCAACATATAATACAAATGCTTTTTATTTAAATATACAATTACTTTTACTTATTTAAAATGCATTAGTACAACGTAAAAATAAATAAATTAGTTTAACGCCTTTTGATTATTAATGGAATTATAGCCTTTCATTTTGCGATTTTTTTTTTAAACAAAATAAAATATTTCATAGCACTAACTTCTTTTACATATTTTGTTATATTGTCAACACTATTTTTGTTTTGTAGCCAACAAAACACACTTGCAGTTTTTTTTTTCTATTTGAAGAACATATGACTGCCATTGTTGCTGTTGTAGAGTTGTTTTTTTTTTGATTTTGTTTCGTTAACTCTTTTGTATTAAAGCACCTCCAATATATGTATCCATTTTAGTTTGCAAATTCAGTATATTTATAATTTATTACTTACAGCAAAAAATAATAGAAACAATTTTATCAGTTATGCTTACGAAACTATATAAATAGACTTGAAGTTGGCTGCAAAAGCAGTAGCCTGTGTAAAGAACAAGTTAGCGACATGTAACTGTTACGTAACGTGTCAGCCTTTTTTTCACATGAAAAGTATTGGGACGTTCCGGTTACGTTCGGTAACTGTTTTAAATGATTTTCATGTAAAAAAAAACAACTGACTCGTTACGATTACGGGTAGAAAACATTGACCTTTTATATGTATTATAATGCTATGAATGCATTTATCTTTATTTTATTTTATTTATATATTCTTTTTTTTTTGTATTGTATATTATTTTTTTTTATTATTATTACTATTTCATTTAATTATTTTTTTCTTTAAATAAATTAATACATAAAAATTTGTTTTTTAAATTATTGGTGAACTTTTACTCCCTTTACTTACTGCCTTTATATTAACTGGTAGTGTCTGCTTGTCGACAAAATTTTGGATCGATTTTTAGCCCCTTTCCCGTCAGCCAATCGATCTGAAATTTTGCATGCAGGCTCGTGGCAATGACAGAAATGATCTAACAAATTTTTTTAGTGATGCCAAAACAATGGAAACTTTTAAAATTTTCTACCAGAGTTCACAAAAAAATGTACAAAGGGTTTGTTTTTATTATATTATTACCACAACGACCACAAAAACAACAAGTCCAGCTATGACAACAATGCAACATTTAGAATAATAACAGGAACAATATGGAAACATCATGTTTTTCATTTTTTTTTTAATTTTTCATAGATTTACCTGGACCTGTTCCACCGATTTTAATGATTTTTGAAGTAGAAATCTTCCCATGAATTTGGTGAATCATTCTCACTAAAAATTATCACCCTAGCTATCCTATTGAGGGCGTGATCGTGACAAGAACAACATAGAAAATTATATTTTTTCAAGACTTTTTTTAGTTCTTCATTCAAATCTCGGGCCCTAATTGACCGATTTGGACGATTTTAAATAGCAAACTTTTCAGGATGTTAATGAATCATTTTTTATGCCAACGAGCACCCTAGCTGCCCGATTGATGCCGTCATCGTGATTTCCACAGACGGACAGACGGACAGACGGACAGACGGACAGACGGACATCGCTATATCAACTCCGGTTGTTATAAGGATCACAAATATATATATTTTATGGGGTCCAAATTTTTTTTTCTAATTATTACAAACGGAATGACAAACTTATATATACCCTCTGCACACTGGAGTGGAGGGTATAAAAATATATATAATCAACATCAATATTCTGCCATTTTTATAAAGTCGCAAAATGTTACAAATACACAATACTGTTACAAATATCAAAATACTCTAAATCAACGATTCTTAAATTGGGGCCGCGGGAAAAATCTTTTAAAAAATATTATTGATAAAAATGTTTAAAATAATTGCGACCTAAAATTATTACAGCTGAACGTGTAGTTCGGATCAGTTGGAGTCGAACATGAATGAAATGAATGGTATTAAAACGAAGCAAGCTGAAAGCAAAGTGAGCGTAAACACTCGTAACAACACAAAACAACTTTCAAATGGGAAATAAACAGACAACGAATATACATAGATAAATGAAAATCGGTTGCATATTAATTATAGTATTAATTGCACTTGTCTGAAAAATTACGTTAACGAAAAAAGTCAAACGAAATATTTTAATTTGATCGAAAACATCAAGCACGCAAGATGAATCCTTATTTAATTTTATAAATTATATTATGGCATCTCTACCGCATACTAACATATTTATCTCATGTTTTCTAAAGGTGTGTTTACACTATGTGTATTTTCCATGTGTAAATTCAGTTTTACGATCCATACGTAATTCCGTGTGTGTGTCAAAATTGCCGTTTTACATACAATTCATAATTTTTGCGTTCAAACGTACATGTGTATTTCCGTATGACATAACCTCTAAATGTAAACAACAGCTGATTTAATTTGTGAATTTACAAAAAATATTGTTAAAAATAAAGATATATATTTTATATATTTTTTAATTGTTAATTAATATTAAACAATTTATTTTTCTCTCAATATTAATCTTTATAATTTACTCTGTTTTTCTTTCACCACAAGCAGTGTTGTATTTTCATATGTTTATCTTGCCAAAATAGAACCTGCTCTAATTGAAAATTTTACATATGTCTTGCAAAATGTGTTGTACATAAACAATGTTTGAAAGGGTTCACACTATGTGTACAAATTACACGTGCTAAAAAAAATAGAAAAACACGAGCAAAACACGTAGTGTGAACGCAGCTTAATACAATTTTTGAATCTAATGCGGCCTACACACGAGGCAACCGGTTGAAGCAATGGTTGTATCAACAATGATATAAGCTAACACATTATTTATTTTGCAATACTAAATTGCAAGTTAACATTTTATTATTTGTTTCGCAATATTAAATTGCACTAATTATTCCCACAGCGTCTGCACTTTTGCTTAAAAACAAAAGTGTCTTGTTGCAAGTCAACAACAGACAAAAAAAATAAAGTCTCAGGTTTGCGCTACACGCGCAAACCATCTTTTTGCTATTCTAGCATTTTTGGTAGCTCGCGTGTGTGTCGGTAGGGTTAAATATTAAGAATAAAAATATTTGTAAGTCAGTAAAAAAACTCAACTGGAAGCACATAGTGCTGTAGAAAATAAAACAAAGAAATAAATAATAAAGAAAAAGCACATAGTGCTGTTATAATAAAAAATAAGTGTTAATTTATTTCTAATTGGCGCCCAACGTGGGGCTCTGAAAGAAAAAAAAGATCTTTCAGACTCCGAATTAAAAAAAAGACTTGAGACGGTTCCCTAGTAGGGACAAATTCCAAACGGGGGCGTACGTTCTGACGCGGCCGGTCAAGCCCGGAAACCGGAAAAAAATGAAATTAAACTTAAACAAAATTTTTAACAAAATAAAATTTCAAAACAAAAGAAAATGATAAACTAAAAATTTTAGCAAATAAAATCAAACTAAATTGCAAACTACAAGTGAAATTAAATTATTAATAAAATAATACTTTTGAACAAAATTGATAAACTAAAAATTTTTTTACAAATAAATTTTTAAACACAAACTAAATTGGAAATTAATATAATTGAAACCACAAGAGAAAATAAATTTTCAAACTTTAGAGAAAAAAAAATCTAACGCACAATATTAGTAAAATTAAAGTTCTCAAAATAAGTGATAAACAAAAAATTTTTTATTTGAAGGAAGATATCGATTAAGCAAATCGATCGGTGCGGCCAATGCACCTTGATTCAACGACAACAGCAACACATCTTCATCGTCCGAACACCAACAACAACAACAACAACAACAACAACTCCAGCAATTGGTCAACCATGTTCCAGAGGATCACAATATTAATGTAAGATTAAAACTATTGCAATTTATTGATGTTTAAATAAGATAGTGAATCTAGTTGCAAGTTTATTTTTAAGTGTGAGAAATTTAAAAATTAAAAAGAATTTAAATTACAAAAATTTAAGTTGATAAAATAGTATTTAATAATTTTTGAAAATTCTCAAATTAGTAAAAGATAACAAAATAAAATATTTAAAAGGAATTTGAATTATAAAAATTTTTAAGTTGATAACATGATATTTAATAAGTAATGAAATTCTTAAATTGGTAGAAACAAAATATTTTCGAAATTTACATATTACTGAAATTTATTGATAATAATAGAAAGGGAAAGAAAGGGAAAATCCTGAAAATGAACCAAGAAGAACAAATAGCTGCGACTTTGTCAAAGCTAAGCTTAGCAGCTTCCTCTAGTAGTACTAACACATCATCTTCCTTTACTAACAACCAAAAAAAGGAACTTGTTAATCTAATATCAGAAACGGTCACTTCCATTTTGAATCCCAGAGCTGAACAGGATGAGGAATTAAATATAGATTTTAGTAGAAACACTGACGCATCAGAACGCGTTCCTGATGTAGTGAAATGTCTAAGAGAGTTTTCCGGGAAACCAGGGGAATTCAATTCCTGGAGGAAATCGGTGGACAGAATTCTTTTAATGTACGGACAGAATAGAAACACAGCAAAATACTTTGCTATATTACACACAATCCGGCATAAAATTATTGGTGAGGCCGATGCCGCACTTGAATCGTATCGAACGCCATTAAGTTGGGAGAAGATAAAGAAATGTCTAATGTTGCATTACGCAGACAAGAGGGACGTCGGTACTCTGGAGTATCAAATGACAACTCTTGCCCAGCGAGGCAACACAGTTGAAGAATTTTACCAACGGGTTTATCAGTACCTTTCCTTGATTTTGGACAAAATTGATTGTCTAGACTTGGGAGAGGAAGCACTGTCTGCAATGACAGCGGCCTATAGAGGAAAGGCCTTAGATACTTTCGTTAGGGGTTTAAATGGCAACTTGCCAAGTCTTTTGAGTGTTAGGGAACCAACCAGCCTACCACAGGCTCTACAAATGTGCCTTAAGCTGAGCAATTTGAATTATAGAACAATTCATGCAAATAGCGTACAAAAAGCACAATCAGGTCAGCAGCGTCCCGTCCCACTGAGAAGACCATTTTATCCGGAACTTACTAATCCACATGGACAGTTCCCCAGAACAATTAATTATTGTCCACATAGACAAACCCAAGTAGTTCCGAATTATTCCAACTATCCAAAACTGAATAACACTAGGCCTCTTTTACCGCCCAAACCGCCAGTGCCTATGGAGGTAGATAGATCGATCCAGACGAGACAAGTTAATTATCAGAACAGACCACAGTATCACCTGGGTCAGAATTTTGGACGACCATCATGGCAACCATCAAATAATAAATTTTCTCAAGGTGGTTTCAACCAGAACATTAAAAGACCACCCTCACAAAATTCGCCACAACCCAACAAGGTTCAACGCGTTTTCAATACGGAAGCAGCAAATTTTATTCCGTCCGAATGTACCAACTATGTAGAAAATAATCCCGAAGAATGCTATGAATACGAAGATGAGAAATATGAGGGAGAACAATCAGAATTTACTAACGACGATATTAATTTTTTAGATTAGGCTTTTCTTCTTTGCCGTACTTTCTATTTAAAATGAAAAACGGCAATGAATTGAAATTTCTTTTGGACACCGGATCAAATAAAAATTACGTTAATCCTAAGTATATTCGAAATCCCATTCCTAACAAATCCTTTTTTGCCAATTCAATTGGTGGAGTGGTTGAAATTACTCACCACGCAAATATTAGCATTTTTAATGACGAAATAGGTAAATTAAAATTTTATATTTTACCAAATTTGACGACGTTCGATGCCATAATAGGCAGTGATACATTGAAATTTTTGAATGCAATTATTTTCACTAAAGAAAATTATTTTACATTACTAGATAAGTACAGATATCCCATTCATCAGTTGAAAATTAATTCCATAGCACATGTCACATTGAGAATTGATCACCTTTGTCACGAAGACAATGGAAAATTGAAACAACTTTTTGAAATTTATCCAACTTTATTTTCTGAGCCCGATAAAAAACTAACCTTTGTTACAAATGTCAAGGCAGAAATTAGAACTAAGAGTGATAGACCAATATATTCCAAAACATATCCGTACCCAATGCCACTGAAAAAGGAAATAGACAGACAAATTGAAGAATTACTAAAAGATGGCATTATTCGTCCATCAAAATCTCCCTATAATTCACCGGTATGGATCGTACCGAAAAAGCAAGATGCTTCAGGTGAAAAAAAGTTTCGTATGGTAATCGATTATCGTAAATTAAACGAAGATACTATACCAGATAAGTACCCAATTCCAGATATTACCACTATTTTGGCGAATTTAGGTTCAAATAAATATTTCTCGACAATTGATCTTAAAAGTGGTTTCCACCAAATCGCCCTTAATGAGGCTGATATTGAGAAGACTGCATTCTCCGTTGTCAATGGGAAGTTTGAATTCACCCGACTTCCATTTGGACTGAGAAATGCTCCTGCTATTTTCCAGCGCACCTTAGATGATGTGCTGAGGGAACACATCGGTATTCGTTGCTACATTTATATCGATGATATAATTATTTTTAGCAAAACTAAGGAAGAACATTTTGATAACTTAAGTGTTATCTTTAACACTTTAGAAAAAGCTCACTTAAAAGTGCAATTCGATAAATGCGAATTTATCAAAGAGGAAACAGAATTTCTTGGTATTATAGTTGGTCAAAGGGGTATTCGCACAACACCAAAAAAGACCGAAGCAATAGTAAATTTTCCACAACCAAGAAGTGTCCATGATTTGCGTTCCTTTTTGGGAATGATGGGACATTATCGGAGATTTATAAAGGCTTACGCGCAAATTGCAAAACCGCTTACCGAAATACTCAGAGGAGAATTCGGAAGAATACCTAAGAATTTGTCTAAAAAGACACAACTGAAATTTACAGAACAACAAACTGAAGCTTTTGTTCAATTGAAAAAATGTTTGACATCAGATGATGTTATGCTTCACTATCCCAATTTCGATAAAGCCTTTGAGTTGACTACGGACGCATCTGATTATGCTTTAGGAGCCGTACTCTCTCAAGATGGCCAACCAATCAGTTTCCTTTCTAGAACTTTAAGCAGAGCAGAAGAAAATTTCGCAGTAAACGAAAAGGAAATGCTAGCGATAATTTGGGCTTTACAATCCCTCAAATGTTTCCTTTACGGATCGAAAAAAATTAAAATCTTTACTGACCACCAACCACTGATTTTCGCTCTCAGTAATAAGAACACAAACGCGAAAATGAAAAGATGGAAGGCGCAGTTAGAGGAATATAATCACGAGCTTATTTACAAACCAGGCAACATGAATGTTGTTGCGGACTTTCTTTCAAGGCCACCAATGGCGAACTGTAACTCCATTACTGTCCACAGTAGTGATAGCTCTTCTGAAAATTTAATACCGTCTGTGGAAACACCAATTAATGTTTTTAAGAATCAGATTTTCATCTCGGAAGAAGCTGAGAGTTCATATAAATTTGAAATAGTTTTCCCTACGTACCATAGACATTTGATAACGGAGAAAACCCTCTCCGAAGAATCACTAAAATCACTTCTAGGAAAATATTTGAACCCTTCAGTGATAAATTGTGTGAAGACAACTGAACCGATAATGCTGAAGATCCAGGCAATTTATCCAACATATTTTGGCAATTATAAAATTCGGTTTACGCAGCAAGTAGTGAAGGATATTGTCAATACGGACGACCAAGATAGAATCATAATAGAGGAGCATAACCGTGCTCATAGAAACGAGAAGGAAAACAAACTGCAGATTCTAGGGAAATTTTATTTTCCAGCTATGGCAAGGAAAATCAAACGCATCACTGGGATGTGTAAGGTCTGCAAGGAAAATAAATACGACCGACACCCAAGTAATACAAAATTAGGCGCTACACCATTACCAGAATACCCAGGTCACACCATTCATATTGACATATTTTCAACGGACAAACATAAAGTACTCACCTCCATAGACAAATTCTCCAAGTTAGCTGTAGTAAGGACAGTTGATGGGAAAAGCATAGAAAATATAAAGGAGCCATTAAGAGAAATAATATTTTACTTTGGAGTTCCAAAAGCAATAGTCTTCGATAATGAGAAAACATTTAGTTCCCAACCAATAAAGTTTATGCTGGAAAGCGAATTTGGTATTAAGATATTTACTGCACCACCGTATAAAAGTGAGGTAAATGGGCAGATCGAAAGGTTTCATTCGACCTTGTCGGAAATTATGAGGTGCTTAAGGCATGAATACCCTGAGAAAAATTTTGACGAATTAATAGAGCGGTCCGTAAATGAGTATAATCATTCCATTCACTCTGTAACAGGAAAAAAACCCGTCGATGTATTTTTTGGCAGACCCACTTCAGCAAAATCCGACAATATAGAAGAGGTTAGAAAGGGAATATTTGAGAAACTGAGGTCAAAACAAGATAAAGATTTGCAATATCATAATAAAAACAGACAGGAAGTTGTTGACTATAAAGTGGGAGAGAAAATCTTTGTCAGACAAAATAAAAGACTAGGAACCAAACTGTCGAAGAGGTTTAGGGAGGAAATAGTTAAGGAAAACAGAAATTCCACTGTAACAACAGAATCAGGCAAAGTAGTTCATAAAGACCGAATACGAAGCTAACATGATCATGTATTTTTTGGATCACTCCTTTCCCTAAATGTTAATTTTTGCTGAGGATCAGTCGAAATATTAGACTACTCTCAATCCGAGATAGTTACCATAGAGGATGGCACCGGCAAGATTCAAACGGGAACATATAGGATTATGCACTTAATTAATCTGACGGAGTATTCCACGATAATAGAAGACCTCAAAACTAACTTTGGCAAGAACATACCCTCATCTCATCCACTACATCCATTCATTACAGAGGAAATTAACAACATGATTTCAACCATTAACAACATCATCCCTACTAATAAAAATAAACGTTCATTAGATTTCATAGGATCTGCATGGAAATGGGTTGCAGGAAACCCAGATCATGACGATCTCGTGGCCATTAATGGTAAATTTGCGGAAGTAATCGAAAATAACAACCAACAACTTGTTATTAACAAAAACTTATTTGATAGAATTAACAATATAACTCAAATTAGTAACTCAATAATAAAAACTTTGAAAGGTAGTAATGATTTTCAAACCGTACTAATACTTCAATACAAATTTAAAATTGATATAATTAAAGAGGAAATAGAAAATATCAGAAAAGCAATTCATCTCACAAAAGCTAATATTGTTAACACATTTATGCTATCAAATCAAGAAACTCATAAAATTAATGATATTTTTGTAGAGGAAAATATGCCATTTGCTTCTTTAGAAGAATCATTGAATTTCGCGGACATTCAAATAGCCTTTAAGGATAAAATGTTACTTTATGTTGTAAAACTGCCCAAAACGGGATCGGAAATTTGTAATTTCTTTTTAATTAAGCCTTTAAGTAAAAATGAAACCATTCTAAAAATAAATTATGAGAAAATGTTAAAATGTAATGGAGAATATTATGGTATTAAGAATGAATGTAATTTAATAAATAATATAAAAATTTGCAATCAGAATGAAATTGTTAATTTAAGAAATGAAAATTGTATAAGAAATTTATTAGAAAACAAACCATATAATTGTATTGCAACAAATACGCAACATATAAAAAAAGTAGAAGAAATAAGTAGCGGACTAATTTTATTGAATGATTTTAAAGGAAATATTTCTATTAAAAATAATACAAGATACTTACATGGATCATATTTGATAAACATTTTTAATGATACCATAAACATTGATAATTTAAGTTTTTCATCTATAGAAACACACAGCTCGAGACCATTACCCTCATTAATAAAGCACGCAAACTCTCGTTCCGAGTTCAAAGAAGTGCTATCGTTGGAATTCATGAAGGAACTTAATATCAAAAATATCAGAAAAATTAGTTCCATAAACCTGTTAGCCAAATCTAGCTTGTTTACACACTTCGGGCTTTTAGCCTTCATAATAATCATAATCATGTTTTTCAAATGTAAAAAGAGCAAGAAAACGGAAATTATCATAGAAAAAAACGGATCCTTCCAGATGCCGACTAGGATAGCTCCACGGCACATAAGTCTAAATGACATCCCATATTTTTAAACCAATCGGGGACGATTGGAATTTCGGAGGGAGGAGTTAACACATTATTTATTTTGCAATACTAAATTGCAAGTTAACATTTTATTATTTGTTTCGCAATATTAAATTGCACTAATTATTCCCACAGCGTCTGCACTTTTGCTTAAAAACAAAAGTGTCTTGTTGCAAGTCAACAACAGACAAAAAAAATAAAGTCTCAGGTTTGCGCTACACGCGCAAACCATCTTTTTGCTATTCTAGCATTTTTGGTAGCTCGCGTGTGTGTCGGTAGGGTTAAATATTAAGAATAAAAATATTTGTAAGTCAGTAAAAAAACTCAACTGGAAGCACATAGTGCTGTAGAAAATAAAACAAAGAAATAAATAATAAAGAAAAAGCACATAGTGCTGTTATAATAAAAAATAAGTGTTAATTTATTTCTAATTTATACACGTAGCAACGGTTGCCTCAATTAGCCAGAAATATCAAAAAGTTTTGATATTTTTCGTTGGTTGAGGCAACCGTTGCTACGTGTATATCATTGTTGATACAACCATTGCTTCAACTGGTTGCCTCATGTGTAGGCCGCATAACGATTATTTTAGTTACCTTAAAGTACAACAATGAATGCAGAAAAATACAACTTTGTTTTATGTAGTTCTAAGATCATTGAATAAACTGAAAGTCAAGACAGCACGTTTTTTAATTGTTCCGTCGGTTACAACATAATATGTTATATTGTCTGAAATAACGAAATAGCAGGTACTGGTTCCGGTAAAAAAAATCAAAAGTACACCGAAAATATGATGTTGATTATTTATCATTAGGATTTATGCTTGGGGGCACGGACGATGAACAGCAACCGCTATGTGTTCTTTGCTATGAATTGCTTTCCAATGAATCAATGAAACCGTCAAAATTACGAAGGCATTTTGAAAGTAAACATAAAGAACACGCCAACAAACCCATAGCTTTTTTCAAAGAAAAAGAGATTGAGTTTCGAAAAAGCCAAACATTTATTAGGAATATAGCAAAAGGTTAAAATAATGAAAATGCAGTTAAAGCGTCATTTGAAGTTTCAAATCTATCGGTGAGGACTTAATTTTACCTGCAGTAAAAGCCATTGTTATTACAATGCTATGTGAAAAAGCTGTAAAAGAATTAAATTTACTATCTTTATCAAACGGTACAGTGAAAAACGATTAGATAAAATATCTGGTAACATAAAACTTCAATTATTGAACAGAATTTTTAATTGCCAATATTATAGTTTATAGTTGGATGAAAGTACAGACTGTAATGATAGGTCGTGTTTACTTTGTTACATAAGATATGAATTCAAAGACACAATGAAGATATTTTATTTTGCCACAGTTTAACCGCAGAAAAGGTGTACAATAACTTCAATGAATTTTTAATTTCAAATGATATTAAGTGGTCAACCTGTGTAGGAATAAGTACAAACGGAGCACGTGCTATGTCGGGAAAACCAACTGGATTGATTACACGAGCAAGAGCAAATAATTCTTCAATTAATTCATCATCGAGCAGCTTTAGCTACTAAGAAGATGCCAGAAGAGTTAAAAAAGGTCTTGGATGAAACAGTTAAGATAGTCAATTTTATTAAAGCTAGGCCATTAAACTGCAGAATATTTGAGCAGCTCTGCCAGTCTATGGATAGTCATCATCAACAGGTTTTACTTCACACAGAAGTTCGCTGGCTCTCTCGCGAATATTTTCTACTTCCTGATGAAACCAAATTGTGGATTAAATATCCATTTAGTGTGAATTTTGATACAATATCTGGTTTAACATCAGTACAAGAAAATTCGTTAGCAGAAATTTCTACTGAGAGTTGATTTTTTCAGTTATACATTCTTCCTTTATTTACATATTTTAACAAATTTGATATTTACATATGAGATCTTATCTTTATATAGATATTGCAACAAATAATATATAGGATCTAAAGACATTAAATAGTTTTTATTTTATTTTTTAATGATTTTTAAAGGAAAATGGGAGGAAAAAAACCTTTATATGATTTAATAAATTCAAATACTATCTGAAAATATTTATATGCTTATAGAAGGTTTATTAGAAATAATAGACCTCTATAAGCATATAATTTTCAATTTGGTGATTTCTTTTTAATTTTACGTTATTTCTCTACATTCTCTTATCAATGGGTAAGAGGAATTTTCAATTTTGGCAAAGTAATTATTGTTAATCCTTGTTATGAAATCGATAATTTTTTCATAACCTGTTTCTTCATGAAGAAGATTTGTAGGATACCTCCAGGGCTTTTTAACGGGTGATTTTTTAAGAGCTTGATAACTTTTTTAAAAAAAAAAACGCATAAAATTTGCAAAATCTCATCGGTTCTTTATTTGAAACGTTAGATTGGTCCATGACATTTACTTTTTGAAGATAATTTCATTTAAATGTTGACCGCGGCTGCGCCTTAGGTGGTCCATTGGGAAAGTCCAATTTTGGGCAACTTTTTCGAGCATTTCGGCCGGAATAGCCCGAATTTCTTCGGAAATGTTGTCTTCCAAAGCTGGAATAGTTGCTGGCTTATTTCTGTAGACTTTAGACTTGACGTAGCCCCACAAAAAATAGTCTAAAGGCGTCAAATCGCATGATCTTGGTGGCCAACTTACCGGTCCATTTCTTGAGATGAATTGTTCTCCGAAGTTTTCCCTCAAAATGGCCATAGAATCGCGAGCTGTGTGGCATGTAGCGCCATCTTGTTGAAACCACATGTCAACCAAGTTCAGTTCTTCCATTTTTGGCAACAAAAAGTTTGTTAGCATCGAACGATAGCGATCGCCATTCACCGTAACGTTGCGTCCAACAGCATCTTTGAAAAAATACGGTCCAATGATTCCACCAGCGTACAAACCACACCAAACAGTGCATTTTTCGGGATGCATGGGCAGTTCTTGAACGGCTTCTGGTTGCTCTTCACTCCAAATACGGCAATTTTGCTTATTTACGAAGCCATTCAACCAGAAATGAGCCTCATCGCTGAACAAAATTTGTCGATAAAAAAGCGGATTTTCTGCCAACTTTTCTAGGGCCCATTCACTGAAAATTAGACGTTGTGGCAGATCGTTCGGCTTCAGTTCTTGCACGAGCTGTATTTTATACGGTTTTACACCAAGATCTTTGCGTAAAATCTTCCATGTGGTCGAATAACACAAACCCAATTGCTGCGAACGGCGACGAATCGACATTTCACGGTCTTCAGTAACACTCTCAGAAACAGACGCAATATTCTCTTCTGTACGCACTGTACGCATTCGTGTGGTTGGTTTAATGTCCAATAAAGTAAACTGAGTGCGAAACTTGGTCACAATCGCATTAATTGTTTGCTCACTTGGTCGATTATGTAGACCATAAATCGGACGTAAAGCGCGAAACACATTTCGAACCGAACACTGATTTTGGTAATAAAATTCAATGATTTGCAAGCGTTGCTCGTTAGTAAGTCTATTCATGATGAAATGTCAAAGCATACTGAGCATCTTTCTCTTTGACACCATGTCTGAAATCCCACGTGATCTGTCAAATACTAATGCATGAAAATCCTAACCTCAAAAAAATCACCCGTTATTTATCATTTTAAGACATTTGTTTTGTATAATTTGTAAGCGTTTTAGGTGACAGTTGGCAGCGTCACTCCAAATAGGACACGCGTATGTTAATATCGGCCTTATAACACTTTTGAAGAGTAGATTTTTGTTTTTGGGGTTTAGAAATGACCTTCTATTTAGTAGTGGCCATAATGCTTTAAATGATTTTATAGCTTTTTGACACGTAGCCATAATATGTTGTTTAAAACTAAGCTTTTTGTCCAAGACAACTCCGAGATATTTGACATGATTAAGTACATTTATGGTATTATTTCCCATATGAAGATGACGTCTTGGCAGTCTTTTGGGAGATTTGTTGAACGGAAAAATAATTGCTTGGGTCTTGTTTGGATTAATTTTGATTTTCCATTTGTGAAAATATTTACTGCAATTAACAAGTCCCTTTTCCATTTTCTTCAGGAGTGCACTTGTAAGTTTGTTTGAAGAAATTAACGCAGTATCATCTGCGTAGTAAGCAACTTTCATATATTTCGGAACTTTGAAATCGGATGTATATATCGAGTAAAGCAATGGCGACAAGACTGATCCTTGAGGTAACCCTGTGGTAATGGTTTTTGGAGATGATGTTTCATTATTAATCGCAACTTTAAAGCTTCTGCCGTGAATGAAATCTGAAATAAGTTTGCATAAATATTTTGGTATATTTGCATCAAGAAGTTTAAATACTAGGCCATTATGCCAAACGGTGTCAAACGCTTTTTCAATATCTAACAATATTAGACCCGTTGAACGTTTATTGTTTTTATTTGTGATTATTTGATTTTTAATTCTGTTTATTTGGTGAGTAGTGCTATGCCCTTTTTTAAATCCAAATTGTTCTTTAGCAACAATAGAATTGGTCGTTACAAATTCACTAAGACGAGAATGTAGTATTTTTTCAAATATTTTACCTAAGTTACTTAATAAACTAATAGGTCTATAGCTATTTGGGTTATTTTTTGGCTTACTAGGTTTGTTGATAGCTATAACCTTAGCGTTTTTGAAATGGTTTGGGAAATAGTTGAGTAATTTTAGAGCTTTGAGTGGTAGTTGCTTTAAGAGCAGGTTGGGAACATTGTCAAAACCAGGAGATTTTGAGGGTTTTATTGATGAGACAATATTCATTACTTCTTCTAGAGATGTATAAATTGCTGACTCAGAACTGGGATTTTCCTTCTTAAAATTATTTACTGTTGTATTTATTACTATATCCGCTGAGTGGTTGTAATTCGAAGTGAGGTTATTTGCTTTGACAAATGTATTTGCCAGGACTTCAGCCTTGTCCTTATCAGATGTTATCCTTGTATTTCCAACCTCAAGGTGAGAGATTTGATTTTTTCCTTTTCCTCGCAAGTTCCTGCTTATTCTCCAAAATGATTTATCACCTGGTTTTAAATTGGATAATAATACTGAGAGTTGATTGAAAATTCGATTCAACGAAAATATTACAGTAAATTTTTGGCTTTCTTTACGTAGAGATCATCCTGAGATAGCAAAAATTGCTTTACAAGTTTTAATTCCATTTCCTACCACATATTTATGTGAAAAAACATTTTCAGCACTTGAATATTTAAAAAATAAATATAGAAATCGATTAATGATATCAATAAATTAACGGCAGAAATGCAACACCATCCTTCACATTAAATACAAATTAACAAACTTACTATTGATTTTTGCAATTATTTTTTTTTTATTTAAACTTGTTTTTGTTTAAGAATTTATTTTTATTTATAATTTAGGAATTTGTGAATAAAATTTAGTTGAAAAAATATTTGAATTTCTCTTTTATTTCATTATGAAAAGCCTAATTTTATTTAGTGGTCCGAAAATTTCAGATTTCTTTTGTTGGTGGTCCGCGAAGAAAAAAGTTTAAGAACCGCTGCTCTAAATAATATACATACGTACATATATCCTATAGTTGTATATCCAAAATAACCGTATTTTAGAAATAAATCGGTATATTATTTTATTTGACTATTATTTATCAATATTTTCATAGCATTCTAATTAATATATAAAATATAAATACTTTCATAACATTATAATATATATAAAAGGTCAATGTTGTCTACCAATCAGCTCAAAATTGTTTTCTTCTTATGCATTTCATTTATATAAAATTTTGCAATATTTTCTTTCACGGTAAATACAATTTTTTGGTATTAACAAACAGGGTTGCACTTCATTTGGATCTTTAGTTCAAGAATGATAGAATAAAGGCCTGGTTAGCCACACGTAACCGTAACGTAACGTCAGCGAAACCGGAACGTGCTTTTTATATAAAAAGTAGTTAGCGCGTTACATTACGGCTACGTGTCGCTAACAAGGTCTTACGTTAGGTAATTCTTGCTTGCTGCCACTAACGATGAATAAAGTTACCCTGTTAAAACTTTAATGCAAATTAACTGGATTACTGTAAAATTGTAGTTAAAGTTATAACTTGTTAAATGTATTAATATGATTTACTTCTCGAAATGCGCATATAAAAACGGTGGTTTGTTAATTATAGAGCAAAAAAAAGTTAATATGGATGCCAAACTTATGGTCATATTTGTAAACGAATAATGTAAAAACGTATGAATTAATAAATAAAAGACCTGCAAAAAAAGTAATATTTATTTATTTATTAGCTAAAAAATATAAAATACGTTGATGTTGATTTTGTTATATTTTGGTTTTATTTTTTGTGTGTAATATTTACATATACATACATACATATATTAAATAATAAAAATATAATATACATACATATATTCTATATATTATATATGTATATATATATTAGGGCGGGTCGATTTAAAAATCGCCCATTGCTCAGTGAAAATCGTATTCTAGGGATCAAAATAAGAAACTTTGCCGAAGGAACCATACCTCTAAAACGAATTCTGATGTCCCAACTTTTGACCTGTCTGTCTCACTTTGACCCATTTAGAGTGCCCCAATCGAGTCCAAATGTATGATTGACCCCCCTAACTTTGGAGGGCCGACTCACCCATGCCAGTGGCACACCCCCTGGAACTCCCCTGTGGGGTTCCCCATATAAACATTGAAAAAAATCACCATTTTTGGCACTTTACATGAAAAAATCAGCGAAATGCCTATGTTTTTTTCTTTATTTTTATTTATTTATTTATAATAATATTTATTATTTATTTATAATAATATCTATTTTTTCTCTTAAGAAATTTATTTAGTCAGAACATATGTAAATGAAAAAATTAATTAAAGTTAGTTATAGAAAAGAAACAAAAAAAAAATTATTGTTTGAAGTCTTTTTTACTTTCAAGTCTGGGCAATTTCGCACGGCTCTCTAATGTCGTCGCCATAACAGCCTCTACATTTTCCGGTATAACCCGTTTGGAAACGCTAGCTAGCAATTGAACATGTCGTTCCGTTCCTTGTATGTGTGATGGATTTTTTGGAACATTAAATGGTGGATCATCTTGATTTAAATATTCTTTCAATGTATCGTACGGAATGCTTCGCGTGAATGGTGGTTCAAATACGTTATTTATGTCATTCATATTGATCATTTCCGTGTAACTTGTGCAATTAAAGTTTATATCTGGTTTTTTATAAGCTCTAAGTTGCGTTGGGTCGTCAACATCGGTTCGATAGCGTAGAATTTTCTTGATAGCACAGTCGCGCTTTTCTTTGCTATCATCAAACAACATTGATAACAAGATATTTTCCGAATGCGCATAATATGAATTATCTTTAATTACTTGATTGACAATTTTGCGTAAACGAGGTTCTAGAAATCGTGACCAACCAATGAACTTGAAAACTAATGCACTGCCGTATACGACAGAGCTGTAATACTTGATATTGAAGTACATTGGCACATAACATTTAATTATGAATTCAACCAGAATTCTTAAATTTGCATCTGGATTTTCCGTTGTCACATATAATCGTAATAATCTAGCGGCCTTGGTGAGCCACCGAGAATGTACAATTTTCCCTGGTTTGATGTTAGCCAGATCCACCGAAACCACGCCGCTAGAAATTGCATGGGCCATGTCGTATAAGTACTTCGAATCGGTGGAAAATTAAATTTTTTCTGGAGCAGGGGGCATATTTTGCAACTCAATTTTCTGGAAGCCGTCCACCACCTGAAAATATATAATAATAAAATAATTAATAATGATTGACAATTATAATAAATGAGTGATAGCAATAACTTACCGGAAGAGTTTCACAAGTTTCGATTTGACGGCTCAGTTTTCCGGTTGCCGAAACGGAAGTTCGTTGAAGTGTAGAAGGCAAACGAACCAATGCAATGGTCTTTTTAACAGCAATTCGAATCGTCGTATAATTCCACCGTGTGGGCCAGTGTTTGTTGGCTCACCGTGAGTGCATATTCCAATTAATGCATCCAGTGATATATTTTTATCGTTGAAAAAATCATTTAATTTGGTTGTTTTGTATTCAGCGGTTTCATGTTCCAGTCTTACGTAACCAATCAATTCAGAATTGGGTTCTCTCAAAATAACAATATGAGGTTCTTTTACCATCCTAGTATGATACTTCTCATCAATTTTATCTATCGTTAAAGTATCATCTTTTCTGCCATCGAATGAAAACGCTAACAAATTGGTATCATCTAACCGTTTGCGAAGCACTTCTTGTCTGCATTTTTCTTTTTCTCTGCGAACTTTCGATTTATCCATGATGAGAGGTTCCCCATGCTTATCTTTAATTTTAAAATCTTGAAAAAGAGCGGTTCCCAATGCTGATGCTAATCTATCAGGCACACCAAATCTGTCACATACCAAGGCAAAGTTAAAACAATCGTCTCTCTGTGTATTGTGAACTTGTGTTTCTATCCATATCTTCTTGAACCGGTGGCGGTTCTTGGTATGTTGGCATTGATGACATACACGTTGCTCCTTGCTCTTCAATTTCCATCACAAATGCATCCATTGTTGGTCTTCTCTGATTATGTTGATCGTGCATAAACTCTTTGAGGCGTTCGGGAACCAAGCCGCATGCACATGGAGCTGCCTTCAAATCACATTTACATGTTCCAATGTAAAAAATTGTTTCCAGAGATTTTACATACTCTGTAAATTGTTGGGTTTTGTTTCTTCTCTTGATTTGGTCTTGATATTTGTCAAGCAATCTATTCAATTTATTACATACACTTTTTTCAGCATTATTTCCATACCAAGTTTTTCCCAAATTCCAATCAACTTATCTTGTACTTGAATAGTGAATGATTTATAGGAAAACTTTTTTTGTTCTGTTTTAGCACGTTCGCTTAAGTAAAAATAATATCTCAAGATATCCAGATGGGTTGGTAAATTAAGATCAGTCAAATCAGTAGACACACCAAAAACAGTAACATCATGCTTGGGTATATGACTCATTGGGTTTTCGAAAGTTGTTGATGTTGTTGTTGCTTCATCTTGCGGTGTAGATGATGGTGGATTCATTGTAAACTTTTTGATTTGGAATGGTCACTTCACTTATTATTTTTTTTTAAATATTTTTTTATCTGAAATTAGCGCTTCACACTTTGAGTTCTTCACAACGACTTAATGCATTCACAAAAACTGTTGCGTTATATATGGTCTACGAGACGAGGTAATAAGAATGAAATGGTAATTTCAATTCTACCTGTTGTGTCTTGTGGTAGCTTAAAAACCCACACAAGCAATTTTACGACCTGCAGTTGTGTCACAGTGATACGTTCATTTTTTAAAAGGGTTGAATAAAAAACCCACACAACTAAGTTTACGACATGCAAATGCATCACAGTAATGCCTTGGTTTTAAAAGGGTTGTAAAAAACGCTAATTTCTAATAAATTTTTTTAATTTCTTTTCTATTACTAAGTTAAATTCATTTTTTCATTTACATATGTTCTGACTAAATAAATTTCCAAAGAGAAAAATATACTCCAAAAAGAAAAAACATAGGCATTTCGCTGATTTTTTCATGTAAAGTGCCAAAACTGGCGATTTTTGGAAATGTTTATATGGGGAACCCCACAGGGGAGTTCCAGGGGGTGTGCCACTGGCATGGGTGAGTCGGCCCTCCAAAGTTAGGGGGCTCAATCATACATTTGGACTCGATTGGGGCACTCTAAATGGGTCAAAGTGAGACAGACAGGTCAAAAGTTGGGACATCAGAATTCGTTTTAGAGGTATGGTTTCTTATTTTGATCCCTAGAATACGATTTTCACTGAGCAATGCGCAATTTTTTTGCCTCCCCACAAATCGACCCGGCCTAATATATATGTATATATAACCACATGTTAGAAATAAATCGCTATATTATTTTATTTGTACAAAATTCTGCAATATTTTGTTTGTCACTATATTTTGCTCAGTGTGACTATGCCACAGTAGATGGCGCTTTGCAATAATTATTTCAACAATGTTAAAAATATACACATGACTGAGTAAAGAAGAATTAATGAGTTTTTATACCCTATACCACCACGGTTTGGGTATAATGACTTTGTGCTGCTGTTTGTATCAAAAATATTTGACTTAGACCCATCTTTTATTATACCGATCGACTCAGAATCACTTTTTGAGTCGATTTAGCGATGTCCGTCCATCTGTGTGTCTATGTAAAATATTTTGATGAAATTTTGTATATACGCTTCTATCGGCCATAGGATGTACGATATTGAAATTTGTGAATGTTCAGACCTAGTCCCTATACAAATGACCCTGAAGTTGATAATATAAAAAAAATCAAATCAACTTCTTCAATTGAAATACAAATTTATTATGAAAATTTTTGAAAACAATTTTAAAAAATGAAAACATATAATACATACAAACTTGATAAATATAAATATACAAAGTAAAAAGTACAAAGTAAATAACATGTAGTGAGACACTACAGACCCCTATGAAATCGACATTAACAAATTAACATATAGATCTCAGTCAAATTGGGTTTGTGTGTGTTTATTATATCCATTAATCAGTAGTCCAAAAATAATCCCTATAAGACAATTCTTAGTCATAGCCTCATATAGAGCTGCTTTCCGATCTTCACTTAAATCTATCAAAAAACAAAAATATTGCACAGACATTTCTCAAATTTGGTTTGAATTTATTTTATCATAACATAAGTGACTTTACCAAATATGGTCAGGATCGGTCCATATTTCGACCTAGTCCCCATACAAAAATAACATCCGATATGAACTTTTTCATATCTGCAGCCAAAAAAATTAATAACAATGCCACTCAAATTTGGTTTATGCTTATTTTCTATATCGAATTAGTTGGACCGAAGAGATAGGGTCTCTAAACCATGGTATAGGGTATCGTTTAGTCGGTCTAGATCTACTTTAATTTCTTATTTGTTTGCTTTCAAAACAGTTCTACATAGTTATATAAAATTATTATTCTGCTTTACCTACAAAATATTTGATTGCGATTACATACAATTTTTAAAAATTGTTTTTAATTACTAAAGCATTACTATTCACATAAATACAAAATTGCACCTTTTAAATTTTCCATTCAAATTAAAGAAATTATCAATTCTAAAAATTGGAATTCAGATTTCCAATTATAAATTAGAAAATATCAATTGAATTTCAGAAAATCATATTAAAACGTTGGAAATAATTACTTGAAATTTAGAAGACATCAATTAAATTTTTAAAATATGCATAATAAAATTCAAAATCAAAAGTTGGCATCACTGGGTTAGATTTTGTATTGTATTGTGTTATTTTGTGTTACCACAAAATCTAAAAGTTAGAACTCCCTTTTAATATGTAAAAAAAATAATTCTCTATGTTTTCCAAATATGGCAATATTTTAACAAAAAAAATTGAGAGAGCTTTATAGACCAACTCTTGAAATAAACAAAAATCATCTGTTAAGAGGATAAAACCAAAGACAATCTAAATAAATTTCAGACAAATATGGAAGCAAAAGAACGTAGTTTAAGCAGATCTTAAATGTACGTCGTTGGCAAGAACCTAACAAATAATATATGTATATATGAGACATAGTTCATCTGAATCACTAATTTGGAAGAAAACGTAATTATTCAGAAAAAAAACACACAAAAGATTGTCTTCAAAGAGAATATACTGATTGACTTATGAAGAAACTACCACGTGGGATACCCTAGTGGTGAAGACATAATGGATCTCTGGATACATTCTATCAGCAATGTTTTGTACACAATTTTTGCCCCTTGGTATTTTACGATTGAATGGGTTAAAATATAACACCCACTGAATTGAAGGGTCCGTACAAAATTCAACTACGCGATGTACATATATTTACGAACAACAGACAATCTTTTACAGCTGGTCCAACCACAAATTGTAATAGCTGTGGGTGATTATGTATTTAAATGTTTACAAAAATCTTAATTTTGCAAAAATAGTTTTGCGTTTAGCCCATCCAGTCCGAGGTCTCTAAACAATACAAATTGGCCACAGAAAGCGACCAAGAGATGAGGAATTATTAAAGTATTTAAAAAATGAAAAAAAATAATTTTAAAGTGAATCCTTAATAATTAAAGTGAGTCTATTGAATGAATTTAACCTATTTGAATAAATATATATTTTTTTTTTCAATCAAATTGAAAAAACTTTCCAGTCTTCCATTGCGAATGCAAAGGTTGGTATGCAGTGGTTGTGAGCACGGTTTCATGTGTGACATGAATTCCATTTTGTTAGCAACAGTAATAGAAACTACCCGGCAAAAGGGTATAATGCACTTTCATTAACCATATGGAACTTTTTACCAATTAATAAGATTAATACGTATTTTCGGGGATAATGCGCTTATATTAAAATATAATCAAGATGATTTCTCCAAATAGTTTAGATGATTATTCATTTATTAACAATTGTTTATAAATTTTCAGACGTCCCAAGACAAATCTAAAATTCAATTATAATTTTTTTTAATTAAATCAAAAATTTTCAATACTAATCGATTTAAAACCCTACACAGGGTTATATATCAAAGTATATATATATATGCAGAGGATATATATCAGTTTGTCATTCCGTTTATAACGCATCGAAATAAATTCCTGAGCCCATAAACCATATATTTTCTTGATCCTTATAACAAGGGAAGTTGTTTTTGAAAAAATAAATTTTTTTTGAAGTACCATTCTTCAAAAAGTATCTCTCTTAAAGTGTCCTTTTTTAAAATACTTTTAAAAAAAGTACCTGTTTTTTAAGCACTTTTCCTTAAAAAGTATCATTTGTTAAAAAAAGTACCTCGTTTTAAAAAGTACTTATGCTTATGAAAAAAAATTTTTTTTCTTAAAAAAATAACATTTAAAAAAACATATTTTCTTAAACAAGTACATCTTAAAAATCTACCCTTTTTAAAAAGAACATTTTCTTAAAATTTTTCTTAAAAAGTATTTTTAAAGTACTCTTTTTTTTTAAAGTACCTATTTAAAAGGAAGACATTCTATTAAAAGTAAATTTTCTTACAAAATTACATTTTCTCAAAAAAGGATCTTTTATATAAAATAACTTTTTTTTTAAATACATTAAAAAAAAAGTAAATTCTTTTAATGTACTTTTTTAAAAATCATATTTTCCTGGTATAAGGCAAACCAAGATTTTTAGAAACTTTTATTTTGAAATACCGCATAATTTTTAGCTCTCAAAACATTGAAACATTGTTGCAATGCATTGAACAATGAATTGCGACCCCACAAAGTATTTGTATTCTTAATCCCTATCATAACTCGAGTCCATATAATGTCCGTACATGCGTCTGTCTGTCTGTCTTTTGAAATTACGGTCAGTCAACAACATAAACCATTTACCTGGGTAAAGTTAAAATAATATTGTTTGTCGTTGCTACGAGCAGGTTGGTATTTGAAATGGGTTAAATTGGGCATCACTGCGTCAAGATATGGTATAAAATATGGAGATACCTCTAAAAATGTAAAAAAATTTGTGTATTTGCTGAAATAATTTGGTATTAAATTTAACAAATTGCTTACTTTTTCAAATATTTTGTTTACATTTATTATCAATACTAAAACCGAGTTGGAGGGTATCAAAATTCGGCACAGCCGAATTTAGCAGTCTTACTTGTTTTTATTTAAAGTTGTATTCATTTGTAAAGTCTTTGCAGTCGGTTTGAAGAATTTAAGAATAAAGGTTTGTTGCTAACATTAATTAACAACATAAAAAAATATTTTTTTAAATTTGAAATAAAATAAATCTTTAATTTATATAGGTTTGACATTCCGTTTGTAACACATCGAAAAACTAATTTCCGACCCCATAAGGTACATACATATATTCTTGATCCTTATCACAGCTCGAGTTGATATAGCGATATCCGTCTGTCCTACTGTCTGTTGAAATCACGCTCATATACAAAATAAACCATTTACCTGGGTAAGGTTACGATAATATAATTTGCCATTATTCCCACCAGGTTGGTATTTAAAATGGGGTAAATCGCGCTTCATTGTGCTTAAATACGAGCAAAAATATGTAGATACCTTTAAAAAACAACAAACCCAGTGTGTTTGTTGTAATATTTTAGTGGTTGAACATAATAGTTGTACAACAACATACACATTTCAAAAAAAGCCACAAAAAATGCAATCATACCAACAAACACAACTACCATAAGCTACGTCATCACGATATAAAAAAAAATTGGTAATGTGAAAGAAAAAAATTTAATCCCTAATGAAAAACGAAAAATTAAAAATGTAAACTGAAAAATGAAAAATGGAAAATGAAAAAAGAAAATTTAATATTGAAAAATAAAGAATAAATAAAGAATTAAAAATGAATAATGAAAAATTAAAAATTAAAATGGAAAATGAAATATGAAAAATGAAAATTGAAAACAAGTAAGAAAATAATAGTCGGTCTAGACCGACTATACGATACCCTATACCATGGTTTAAAGACCCTATCTCTCCGATCCAACTAATTGGATATAGAAAATAAGCATAAACCAAATTTGAGTGGCATTGTTATTAATTTTTTTGGCTGCAGGTATGAAAAAGTTGATATCGGGTGTTTTATTTATATGGGGACTAGGACGAAAAACGGACCGATCCTGACTATACTTGGTAGTCACTTATATTTTGAAAAAATATATACAAACCAAATTTTAGAAAAATCTGTGCAATTTTTTTTTTGTTTTTTTGATAGATTTAAGTGAAGATCGGGAAGCAGCTCTATATGGGGCCTCTGACTAAGTATTGTCCTATAGAGATTATTTTTGGACTACTGATTAATGGATATAATTAACACATACAAACCCAATTTGACTGAAATCTATATGACAATTTGGATCTTATGGCAATTTATATCGATTTCATAGGGGTCATTTGTATGGGGACTAGGTCTGAACATGGCCCGAATTTCAATAGCGTTCATCCTATGGCCAATAAAAGCTTATATACCAAATTTCATGAAAATATATTCATGTTTGCGACCTGTAGTTTGATTACAAGGTTTACATGGACACACAGACGGACAGACGGACGGACATATCGCTAAGTCGACTCAGAAAGTGATTCTGAGTCGATTAGTATAATAAAAGATGAGTCTAGGTCAGATAATTTTGGTAGTTACAAACAGCAGCACAGTCATACCCAAACCACATAGTGGTATAGGGTATAAGTAGGGACGGAAAATAATTGTTATTTTTTTTCTTTCGGAAGAAAAGGTTACATTAAAATTCGTTTTACCTATTTTAGGGAATTTTTAACCATTATCATAACCAATATAGGTGAGAAATATTTTTTTTTTGGTTATGAATAACTATTATAACAACCAAAAAAAAATGTTGGTTACCAATAACAATTATTGAAAGTAATTTTATTTTTTTGTTATCACTACCCGAATACGTATTATATTTTTTATGTAATGGATGCATTTCTAAGGGGTTTGAAGGATAGGAAATTTAAATATCTTTGGTAAAGTAAGCAAAACAGTCAGTTGTGTAAGAAATGTTTATTAATTTTATAAATAAAATATTATTTAATTAAAAAGTTCATCAACAATTAAACTTTATGTAGTTTAATTAAAGTAGTTCAGTAATTAAACTACAAAAAATATGATATATGTATATCCGGGTAGCGATAACCAAATAATCTAACCCATAAAAACAAAGTTTTTATTAAAACTCTTTCTTTCCTTATGCATATGAGTTTTGAATCTCTCCGTGACTGTGCGTGACTTTGCGTGACTATTTTAAAATTAATATTTGGTTACAACAAGTTTATGGATAAAGTTTCAGATCGATCGGATGAGGGGAAATGGCGTTTAAATCACTCCGTGACTGTGCGTGACTATGCGTGACTGTGTGTGACTATCTTAAAATTAATCTTTGGCCACAACAAGTCTATGGACAAAGTTTCACATCGATCAGATGAGGGGAAGTGAGGTTTTAATCTCTCCGTGACTGTGCGTGAATATGAGTGACTGTGCGTTAGGGTGATTACTATTTTTATTATTTTACATTACAAAAGTAAAACCCCTTAAATTCGAGGAATAATTGCATTCAGATGACATTAGTAATATCAAATTTAAAAAAAATTTAAAAAGTTATCTCTTTTTAATTTTTAATTTTTTTTTTATCTTTTCACTGCAAGTCTTACTAAGAAGTCATTTAATCACTTTTAAACCGGATAAAGAATTGCTCTGGAGGGAAACTCTAGACTTTCCACTTTTATCCAGCGCACTCATCAGAAAGAAACTCAATCGTCTGATTGATCTAAATGATAAAAACAAAAAGAAACCGTGTGACAAATTCACTGCAACACTTTCTCAGTTATTTGATGTCACCAAGCTCGGAAGATAAAGAGTTCTACCAGAGTCAAGTTGAGAGTGAAGCTAAGGATGATTATTCAACGGTCAAACAAGCCCCTTTGGAATCAATTCATCCAAGAAAACGAATCCGACTATCAATATCTCAAACTCAAACCATTACTTCTCAATCACAACCCATACATGATATTGTCTCTGAATCTGCCTCCGATTCTTCACCCAAGTCTCCAAGCTCTTCTTCCATGCCATCTTCTGAATGCAAACCGAAATACAAAAGAACAAGCACTACAACAGCGAGTTTACTGGTACTGGAAAACAACATTTCTACACATAAAGCACATAACGTTCTTGCAACCATTACTAAACAGGGACATGATGTGCCGGTTTCATTAGTCGGGTGTCTGGAGTAATCTCAGAAGGACAGCAAATGAAAGCCAAAATTTTTGAAGAACTTCAAAGCAAAGATCCACAAATACCACAACCGAAATCAAACTCGGTATTCTGAAATGTGAGAGTGGTTCTGCCGCGGTCATTCACAAGGAGCTACATCAGCTAATTGATGAATACGATGCTTGGAGAAATATTCGCATGAAAATCTGCGACACGACAGCAGGAAATACTGGTCGTTTGCACGGGATTGTAAAGCTGATACAGGATGATGTCTTGAGCAAGGGCTTTCAGAAGCCACAATACATTAGCTGTCAGCACCATGTACTCGACCTCCTTCTGCAGCACGTCATGAATTTCCGTATTCAAGAGTCAACGACCAAACCAGAACTCAACTATTCCTTCAATGACAAATTAAGGGAAAACTATGTCTCTCGTCAGGTTCATTACCACCAAGCTGCGACCGATGATATTAACACAGACGAGAACCCTGAATGGCGAGATGATTTAAAGTTCTTATATGAACTATGTCAGGCATATCGTCATTACAAAACAACTTCACGATGGCTTCAAATCGGCTAGAAGAAGCTCCCAAACTTACACCAGGCAAGATGGAATTCGCGTGAAATATATGCTGTTATAGCATTTTTTCTGATGCCAGAGTGACGCCGCATCCTCGATACAGCATGCGACTTCATCTGCTATGAATGGACAAATGCTTGGTTCCAGTCGCAACACTACAAAGAAGCGTCCTTCCATGAACTGTTAACCTCACTCACCAAGACAAAATGCAAGAAGGCAATTAAGTATTTGAAGATGCACTGGTCGAGGAGTCATTGACATTCCCAGATCTAACCAAAATGCTGAATGGGCTGTAAAACTGATGGAGGGACTACATGCGAACCCGAAAAAATTTTAATTTTTGAATCTAAAGTTCATAGGAAAAAATAATTTTTAAACATTTTTTTGTACATTCTGTACTTATTACTAACTGTTTTATATTATTATTTTTTTTACTATTAATCTTTTGAATAAAGCAAAAACAGCATGTAATTTTTTTTTGGAAAACAAATTAATTTTTCACTTTTTTTCATCCGAATGAAAGGGGGAACTTTTTTTAAAAAACACAAAAATGCAATTAGTATTCTTAAATTAATTCTGTGGTCACAAGCAATAACCGCCTAACTCGAAAATCATGCTTTCGAGAAAAACAGCTTTTTATATAAATGTAATGGGGCTTCAATACGACTTAGGTCAGAATATTTGTATTAATATCTTTTTAAAAAGCAGTGTTAGGGAAATGGGGATTTTACGTAAATATTAAGATTTTTTAGTAGAATATGATAGCATACATAACTCAAATCGGCGAAAATCATTCTTTCGAGAAAAATAACTGTTTATATATATGTAATGGGGCTTTATTACGGCTTAGGTTAGTATGTTTTCATTAAAAACTTTTTAAATAACAGTGTTAGAAAAATGGGAATTTCACGTAAATTTAAAGCATTGTTAGTAAATATAGAATACATAACTCAAATCGTTCTAAAGTCGACTAAGGCGGTTACAGCTTGTGACCACAGAATTGTAATTACACTATAGTGCGTGACTATGTCAAAGTTAATCTTTTTCACAGCAAGTCTATCGACCAAGTTTCAGTTTGATCGTATAAGTGGAAATGGGGTTTAAATCACTCCGTGACTGTGCGTGACTACGCGTGATTATGCGTAAATGTGCGTGACTACGTCGAAGTTAATTTTTCTTTACAGAAAGTATATCGTCCAAGTTTCAGATTGATTGGATGAGGGGAAGTCCATTTTGAATCTCTCCGTGACTGTGCGTGACTAAGTCAAAGTTAATCTTTTATTCACAGCAAGTGTATGGACTAAGTTTCAGATCGATCGGATGAGGGAAAATGACATTTAGATCACTCCGTGACTGTGTGTGACTATGACTGACTGTGCGTGACTACCCCAAAATTAATCTGTAGTCACAAGACTATGGGCCAAGTTTCAGATCAATTGGATAAGGGGGAATGGGGTTGACCCACGACAGACAGACAGATAGTATAGAGTATGAGTTAAAAGAAAGAGTTTAAAAATAAAATTACTTTCAATAATGGTTATTGGTAACCAAGAATTTTTTTGGTTGTTATAATAGTTATTCATAACCAAAAAAATATATTTCTCACCTATGTTGGTTACGATGACCAAAATTAAATTTATATTACAATAATGGTTAATTATAACCTTTAGTTGAATTCATCAATGATAACAGTTAAATAAGACCTTTGCGTCATTTATCTTATAATTGTTACGTCCTGACGAAAAATTAAAAATTAAATATTAAAAGTTTTATTTCTATCTTTAGTTTCTTACCTGTTTTTATTGTTTATTTATTTTTGTATTTAATGTATCCTTAAATTAACATATTACTAGCTAATTCAGATAAAAATATTTTAAAATTTGCTTATTTTTAATATTCATAATTTTAAGCCAAGAATCATTTGATTTGTTTTTAATTGTCATTTAACTTCTAAGGTCTCAGAACATTCTAATAGGAATCAAACTTTGGGTATTATAACGCCGGCTGCGTTAAATAATGAATTTCATTATCTAATGTTCTATGAAATACTTAGGGAACTTATATTTCTACTCTAGTAATCAAAAAGTAATTAATTCTTTCTATAGAAGACATGATCATTATTTTTTTTAAACAAATTATAATAGAAACTGGCCAAAAAGAAAAAAATTAACTTTAAACAATTTGGTGTTCGGAAGACATTCTCCAGGCAATCTCTTTTTTAGTGTATAGTTTTGATATGAACCAAATTGTTGAATTAATATAAAATTATTTAAAATACTTTACGTATTTAGATCTGGCAACCCTAAAATAGTTAGTGAACAATTCGGAGGGGAACAAATTTCAACCATTTTGATCTTCGACAATTAGTTTTACCGACAAAATTAATACCTATTAAGCACACAGCATTACAGAATCAGCATATCACTGAGCCCGTGATGACTGTAACAATTAAAATCATGATTTGAAATTGAATGGATTAAAATTTAAAAAAAATATGTGTTTTATTTATTTGATTATACTAGCCCATTGACCAGCTATTCGCACGGTGCGGAATCTTTCCCTATTTCTGAATGGTTGCCAATGTCCAGCCAATCCATAAGAAGAGAGAGGTTAATAACCCTGAAAATTACCGCACAATCTGCGTTCTCAAAGATGACGGAGAGCATGATTAATTACGATGTTGTCAACTATCTAGAGGGCAATGTACATCTTAATGATAGACAGTTTCGCTACCGTAGAAGTCGTTCTACGGGAGACCTGTTAGCTTTCCTTTCTGAGTGTTGGACTAGATCCATTCACAATTTTGGTAAAAGTAAAGTGCTGTTCGATCTCATGTGGCACTGTGCATTTGGGGTCGGCATTGAGTTCTCTCGATTTATATCGAGTTTTCTCAGACACCCCACTATACGTATTGTTACTGATTGGGTCTCATCCAATGAGTTTCAGCTAAATTCAAGGGTTCCACAAGGTCCTGTGATTTCTGCCTCTCTTTCCATGATCTTTCTTAATGACCTTATTCAAACCTTCAATCATATCTACTCTTTTGCAGATGACAGCAACATTTTTCATTATTTTTATTTTTCAATTGTAGGGCAAGACTTTTTGAGGTTGGAATTCAATAATGTCGCCTCTATATATATATGTGAGATTCGAAATTAAGTAATACGCGTTTAAATTAATGTTTAATAAAGTTTTATTTAAAGGCATAAAAATGTAAATTAAGAATCAAAGTGTAAATTAATAAAGGATTTGATAAAAGTAAAGTTCACTGCGACTTACTAGCGAGCACACGACTTAATACCGCGACGACTTCGCATCAACTGTCTATCAAAAAAACAGTGCTATCTCGAACACGTCGCTACAGTGTTACATCGTTTGTATGACCAATCGCTATTACGTTTACACTCGGCCATCCTGATTGTCATCTGACCCAGATGACAAAAAGTCTTCGTTGTCTGTCACGTATCTCCACAGCTTCATATTGTCATTGCTGGTCGTGGTTTTGTGCGGGCCTTCAAAATCTGCTGCTTTTTCGAAGTCATACCGTCCGTTGCGCTTAACTTTGCTCACTCTTTCCGGCTACAAATTGTGTCCGCTTTATTGCTACCAGATCATTCAGTTGATAGCCGATTTCTTCTTTGCGACGTTTGTTGTAATTTTCCGTGTACATGTCTCGCGCTTTTTGTATCTGCATCTTGGCATCTTGTCGGCTCTGTTGTCGATTTTCTTCAAAAGCTGACACCCATTCTTCTTGCAATATGTCGAGCACTTCGCTACCGCTATTCACTTTCATCTTGACGCCAAACATGAGTTCGAACGGTGGTCGTTTTGTCGAACTATGCACTGTTGAATTAATCGCCTTTTGCACTTGACTAACGTGCTTATACCACTTCGATGAGTCGTCTGCTGACAGATTCGATAACAACGACAGGATAACTCTATTGGCTCTTTCGATTTGTCCGTTGCCCCTTGGAACGCCCGTAGTTGTTAAAACGTTGTTGATGCCGTATTTATGGCAAGAATCAGCAAAAGCTTGTGACGTGAATGCTGTACCTCAACACTTACGATTCGATGTGGATATCCAAAATTGTCAGACCACAACGCCATTCCACTAATGACCTCTTCGGCGGAAGTAGTTTTTGTCGGAAATAGCCATACGAATTTCGTAAAGCCGTCGATGACAGAAAATATGTACTTATACTTTTTTGCAGTTGAATCCATCGGTCCGATGTGATCAACGTGCAACGTCTCCAATGGCTGAACACCTTTGCCTATGCTACGTAGTTCGCCTTCTTTTTACCAATTTTCTTGTTGGCTATGATACATTTTACGCAGTTCATGATAAAATTCGTGACTTTATATTCCAGATGCGGAATAAAATATGTTTGCTGGATGGAGTGTATCGTTTTTTGAGCTGCAAAGTGACCAACTTCATACGCCTCACGGATGATTTCGGTTTCCATCGTTCTTGGCACTAATAGTAAATAGTTGCTAACTAGGTCGCCTTTAATTTTGTAATTTTTGTACGCCGTCGTTTTTAATATCTCAGCTACTGCCATTAGGTGGTCATCTTGTTTCTCCATTTTTCTTTTACGCGCTGTCATTTCGCAATTGATAATTAAAACTTCCGGATATCTGCTCAAAAAGTCTGCATGTTTCATTGTGCCGCCATTTCGATGAACTATTTCGTAATCATATTCTTGCATGTAAAAGATCCATTGTGTTACTGCGCGTGGAACCTCTTTTTTGTTGTTGTTTGCTTAAAAGCTGAACAGTCTTTCGCCAAAGTAAACTTAACACCCAGTAAATAATGTCTGAATTTTTTCATAGCCAAAAATGCCGCCTTAACGTCTAAGATATAACTATGCTGCTTCGTTTCCACTTCAGAAGTCTTTTTGCTCCAAAAATGTACAGGGTGGAGACTGTATCGCCTACTTGCTGCAATAGTACAGCTCCAAAGCCGTACTGAGATGCGTCCGTGTGCAATAAAGTCTTTGCGTTACGGTTTTAAAGTTCATGTACAGGTTCTTTACATAACAGTAATTTTAATTGCTGCACAGCTTTCACCTGATCTGCATTCATTGAAAATTCGACATCTTTCTTCAACAGCTGCATTAGCGGTCGAGCTGTACACGCATAGCCCTTGATAAATTTGCGAAAGTAGCCAGTCAATCCGAGAAAAGATTGTACCGCTTTAAGGTATCGGGAACTTTTGTATCGCTTTTGTTTTTTCGACACCAGGTTTCACCGTACCGTTTTCGACTGTATGACCCAAGAAGTCAATTCTTCTTTTTAAGAAGGAACATTTTTTCCACTTGATCTTCAACCCATATTTTGATGCCAACGTTAACACTTTTTGTAATTTATCGATGCCTTCTTCAATGGTCGTGCTGTAAATTACTATGTCGTCAATATAAAGCTCCATTATATTTTCGTTTATCAGTTCTTGAAAGATGCACGTTATAAATCGTATAAACGATGCTGGCAAATTACAAAAGCCAAAGGGTGCACGATTAAATTGTAAACGCCACTCTTAACCACAAACGCTGTAAACTTCTTACTGCTTTCTTCAACGGTACATTTTTTTCTTGCAAAAAGAGTGTACCGCCCCCTCAAATTGTTCCTTTTTACGCCAATAATGAAATTCCAAAATCTTAGACTGATTGCCCTAGGTTAAGGCGTGGCACATGCCCACTAAAGTGGCTAAAACTGGTTTATATGGACTTTTCAAGGGACAAGGCACGAAAATATAAGTAAAATGTTTCATATATGTTTGTAATATATCATTTTATTGAAATTAATTTACATTTAATGATTACTATTCATGATAAACATTTAAACTTAATCGCAAAGGTCTGATTTATTAATGCTACCGTACTTTTTCCTATAATCAATTACTGTTTGTTTCTCTTCTTCGTTTTTTGTTAAAGCTGCATTATATTCTTCCATTAGTTTTACAAAACGCTGCAGTATCATTAACAACATGTAAGTTTTGTACAATATTCATTCCCTTTTGAAATTCGGATTCATTGTGCCACTTGGAAGGGTCAAGTTTTAGAAAGTTAGTTTCAATATTAAATCTTTCGAAAAAGCTCAATGTTTTTTTACTAGCAAAATCTGAAATATTTTTTTGGTTTATTTCATTCATGTTGGTTACTATTCTTTTATTCTCATTATTTTGTTCTTCTTTGAGATTTTTATTTTTATACCCTCCACTCCAGTGTGCAGAGGGTATATATAAGTTTGTCATTCCGTTTGTAATAATTAGAAAAAAAATTCTGGACCCCATAAAATATATATATTTGTGATCCTTATAACAAGCGAAGTTGATATAACGATGTCCGTCTGTCCGTCTGTCCGGCTGTCCGTCTGTCCGTCTGTCCGTCTGTGGAAATCACGATGACGGCTTCAATCGGATAGCTAGGGTGCTCCTTGGTATAAAAAATGATTCACTAACATCCTGAGAAGTTTGCTATTTAAAATCG
The DNA here is from genome assembly GCA_963682025.1 of Cordilura impudica. Taxonomy (NCBI): domain Eukaryota; kingdom Metazoa; phylum Arthropoda; class Insecta; order Diptera; family Scathophagidae; genus Cordilura; species Cordilura impudica. The sequence goes on from OY821520.1 coordinate 220,236,877, forward strand.
TCCAAATCGGTTAATCTGGTCCCGAGAATTGAGCGAAGAATTAAAAAGTCATGAGAAAATATGATTTGAATATGTGTTCTTGTGATAACGCCCTCAATAGGGCAGATAGGGCGCTTGTTTTTAGTGAGAATGATTCACTAACATCTTGAAAAGGTTCCTGTTTTTAAATCATGACAATAGGTTTCATAGGTGCCGAGAAATCACTGAAAAGGTAAAAAAAAATATGACGTTTTCCTATATTTTTTCCTAAATTTTGTATTTTGTCATAGCTGTGCATGTTGTTTTTGTGGTCGTTGTGTTAATAATATAAAAATTCATCAATATCAATATTTTTTGGTGTAATATTTAAGTTAATTAATTAATAAAAGAAACTATATAAAATCAATATCAATATTCTGCGATTTTTATAACATCACAAAATGTTACAAATTGATACATACTACTGTTGCCAATATCAAAATACTATAAATAATATTCATATATTTTGTATATGTATGTATATCCATAATAAGCGCATATTAAAATAAATCGGTATTTTATTTTATTTTTACAAAATTCTGAAATTTTTAGAGTTGAAAAAATAGTATGGTTTTAAGAGTTGTATTTTTAGTACATGTATAAACCCTGCATACTTGCTTTCAAAAGTAGTAGGTAGGTAGGTAAGCCATAAAATATTTATTTACCCTGTAAAAAAAATTGTTGTTTAGAAAAATACTATTTTTTGTCAGATGTTAAAAAAAGATGTTAATTAAAATAAATTTTTAAACTTTGTTATTTAATGTCGGGACGGAGGCAAACGCCATTCCGAAAATTTTGTTTCAACAGTTATCCACATTAAGAATAACCGCGGAGCTCAGCTCAATCAATCTGCAATGATCGAGCCTTGCCCTGGGAAACATGCGTTTATGCTTTTCTTAACACAAACGCCATTCCCAACTACCAAAAATTTTTGACACGAGCTATTCACATTATGAATAGTCGCGGAGCTCAACTCAATCATAGTGCAATGATGAAGCTTCGCCCTGGGAAACATATATTCATGCTTTTCTTAGCACAAACCGAACTTCTTATGGCACATTAAAAATAAACTAATTGAGAAGTAAATTCATCATTACGCTGTATTATAATACTATTTTCTTATTTTACTAGTAGCTAGTAAACAAACTGATCGTATCATTGTGAACGAAATAGAATTGAAATTGTATGCAGATTTGTTTTACTTAAAAAACCTGTTTCTACAGATAGTGAATAAAATCCCAGTAAGCATTTTATGCAATAAATGATCATGTAGAGTCTTTTTGACTCATATGTGCTATTAAAACAGTTATAAATGCGACCTTTTGCTGATCACAAAATATTCTTTTGTTGGGATTAAATATTACCTTACCCGCGAATCTTCTTGAGAGTCCTTTTTATCCGCTTTTCTAATCAGTTTCGACTCATTTTTGAGTCTTATTTAATGTAATTTTTCTATAAATCACTTTCTAAGAGAAAGCAAAAATCATTATCTAGTCTTTTTCTAATAGCGCATGTGATTAAGCAGTTTTTAATTATCAAAAGTGCTCGAAGAAGACACAGTAAGGTATTTTTTGTTAAAACAATCTTCGAAATGATGACTGGGATATCGTATATTTTTGTTAACACACAAACATATGCATAGCAGCACGAGTAAACCGAACTCAAATTGGCTTCTTATATGTATACAGCCGAACAAAAATGAAAATACTCACCAAAGAGTAAAGTAAGCAACAATTTCATTCAGTCTTATGGAAGCTTTTGAACAAAGCAAGTCTATGTCGCGTTGTCTTGTGAATTTTTACATTGTTTTTTAATAGGTACTAGTGATGCCAGGAGATTTTTTCAGAAATCTCTACGCTTATGAAAAAAATTCCCTTTTTTCCCTACACTACTTTTTTTAAAATTTATTTTTAATTTGTACAATTTCAATTATGTAAAAATAAAAAATAAGATAAAAATATCATGAGAATTACATAAGAATAATATAAAAAACATACAGATATTATAAAAAAAATATTTTTGCAATTCTGTTTAATTCATCTTTTTGATATGGTTAGATGTGCATTTAAAATTTACACAATTAAAGGTGTGTTTACACTATGTGTATTTTCCATATGTAAATTCAGTTTTACGATCCATACGTAATTCGGCGTGTGTGTCAAAATTGGCGTTTTACATACAATTCATCATTTTGCGATCAAACGTACATATGTATTTCCGTATGACATAACCTCTAAATGTAAACAACAGCTGATTTAATTTGTGAATTTACAAAAAGTTATTGTTAAAAATAAAGTAATATATTTTTTATATTTTTTAATTGTTAATTAATATTAAACAATTTATTTTTCTTTCAATATTTATCTTTATAATTTACTCTGTTTTTCTTTCGCCACAAGCAGTATTGTATTTTAATATGGTTGTCATGCCAAAATAGAACCTGCTCTAATTGAAAAATTTACATATGTTTTGCCAAATGTGTTGTACATAAACAGTTTTTGAAAGGGTTCACACTATGTGTACAAATTGCATGTGCTAAAACAATAAGAAAAACACAAGCAAAACACATAGTGTGAACGCAGCTTAATTAAAATGGCTTGCAAATGAGATGTTACAACTCAAACAGAATATTTGTTCTTGGTTTTCAGTGTTGCCGTTTTAGCTTTTTAGTTGCTAGATTTAGCAATTTTTTTTGTCGTTTAGCATCCAAAATTTATCAAAAGATGCTAGATGCTAACTTAGAATCTTTTATTAATAAAATGTTGCTTTTAGCATCTTTTAATGGTATTGATATGTTTTTATTTCTCAAAGTGTAGTACAGTAATTTTGTGTACTACTCCTTTTACCACTCTGCTCGTTTCTTTCAACAAATATAACAAAACATTTTGAAATAGAAGAATGTAAACACCAACAACAGTTTTTAATGAATTTGAAAGTCGATTGCCAAAAAATATTATTGTATTAAAAAAATGCCAAAATTTTCAATACAAAACACATTAAAACGGGTAAAAGAACAGATAACCAATATATTAGAAGAGTTTAAATTTATATCATCTGAAACAGAAAAAATTCAAATCCAATGGAGTTATATCACAGAACAAAACTGGGATACAACACTGAATACAACCTCTTTATGGATTGAAAAATTCTATTGGCGAAAATCCATTTTAGGAATCAATATTTGTGTTGTCTATATTAGTTTTGTCTTTCTCAAAAGCCGAAGTTGAACGTTTGTTTAGCTTAATAGCTTTAGTTAAAAGCAAACTTCGAACAGAATAAAATCCGAGTTGTTATGTTCTGTAAGACGTATAAAAGAAGGATTGAAATTGAAAAATTGGTGCTGTCACACTTACAATATACCGAGCGATGTCGTTGATAAGAGTCGATCGTCAGAAATATATCAGAGCCAAGAAGAACTTGAAGATGAAGACATCACAGAAATGTTAGATTCCATAAACCAATTATTCTAATATAATCGTATCTTTTGATAATGTAATTTCTGTTATATTTTAAATAAAAAAAAAAAATCCCTCTAAAATTAAAAATATTTAATTTAAGTTTAAAATAAACTCAATTTGATGTTAATAAAAATTTCAGATGAAATCCAAAATAATTTTAATTAAAAATTAAAAAATATAAATCGAAACATATGTTTTATATTAATTTTTCGATTTAAAAACCAAAGAATTTATTAATAAGTATATAATTTTTCAGTATAAAGGTAATGAAATTTGAAAAAAAAAAATTTAGCATCCAGTACGTTTAAGCATCTTTTTTTGCAATTTAGCATCTTTACAATTTCAAATTATGGCAATACTGTTGGGTTTAAAAGATTTTTTATAACAGTCGTTATAAGCATGTATACTTAGATCTGATTTATCGCATTTTAATATATTTTCTAAAGCCTTGCATTTGCATTTATAGTCGTCACCTTTGACCTGCTCCAGCCATCCATTAGCTTCTCGTCTCTCAACTAACTGAAGCAAAATCTTTATGTTCTGTATTTCTTTGATGTGTTTTCAGCATCATCGCAAAACGAATCGGACATTTTTCTAAAATTAATTATGTTTCTAAATTAATTATGCTCAAATTTATAATATTTTAATGTTATGCACAAAACAGTGTTTTATACTTGTCATTGTTATTAAAGAATCCACATATTTACTTCCTTCATATTATGGAGTTATTACCAGACTTAAAAAGACTTTAAAGTTTAAAATTGAAAAAAATTATGCGATATTTAACAAATACATTCAAAATAGTTTTGACTGAAATTTTTGGCAGTTTTAGTTTTGCCTTGTATCAGTAAAATGTTCAGATATTAACTAAAAAAAAACAGTTTGTTAAATATTTTCATCTTAATTATCTTAATTAATTTAAAGACACAAAGATAGATTTAATACAATAAAAAGAAGTAAGAGTTGCAAGTTGATCTATGCGGACTCACAAATGTGCCCTATACTAATAGGTCTGGAAAATTGAAAAGGATTGTAAAAAATAAAATGCACCTTTATATTAAAAAATTTAAATTAAAAAGAAAATTACAAAATAAACCATTTACCTGGTTAAACTTAATATTGTTTGTAATTATCTGGATCAGGTTAGTATTTAAAATGGGATAAATCGGGAGTCATTCTGCCAATTTATGACCTAAAATATGTAGACACCTCTATAAAATGCTGAAAATTCAGAGCATTTGTTGTAATAATTCAGTAATAGGTTTATCAAAGTGTTTACATATTCAATAGTGCAAGAAGTCCAGATATTAATGTAAACGTAAAACCCAGGTGGAGGGTATCAAAGATTCGGCATAGCCGAATTTAACACTCTTACTTGTTTTATTTATTTATTTAATTCAGCTACAATAAAGCAACAGCTGAGCAATATTTACAAAAATATTTTATAAAAATAATACCGACTTTAAATACAGTTATAAACATAATCATTAGAGTTCATATATGTCGTTAATCTTCTTTTAATAACATCAACATCATCGGCTAAATCAATTAATGCATAGTGTCTGTTCACTTCGGTGCAAATCCTTCGGAATGGATCGAAATTAATGAAATTTGATCTGTGGAAATTCAGGTAAACCGGCTCATACGATCGAAGTTGTCTGTTAGGGACATTTATACAAATTTTTCCGAGAAGGCATTCAGAATCAATTTTACCATGAACCAGGTTGAGGAAGAATGTTATATTAGAAATGATCCTTCTAATTTTCAAAGTTGGAAGCTTTATTAGAGCCAAACGACTGCGATACGGTGGAAGACTCAATTCCGCATTCCACTCAAGATATCGAAGACAAAATAGTAAGAATTGTTTATGAACTGATTCAAGTTTTTTGATGAAAACATTGTACTGTGGATCCCAGATTACTGATGCGTATTCAAGTATCGGCCTGACCAAAGACGTGAATAGATTTTTTGTTATATAAGGATCATTAAATTCCTTTGCCCAACGCTTTATAAAAGATAAAATATAATTTGCCTTATTAACAGTCATTGTTACGTGAGAATTAAAACTTAGTCTTTTATCGAAATGAACTCCCAAATCTATGAACGATTCAACTGAGTTTAGTTTTGTGTCATGGATGACATAGTCGTTCGAAGATGGCGAATATGTAGAGAAGGTCATAGACTGACATTTTTTTAGATTTAATTCCATTAAGTTGACATTGCACCATTTGTAGAAGCTATTTAAGTCAGACTGGAGACGTATACTGTCTTCATTGTTTATGATGGTGGAGTAGATTTTTACATCGTCGGCATACATAAGAATATTGCTATATTTAATAGACTTTGGTAGATCATTAATAAACAGTAAAAATAGGAGAGGTCCAAGGTGACTCCCTTGAGGGACACCGGAAGTAACATATATAGATTTCGATTTAGAGTTATTGAAAATGACACATTGCTTACGATGTTTTAAGTACGACCGAATCCATTTTAAGAAGTTCCCGGAGAATCCAATAGCATCAAGTTTCGCTAGCAGTAGATTATGGCTAACCTTATCAAAAGCTTTGCTAAAGTTCGTGTATATAACATCAGTTTGTTTATTTTTGCAGAATCCAGAGTTTATATAGGAAGTAAATTCCATTAGATTAGTAGTCGTAGACCGTCCTTTGCAAAAGCCATGTTGAGCTGGTGATAGAATTGATGACATTTCGTGTGATAATATATCAGTTATAATTTTCTCAAAAAGTTTAGGTATAGCATTAAGCTTTGCAATTGCTCTATAATTAGTAGCATCACCGCGGCTACCAGATTTGTAGTGCGGCCAGATTTGTAGTGAATTTTTCCAACACTTTGGAAAGAAGCCGAATTTAAGAGTTATTATATATAAGAGTTAACGGGGCAGCCAATATTTCAGCACAATTTCTTAAGATACAGCTGGGAATACCATCTGGACCGAGATTAGGTGAACTTTTTATACTTCTTAGATTCTTAAGAACAGTCAACACGTCTAAGGATGAAATATTAATTGATGTCAGCCTTGGAATATCATAGGGATATCGTGTGTTGTTTAACGTCATTGTGCAAAATGTGGACGCAAAGAATTCAGCAAAAACATTTGCAATATCGACATCGTTTGAAAGGACAGTACCATTCATTTTCATAGTGGTTGGGTATGATGAAATTTTACGTTTAGAATTTACAAAGTTGTAAAACATTTTTGTATTTTTTTTATATTTGAATTCATTTTACTAAGATTTTCAACCATTTTTCTGACATACATAGTAATGAGCAAATTGAGCTAATTGGTCTTGTTCAGTTTTGTTAAGCGCAAGATTTATTTTTTTATCCACCATTCCACTTGCAAATTTTTGTTGATTGATTTTGGGTCAGTTTTTTTTTTAAACGCTGGAAAATATCTAATGATGGTCCACTTAATTTTAAATCATATTTCACGAAAGCACTTTTCAGCAAGAGTTCATATATGTGATGACGGCAAGGGAGATATAACAATTGTCTATTGAGGTGTTGTTCTAATAAAAATACAAGTACATTGCAATATGCCTGTATTTGTCGCTGTAGTATCAAAACATAAAGCTTGTACCTTGTTTGGAAAGAATGTTGTTTATATTTACTGTTGCTTATTATTTCATTCAATTCATTGAATTTAATAATATTTTTAATAAAATTTAAATCATTAAGCGTGCTTTCGCGGCAATTGGCGCTTCAATCCACGGTCTCAAATAAATTTTCAAAATGAATACACATATATCTTGTATAGCATTTGCCTCATCTGATGACATTGACAATTGGTGGCGGAAAAGAAAAATCTTAAGCGTATATATCGATTTAGCCATCCATCGGGCATGATGCATCGCTCCAGGTGATTTAAACCTTACAGGCTCTGTGTTTCGATCAAGAAATATGAGACTCAATTCCAATAACTCCTTGTAGTCTGCCCTGGGATGTTGTATAGTGACATAGTTATGAGCAAATTGAGCTAATTGGTCTTGTTCAGTTTTGTTAAGCGCAAGATTTATTTTTTTATCCACCATTCCACTTGCAAATTTTTGTTGATTGATATTGGGCCGGTTTTTTTTAAAACGCTGGAAAATATCTAATGATGGTCCACTTAATGTTAAATCATATTTCACGAAAGCACTTTTCAGCAAGAGTTCATATATGTGATGACGGCAAGGGAGATATAACAATTGTCTATTGAGGTGTTGTTCTAATAAAATACAAGTACCTTGCAATCTACCTGTATTTGTCGCTGTAGTATCAAAACATAAAGCTTGTACCTTGTTTGGAAAGAATGTTGTTTATATTTACTGTTATAAGAAATTGTTTTTTAAATACCTTTTCTGTTAGATTCCATTCATTTAATAGTTCGAGTATGGCGTCTGTCTGTTCTTTTCCAGTACCAGCTGTCAGGGCAGGTACTCCAAGTAGATGTTCAATGGCATTTGTTGTTATCACAACTGGTAATCTGTCCACTTTTGCATTTCCTGTGATTGATGGTAAAATTTTTCCATCCCAATGTACCTTAATTTGATTTATATTTTTGTTTTTAAAGTCCATCACCAGATTTGCAGCAGTTTCCGAACGAAGTTGTTTACGGCGAAGCCGAATCGATGTCTTACTGATTACTAATGTACTGATATCATGTTCCAATGCTTCAGCCACAGCTATCAGAAACGTCCATGTCACTTACCTTGCACTTGTCTAAGGCCGCAACAAGCTTTGAACTGATAAAATGTTTCATTGCTCGTTTTCTGTTTTTTTGTTGAGAGTTACAGTTAGCAGTTTGATCAGTATTATCATCACTATCGTAGTCATCAATTAGTTCTTCTGTATTGTCACTCAAATCATTCGCTGTCAGGAATACTTGGAATTGTTCTTCGCCCGGATTTTCTTTTCGCATTACCTCTTTCTCAATACGAATATTTCTTCGCTTTTATTTTTCAAATAATGAACGATCGCATCCCACCATAGCACCAGGTCTACTTTCTTTACGTTGATTCTTCAAAAACTCTTTATCTTCTTCTATTTTAATTAAATCTAACGCATTTCCGTGCGCAACGTCATATAAGTATTTTTAATAAACTCATCTTCTCGCCTTTTTTGAAGTGGTGTACTGCGTTTGCACGTTTTTTTGCAGATTTTTCCATTGTTGATACAAAGCTTCAACCTTTTGAACACTTCTATCAATTTGTCGAACTGGAATACGGGCTTTATTCCAAAGAATTTCGGCCTCTTTGATAACCAGATACGCACTTGAACGAAGATCCAATTTCACTTTGCGCATGTTATAAAACAATACTTTCAAAACTTGTCCATTGGAAGGCAGCTTAGATCCAACAGTTTGGCTTTCGTCATATTCTAATAAATAAATTTTTTCACTAGCTCTTGTGTCCATTTTGCAAATACCATCAATATCAATTCTCTTTATAGCAATAATGGTTCTACGATTCAAAGCTCAAAATAGCTAAACTTCACTTTTTACACACTTTTAATTGCCACGTGGCTCAAAAATAACGGTATTGACCAGATGTTGACTTTCCTCTGTTGTTGCCAACATTTTATTTAGCAATTAAATATTTGTTTACAGAGTTGTATTTTGGCTATTTTTTTAAAAGCTTATGTTTAAAAACTGTTATACAAACAGTAACTGATTATAGGAAAAGGTACGGTAGCATTTATAAATCAGACCTTTTTGATTAAGTTTAACGGTTAATCAAGAATAGTAATCATTAAACGTAAGTTAATTTCAATAAAATAATATATTACAAACATATATGAAACATTTTACTTATATTTTCGTGCCTTGTCTCTTGAAAAGTCCATATAAACCAGTTTTAGCCACTTTAGTGGGCATGTGCGACGCCGTAACCTAGGGCAATCAGTCTAAGATTTTGGAATTTCATTATTGGCGTAAAAAGGAACAATTTGAGGCGGCGGTACACTCTTTTTGGAAAAAAAAAATTTTAAGTCCGGTCTAGAGTACATGGAAGAAACCGTTTTCTAAATCCATGGTCATGAAATATTTCGCCTCTTGCAGTTTTTCTAACACCTAGTCGATTAATGGTACAGGAAAAGCATCTTTGAGTACTATCGAATTCAATTTTCGGAAATCAACACAAACACGGTTAGACCCATATTTCTTTTCAGCAACCACTACACGACTTGCGTAGTCAGACGTAGATTTGCGTATAATCTCTTTTTGCAGCCATTCTTGTATTTGTTCTTCCACAGCCGCTTGTTGATGTACTGGCAATCTACTCGGTGATTGTCGAAATGGAATCGCATTGTCTGCTGTTATTTTTAATTAAACGGGACACTTGAGCTCTGCTTGTTGATCGTCTTATTCTGCAATTATGTTCTCAAGACGCGTTTTCGTTTGCACTGCCACTGCACCAAAGTCTATTTCGCTTTCGGAAATTTGATATATGTTTGCAAACTGTTCATTTTCGATTTCTAAATGCGCATGAACTTATAGCCTTTTTCGTCAAATTTGTCCAAGAAATCATTACCGATTATGACCGAATGTTTTAACACGTTATTATCGACCACTACGAATTTTTGATCGACTTCAAGTTCATCAATTAACACTTTTGCAACAAACGAGCCTCGAATTTTCACCGGCTTGTTTCCAAGTCCGTATAACATCGTAAAATTATTGTCAACATATACATACGTTTTTTAGGCTTTTTTCGAAAACATGTTTTTGCACAATGAACACATCCGACCCTGCAAATTACATTTGCAAATTTCATTTGAAACACTTTACATCTGATTTGCATTGCACTTTCTTATGATCAGTCGCGCCACAATTAAACAATTGTTTTTTTTTTCATTCTTGCATCTTCGTTTGTTTTGTTTTCATTCTTATTATTCGCACTTTTGTTATTGTTCCACTTTTCGTTTTTGTTATTCTTCTCACTGTTCTTCACCGCTTCGAAAGTTTCATATTTTCCTTCAAGTTTTTTTAGGCTTGTAGCTTCATAAGACGAATATTTAATTCCTTGTTTCACTTTTAAGCCATCAACTACATAACAAATAATTGACATTTCGTCAACGTTTTCCATAGCCGCAAATTTTTAATTTGTAAGACGTACTCGTGAAATGTTTCACTGTCTTTTTTGGTGCGTTCACTTAATTTTTTATGTAATTCGGCGCTATTTAGTTCTTTATGAAAATCACTTATTAATTCTGATTTCAAAGTTTTGTAATTACAAACAGGAGTAGAGTCCAAAAACAATTGAGCGGTTTTTACCATTTTGTTTGGCGCTTGTACATATATTTGTTGTTCATCGAGTTTGTAAACATCAGCGTTTTTCTCAAAATTTTCAAACCATAATTTCACCGGAAGCTAACACCGTCAAATTCGTTTATAATTCTATTAAATGAGTCAAATGACACCGGCGGACTTTGTTGCTGATCAAGGTTCAACGTTAACAATCGTAAAACATTAGTTAAATCGTCACCGTTTATTATTTGTGTTTTTTGTTGTTCTGTTGACATATTTCTGTCGTCATTACCCATTTTCGCACTTTTCGTTACTACAGTTTTTCCGTCTTTCTTTGCGTTTATTTCTCTTTCAACTTTTCTGATCTTTTCTACTTCCCTTTCAACTTTTTTGTTCGTGTTACAACCACTTTCAACTGAATTTGAAACACTATCAACTTTATTATGTTCTTGTTCAACTTTTTTCAACTGTTCACAACTTTTTTCTTGTGTTACTGTTTGCTTCAACTGTTCACAATTTTTTCCGACTGTTCAACTATGATTTATTTTCTACTTTTTTGTGTTTCTCTTTGCAACTTCTCTTTGTGGTTGTTTTTACAAGCAAAATTCTGCTCAGATTTTGTGCTTTCACACGATTCGTATGCGTTTTCTTTTTCTTCACAATAACTATATGCGTCCCCTTCTGACGAACGTCGTTCTCTAACGTATACTCCTTGCAATTGGTTGATTTGTGTGTGTTTCACGTTGCATCGCTTATCATAACTGTGAACTTGCAAATTCTTTTGCATTTTTGAGCCAAAAATATTTTCGATTGTTAGCAAAACTTTTTGTTTAATTGCAACTTTCGTTTTTGGATGGAAAATATTTCAGCGTTCTTGACAAATATTAAAGTGCATATTCCATTCTTTTCTTCTTTTTCACGTCGTTCTTTCTTTATTTTCGAATTAAATTCGGCTCTTTTCTCACACAGCACGTTTCACTTCTTAGCGATTTGGTTCGGTTGAGCCCCCGAATGTCACATTCGAAATTAATAAACACGCGTTTAAATTAATGTTTAATAAAGTTTTATTTGAAGGCATAAAAATATAAATTAAGAATCAAAGTGTAAATTAATAAAGGATTTGTTAGAAGTAAAGTTCACTGTGACTTTCTAGCGAGCACACGACTTAATACCGCGACGACTTCGAATCAACTGTCTATCAAAAAAAAAAAACAGTGCAGCAGCAGCACAGTCATTATACCCAAACCACATAGTGGTATAGGGTATAAAAATACTAAAATGTAGATGTGTCATTAGGCACTGTATACGATAACCTATATTATTGAGGTCATCTTGGATATAGAAAATATGCAGATATGTAAAAGTTCATATCGGATGCTAATTTTATTCAGGAACTTGGATGTAAAATATACCGTAAAATGCGCAAACCAAATATGAGAAAAATTTATGTAATATTTTTGTATTTTGATAGATTTATGGGAGGCTGGGGTAGCTTCAGCACTTTTTTTAAAGCTCTGAATCTAAGAAGGTATTCGACAGATTTAAAAATATTATCGCTTGTTGTTGTCCTTGGATAATGAATAAGTTATTTGTACAAAATTTTAAGAACACTTAGCATTGGTTACTTATTTTTAAAATTAGTAGAAAAAGTCATTTTCGACGGGTCAGAATCGCCGATCATATTCTTAAAGTCAATTGGTTAGTAAAAATTCCTTTCAAGATAAAATAAATTGCTGGTTATGATCCAATTAAGTATATAATTATAAGCTGGATAAAATTCATGAAAAATAAACACATATTTTTTCTTAAAATGTAAAACAAAAAATATTTCATATTAAATAATTATTTAATATAATAAGAGCTGAAATCTACTTCAAATAAATATTCAGTATGACTGCGTGAAGTTTAAGGTATTGTAATTATATACAAACCTAGATTAACATCAATTATGAAATATATTCAACCGATGCACAAACCCTAATTTAAAGTTATTAGACTAAAAGATAAAAAAAATTTTATTATATTAATATTTCTAATATATTTCTAGCAATTTACAAAAGTTTTCTTAATTAAAATTATTAAATATTTTAATCATGTTTGCCTTGCAAAATATGCTGAAATATGTTTTCAATATATTAATATTTTTTAATTATTTTACTTTGAAATCGATTACAAAAAAAATATTCGAATTTTTAATAAAAATCTGAAACGGTCTTTTAAAACAATTGCTTATGAACGAAGTTCCCGAAACAGTCTATAGTTTGCCAAGCTATTTGTAGTTGTGGAGAAAGAAGCAGTTCGTATTTGAAAGAGGATAAGATTTGTACATTAAAAAATGCTTGCAAAAGAGATTAGTTCCATTCCTAAAGCCGCATGAGATAACTTTGTTTTTTTATGGCCTGAACTTGCATCATGTCATTATAGCAGAGTTCAGAAAAAAACACACACTGAATAAAAAACTCGTACATATATGTAACAAACATAACTTAGACCAACACACACATATTTTTATTTTCATATCAATTATGTTTGTTTTTAAATTTTCTTCGGTGCCCAACACAACCATGACTGTGTTCGTTTTAATATTTCGTTATTTACACGAACATTTTTGTATCACGTACTTTTTGTTTCAATCACACATAAAGCACACATTTTTGAGTGTTGCTTTATTTGAAGTTCATGTTCTGGTACGTGTACTGAAAAAAAAACAGAACATGTACAATAAACAGGTTCGAGTTCAGTTATATTTTAAGTCGTGTTGTGGCTCGTGTAGTAAGAAAAAACAGAACATGTACAATAAACAGGTTCGAGTTCAGTTATATTTTAAGTCATGTTTAAAATATATATATAAAATATAAGTTATATTTTAAGTCATGTTTAAAATATATACTCGAACCTGTTTATTGTACATGTTCTGTTTTTTCTTACTACACGAGCCACAACACGACTTAAAATATAACTGAACTCGAACCTGTTTATTGTACATGTTCTGTTTTTTTTTTTTTTTCAGTACACGTACCAGAACATGAACTTCACATAAAGCAACACTCAAAAATGTGTGCTGTATGTGTGATTGAAACAAAAAGTACGTGATACAAAAATGTTCGTGTAAATAACGAAATATTAAAACGAACACAGTCATGGTTGTGTTGGGCACCGTAGAAAATTTAGAAACGCAAATAATTGATATGAAAATAAAGATATGTGTTGGCTGCTTTTGAACAGAACATTGTGTGTTTCATGTGTGTATTTTCTGAACCTTGCATTATAGTGAATAGGTATACAAAACATGTACATTTCCTACCAAGAGATGCGAATTCACTCAACTACCCAGAACTAAGGCTCATATTAAAAATATTGGGCTTTTGCAAAAAGAGTGATGAAGAGCACAAAGCAAGGCGCCAACAATACCACACTTTTTTTGGAAAAGTTCTGTGCCAATCAAAAGGGTCACTGAAAGTACTATAAGAGTATCTTAAAACTTTTATACAAAATAATTAATTTTGCAAAGTAATATACATATAATGTGTTAATTTAATTAGTTGAAATTTTTTTGGGGTAAAGTTATTGCGATTTATTTATAGAATATTGTTGCACAAATTCATTTTTTACCATCGTTCCAAAGATTTTCAATGGGAGATATGTTAGGATTTTGAGCTGGCCAATCCAAAACCTTAATATTGTGATAAGTGTTTAGGGTCCTATACCCTATACCACTATGTGGTTTGGGTATAATGACTTTGTGCTGCTGTTTGTAACTACCAAAAATACTTGACCTAGACCCATCTTTTATTATACCGACCGACTTAGAATCACTATCTGAATCGATTTAGCGATGTCCGTCCGTCCGTCCGTCTGTCTGTGTGTCCATGTAAACCTTGTAATCAAACTACAGGTCGCAAATATTAATATATTTTGATGAAATTTGGTATATAAGCTTTTGTGGGCCATAGGATGAACGCTATGGAATTGGTGAAATTCGGTCCATGTTCAGACCTAGTCCCCATACAAATGACCCCTATGAAATCGACATAAATTGCCATAAGGTCCAAATTATCATATAGATCTCAGTCAACTTGGGTTTGTATGTGTTTATTATTTCCTTTAATCAGTAGTCCAAAAATAATCCCTATAGGAAAATTCTTAGTTATAGGCTCCATATAGAGCTGCTTCCCGATCTTCACTAAAATCTATCAAAAAACAAAAATTTTGCACAGATTTTTCTCAAATTTTGTTCGCACATATTTTTTCAAAATAAAAGTCCTAGTCCCCATATAAATATAGCACCCGATATGGACTTTTTCATATCTGCAGCCAAAAAAATTAATAATGCCACTTAAATTTGGTTTATGCTTTTTTTCTATATTCAATTAGTTGGATCGAAGAGATAGGGTCTCTAAACCATGGTATAGGGTATCGTATAGTCGGTCTAGACCGACTATAATTTTCTTACTTGTTATATTATGCTTTTGAATTCCAAAAGGTGGCTGACTCCACTTTTGTATTGATAGTTGATAATGTAAGGAATGTATTTAACACCAGAACAGCGACAAACAAAAATTATGGGTTACACCACTTTTGCGCTGATGGCCTCATTTATATGTCTAAATAAATGAATCTAATGATCCATGTTAAGTGATTCATCAGTTATTAATATTAATATTGTAATTATTGTGGATTTTTATATAATCTGGTACTACTAGATCAGTATTAGTTATAATTAAAAGACAACTTGAAATATTTTTTTATTAGAGTGAAATAATTAAAGAAATATATTAGTGCAATGAAGTGTCCATGGCTGTATGTATATCTCAAAAAAAAATATATATATTTTTTTAAATTTAAAAAAATATATATGTATTTTTATTCATTTGTGATAAATTGAATGAAGGAGTTTTTATTGGCTCCTGAGTTATAAATAAAAATTCAAAGACAAGTATAAAATTTATTTTAGATTTTTAGCATAGCAAATTTTATGTCAATTCATTCATTTATAAAAAATAGTTGTTGAAGCTCTATTTTAATTTAATTTTTCATTAATCAAATACAATGAAGTACGAGTGTAAGTGAAGGTTCACTGTTCAAACCTCACGGCCGCCCTAAGTAGAAAAATTTCATATAGAAACAATCTATTCAATTATAACATAACAATTATCACAATGTTCAATTAAAATCGCTGATGAAGGCTGAAATGCCAGAAACCGGTCCGATTAAAAATACAGTCTAGTTATGAATTTTTGAAATATATGTTTTCTTCTTCTCTACCACGCACCATTCAAATACAAAAATATTAAATCAAATTTCAAAAATCCAAATATACTGTTTTATTTATGTACATTAGAGTGGTCCTACGTTATATGGACAATTTTCAAATTGCGATTTTGGGGATAGGCGGGGTCCAGTTTGTTACTTTTCTATATAAAACTAATAAATGTGAAGTTTGGGGACAATCGGATAAAGAAAAGTCGCGCCTGAAATCGATTGAAAATTTCAATCACAATGGTTAATTAAGGGTTAAATAAATAGAAAAATTAACCAAAGTATAATTCTTACATTCTAAAAATTGGTTTCATCGAGTTTAATAGAAAAACTGGTTTACGGTAATCTTTATTTAGAAATATTTTAAAAACAAATGCTGCCCTTGGTAAATAATGGGTTACCGTTCTCGGATTTATCCCAAATTTTAGGAACGGAAGATATACATATTTGGTTATAATGTTTTAAGTAACGCTTTTAAAAATTCAACAGTATTTGCAAAATATTCGAATTTTTTGAATAAATTGTCTTTTATTAGGTTGGGGTCATATGTGACCCCAATTCCAAAAGGGTTAATGGGGTTATATTATTTTTTTCCGAAACCCTGGGCTATTAAGATAAAATATAGCAGTTAAAAGTAGAGAACTGATTAATTTTGGATATAAAGAATTGAGAGAGATTACATATCGCACCTGTACCTCTAAAGTGAGTCAACTCAAAATTTTTCAATTTTCACTTTTTGCAAGAAAACGATACTCAGTGGTCATATCTATCCAGTGTAAAAATCTTGCATCGATTTTTCTAGTCTTTCGCAAAACAAAATACAGTTGTAAGCCTCTTTGTGTTATAAGAATAGCTTCTTTAGAATACACTAAAAAGACATATTTTGAGTTCCACCCAAAAAACCTGTTATTTTTGATGATCTCTGAAAAAATTGCAAAAACAACTACTGTTGTATACTTATTATTCGCAATTCTTTACAACGAAACAACTGTTTTTAAATTTTATAGTAAATATTTAAAAAACCGTTTTTTGCCTCTACTGGAAATTTGTAAATTTTGAGTTGACTCACTTTAAAGGTACAGGTGCGATATATATTTCACAAAAATCCCATTTTTCTCGAAATCCGCAAAAATAAAATCTTTGTCAAAAAAATTCTGCCATAGGGATTTACCTAAAAATTCACACAGTTAATCTCTGACATGTATTTAATAAAACCTTAAAGTGCCAGATCCATTTTTTAAATTTTGTTTAAGAAAATTTTTAAAACTGAAAAAGGAGTTTTCAAAATTTTATCAAAAAAATTTCCCATATTCGGTCTGAATGGGCAATTGGTTAACAACGTGGTAATACAACAATACTTCATATCTATTTACTTACAAGTATAGAGACAAAAAAAAAATTATGGCTTTAATCAATTTCTCAAAGTTGTAAAAAATGCTATCAAATTTCATGACCAAGTTTTTTTTGGCACAAAAGTGGTTTGGGGCATTTGCTATTTCTTGGCGAATTTTTATTCTATTTTGAATTTTTATAGCTTTTTGAAAAGATAATTTAATACTGATCCCGATTCTTATAACAACTTGTCGGAAAAATTAAACTATAGAATGAAGTTTTAGTAAAATCTCAAAAAAAAGTCATATTTTCCCCATATAAACAGACTTGAAATTTTCAATCGATTTCCGGCGCGACTTTACTTTATCCGATTGTCCCCAAATTTCACATTTATTAGTTTTATAATGAAAGGTACCAAACTGCACCCTGCCTATCCCCAAAATCGCATTTTCATTTTTAAAGACCACTCTAATGTATGTATGTATATCTCAGGATGTAATAAAAACTCACTTATTACATTTACCACAAGTGTTGAAAATGTGAAAATGGGAAATTTGTCTTTTTTATGTGGTTGTATAAATTTCAGCTAAAAATATCTTGTTTTTTGCATTAAACTTAATCCATCAATAGCCTAAATTCACTATGAAGGCTATGGAAAAAGGACTCTATTCCTTTAAGCATTCTTCTGAAATAAATAACTAAAGTTATTAAAAATATAAGTATTTCCAAAAATTTCTGATATAATAACATATTTTCTTTATAAGTATATAGATATACATACATATATCAGCGCCAACTACCTGGCAAGTTTTACTTCAAAAATAAAGATATGCATTATTTGGAAAATCTAATAATATTATTAAAATAAATATTTATAAAATAGAACATAAAATAGTTGGATTTTCTAATGACTTTGACTGAATAAATCCAAATTATGTTAATTGAAATTTGAAATAGATGACGCAACAAAAATAAAAATAAAATTAAATATGAAACAAATGGAGAATAAAACAAGTAAGAAAATTATAGTCGGTCTAGACCGACTATCCGATACCCTATACCATGCGTTTAGAGACCCTATCTCTTAGACCCAACTAACTGGATATAGAAAATATGCATAAACCAAATTTAAGTGGGATTTTTATTAATTTTTTCAGCTGCAGATATGAAAAAATTCATATCGGATGCTATATCTATATGGGGACTAGGCCCAAAAATGGACCGATCCAGACCATGTTTGGTAAAGTCTCTTGTATTTTGCAAAAATATACACAAACAAAATTTGAGAAGAATCAGTGCAATATTTTTGTTTTTTGATAGATTTGAGTGAAGATCGGGAAGCAGCTCTATATGGGGCCTATGACTAAGAGTTGTCCAATAGGGATCATTTTTGGACTACTGATTAATGGAAGTAATATATACATACAAACCCAATTTGACTAAGATTTGTATGATAATTTGGATCTTATGGCAATATATGTTGATTTCATAGGGGTCATTTGTATGGGGGCTAGGTCTGAACATGGACCGATTCTCACCAATTTCAATAGCGTTCATCCCGTGGCCAATAAAAGATCAAATACCAAATTTCATCAAAATATATTCATATTTGCGACCTGCAGTTTGATTACAAGCTTTACATGGACACACAGACGGACGGACGGACGGACGGACATCGTTAAATCGAATCAGATCGTGATTCTGATTCGATCGGTATAATTAAAGATGGGTGTAGGTCAAATATTTTTGGTTGTTACAAGCAGCAGCACAAAGTCATTATACCCAAACCACATAGTGGTATAGGGTAGAAATATACATATATCATCCTTCTCTATGGAAAAATGTAATTCAAAGTGATTAAAAAATACTAACATATTATATTAGTTCTAAAAATAGTGTTAACTTAACTTTATGTTATTTTTAATAAAAGATAGTTTTTCTCACAATGGCATATTTCTCTCATAAAATTTAACCTTAGGTTATCATACATGATCGCTTTTTTGGCTGATATTAGATCTTTTTGGTGTGTAAAAAGCTGAATGATACATTATTAATAAATCGTTATGGATAGCTCTTTATCTAACATTCTATCATGTAACCGTTACAATTTAAAACGTCCACAATGTCTGAATTTTCCCATACATGACATATTATTAATAAATCGTTATTTCACAAATGGAAAATCAAAATTTATTCAAACAAGACCCAAGCAATAATTTTTCCATTCAACAAATCTCCCAAAAGACTGCCAAGACGTAAACTTCTTATTGGAAATAATACCATAAATGTACCAAACGATGTCAAATATCTCGGAGTTGTCTTGGACAAAAAGCTTACTTTTAAACAACATATTATGGCTACCAAAAAGCTATAAAAGCATTTAAAGCATTATGGCCACTACTAAATAGGTCATTTCTAAACCCCAAAAACAAAAATCTACTCTTCAAAAGTGTTATAAGGCTAATATTAACATACGCGTGTCCTATTTGGAGTGACGCTGCCAACTGAAACCTAAAACGATTACAAATTATACAAAACAAATGTCTTAAAATGATAAATAAAAAGCCCTGGAGGTATCCTACAAATCTTTTTCGTGAAGAATCAGGATATGAAAAAATCATCGATTTCATAACAAGGATTAATATCAATTACTTTGCCAAAATTGAAAATTTCTCTTACCAACTGATAAGAGAATGTAGAGAAATAACCTAAAATTAAAAAAAAAATCACCAAATTGAAAATTATGTGCTTACAGAGGTCTATAAACCTCCTATAAGCACATAAATATTTTCAGAGAGTATTTGAATCTATTAAATCATATAAAGGTTTTTTCCGCCCAATCTCCTCTAACAATCATTAAAAAATAAAATAAAAACTATTTAATATCTTTAGATCCTATATATTATTTGTCGCAATATCTATGTATATGTGAAGACAAGATCTCATATGTAAATATCAAATTTGTTAAGATATGTAAATAAAGGAAGAATATATAATTGAAATTGAATAAATCGTTATTGATAAATCATTATCGAACATCATGTAACCGTTTCTATTTAAAGCGTTAATTTTCTCATATATATAATATATAATATATAATAATATACACTTTTCTTAAATTATGCAATTAACTTGGCTTTTTCTTTTTTGCATTGACTATATTTTATGTATTGCAAGATACTTCATTCAACTTCTAAAAGTGGTTTCAAAGGAATTTTTCTCAATGATATTGAAAAAAAAAAATCAATGTAAATTAGTTATATTAAATAAACGATGATTTTTGCAACATTTTGAAAAATCCCTCCATTGTATTCAGGAAATTTTGGCAACCCTGCCATTTTGCATTACAAGTTTTTAGTACACACACCTAAATTATACAACACAATTTTATAAGGGGTTGATGTTAACCTCTACAGACGAAACACCTGGAGAAAAATGTAGGTAAAAAATTAAATTAATGCCAACATATATTTTTTAAAAACATGCAACATAATAATAACGTAATTAAAAATATAAATTTTTTAGTTTAGTTTAAAAAAAAACCTCTGCCAAAAAAAATTAATAAAATTTTGTTAAGTATGTACTAAAACTTATTTTACTACCATCTGCTAGCAACACTGTACGTGATGAAAAAATTTAGAAAGATTAAAAAAGTAGTGTGGTTGTGTCAAGCAGTCTGTTTTTTTCTTTCTCCCATAAGCGGAAAATTGTTTTTGTTATTTGTTACAAAGTCAAACATTGCCGATTGTCAGTAATTTGACAGATTTCATTTGATTTCCTGCTCAAAAACAATTATTAATGAAATGTGTAAATAACCAAAGTGTATGCAAGCATAATTTTCTATTTGGTAGTGTAAATTTTTTTTCTTCTGTTTTGTCGCTTGTAATTGTGTGTATTTCTCCATGATTGTGTTAGTGTATTTAAAACTTAAAATTTATGTCAGAAAGGCAAACTGCTGGGTATAAATATACAGTGGGCCAATACAAGACAAAACTTTGTGATTTGAAATAAATTTTAAGTTTCGAAGTAAATTAAAAAAATGTTAAGAAAAACATGAGAATGTTGGTTAATATTAAAAAAAAAATCAATTTCAATCCAAGTTTGTATACAGAACAACTTAAAAAATTAACTATAATAGCAAATTAATTTCTAACACTATTATTAAAATGATGAACGAAAATAAGACTTTTTGTTATGTTTTTAAAAATAATATCTAAATAAAACATCACACTTATATCAAAATCATGGTTAATATGTTTTATTTTTTTTATATTCAGTATTATCACTTTAGGTAACATTTATCACTTTTAAAAATGGTATAGATAAAAAATATAGTTTAGATGTCTAGAACTACTGTTTTATTTAATTCGAGTTTATATTTTATTTTAAAAATAAACTTAACGATAACTGATTTATCAGTTATTTAAAAAATTGAATATTTGTGGTAATATACGTATTAATGAATTTAAATAGTCTTATTTTTTTTATTTAATTTTTGATATAAAAGATGCTTTACAAGGAATTCCCTTATATGACAAAAAAGAAAATTAATCTCCACGAAGGTAAGCAGTTACTACTTAACACACACACCATTTGTTGTGGTTTGTTAAAAAAATGAATTACCTTCAATACAAGTTTTATCAAGTAAACTTTTACATCCACTGACCCACTGTTCAACGCCATCAAAATTAACTACATAGCGTTTTGTCTTTTTAGGTAAAAAATATAAAAATGTGAATTTTTGCAGAAATTTTTTCTTTTTCGTTATTTTTATCCTGTTAGAGTAAAAATTTCGTAACTTTTCCTGTGGATAACCGTGTTTGATAACGAGTTCTTAATCTCCTATAGAAACATCGTATATTGGCTTTACATTTTTTTCGTGACGTCACAAAGCACTAATAGCCCGTTCTGTGTATAAACCATAGTATAAGTCAGTGGCCTGTAGTGTTGTTATGAACCAATGTACGTACGACAACATAGTAAAAGAATTATACAGAAAGCTTAACTGCCGCTTAGCTATAGGTAAATTTGGCATTGGTCTAAAGTATTCATATACAGATTTGGTCGCCTATAATTTTTTTTTTATAGGTTGTGGCCTTAGAGTTTATAATTTCGATTATGGTTTTTTTAACTATATCTTCTATTTTCTAATTAGTAGTGTAATAAATGTACACGAATCTTAAAATGTTATATACCTTATAATCGTTAATTTCAATTATCATTTTGTTGTTAGATTCTTTCTAAGGTAGTTTTCCTTGACGAAATCAAAGAATAGCAATTGTGACAACATCCATTCTTTTATCTACGTTTCTATAAGATAAAGAAATTTTAAAAAATATATCTAACTGTTTCCTCTATTCAGATTCTAATTAATCAAAAAATTTATTTATTGATTATTTTTTACATGCTTTTATTTTACCTTCTGTGTCTGTTTTTGTTTAAATATTCAAGAATTTCCTGACCAGCTATAGCTCTGAAACTTTTAGCATTTACCTAAAGTTAGTGACAACACATCATTTTTTGATCATTATTTCCCGCCGTTAACCTGAAAGCATATATTCGAATTAAAATTTTTCAATTACTTGTTTATTAATGATTGTAGCTGAATATCATTATTAACATTTTATTGAGAAATATATTATTTTTAACAAACAACACGATTTTGTTCAAATTTATAGATTTTCCAAAATTTATAATTTTCATTACACTCGCGAATTGATTGAAAATTATAGATACCACAATACTCGAAATATTTTAGATCTGCCCCGCAAAATGCACTACTATGTTGTACAATTATCAAGATATATTCAAAAACCTATATGAAACAATTTTTAAAACAGATCAGTTTTTTATTACATTTGACAATAGGTATATTTTAAATTTTAATAGAATTTCTCTAAAGAAAAGAGAACAGAATTTGAAACTGACACTGACACTTAGAATGGCATTGTGAGATTTAGTTTTAAAATTGACTTAAAACAAACATGAATTAATATTTATTTGTTTGAAAAATATCTCCCAAAAACAAAATAAAAAATATATTAATTTAAGAACTTAAGTTCTTTAAATTTGAGATAATCTTACATATTCTGAGATTTTGTGTCAACAATCCAAGAAGTTTGAATCTTATTATTATTTTTAATTGTCATATAAAAAGAAATGCCCACAAACAAAATTAAGATATCGCACCTGTACCTCTAAAGTGAGTCAACTCAAAATTATTCAATTTTCACTTTTTGCAAGAAAACGATACACAGTGGTCATATCTATCCACTGTAAAAATCTTACATCGATTTTTCTAGTCTTTCGTAAAAAAAATACAGTTGTAACCCTCTTTGTGTTATAAGAGCTTCTTTAGAATCCACTAAAAAGATTTATTTTGAGTTGCACCCAAAAAAAAATGTTATTTTTGATGATCACTGAAAATCGCAAAAACAGCTACTGTTGATACAATGTATTATTCGCAATTCTTTACAATGAAACAACTGTTTTTCAGTTTTATAGTAAATATTAAAAAAACGTTTTTTGCCTCTACTGAAAATTTGTAAATTTTGAGTTGACTCACTTGAGAGGTACAGGTGCGATATGTAGAAAATGATTAAAAAACTTCACAGTTCTAGCTAGTCGGGAAGTTGGTAAAAATTTAGTTACAAGATTTCGCCTCAAACAAACAAACATACAGACAAAAGAGAGAGTTTATTAAAAGCATATACAAATAGTTTAAGTTTCTCATATATTTACTTTTGCTTTTATCGTGCGTTACGGCTGGGGAGCCGATCGGTTTTTAATGAGTGTTATTTGATATGATTGCTAAATATTTTAGGTTGTTTTGTTTTTAATTATATTGTTATAATATATTAATTCCGTATTAAAATTTATTTTAGGTAACCTCTTTTAAAATGAATCCGATTAATGATAAAATATCTGAAAATGATTCCAAAGATGTAAAAACTACAACTGGCTCTAATGCTGCAAACATTTCAATTAATAATGATGAAATAAATGATATTAAAGCACTTGACAAGTCAGAAGATTCAATCAAACTCGCTAATGAAAATCAAGTCAAAGAAAAAAAAGATAATGAAAAATTGCCCGAAAAAAATAGCAAATCAAATGAAACTACAATATCAAAAGATAATACAGAAAAAACGACAAACGTAAAGAATGATCACAAAAATAACGAAGATGAAAATAAAACTGATGACAAGCACAGTCTTAAACCAATAGATGCAGATTGTCTTCTAGTGGAAATGGTTAAAATTTCTAAGGACCTTACCGAAGGAGATGAAAAGTGTACAGTATCTGAAAAAGTAAAGAAAAGAGATGAAAACAAACAACTAGATACGGAAGAAAAATCTAATAATAACTCGGAATTATTAGGCGAATTTGATAAGCAAAGCAATGATAAAAATCCAAATATGGAAATAGCAAATGAGAGCGAATCTGAAAAAGCAGAAGAATTGGATGAAGAATATGAAGATGTCGAAATACCCGAAGAAGACATTGAAGAACTAATAGTACCCGATGAAGCGGACGCTGAAGATTTGACATCATTAAATGGTGATGAACTTAATAAATCTTTTCATGAGGATGAAACAACAAAAGGCAGTGATGCAGAAGACCAAGAGGATAATGAAATATTGGTGAATGAAGAAGAAACAACAAAAGACAGTGAGGCAGATAGTTCTGTCAATATAGAAAAACTTAAAGAATCATCATCAAATGACGAAGTAGAAGACTTTACTGAAATAATTGAAGATGAGGAAATTGATGATTTGGCAATTGAACCGGAATTGGTAGCTATTGAGGAGGAGGCCAAAGACAGTGCGTCCATGATAGAAGATACTACAATTGACGTCGATGTTAATAATGAAGGACCTACCAACAATACAACAAACGATCCTCTAAATTGTGTAGATAATCATGAACAAAAAGAAGAATGTGACAACGATGAAAATCAATCAACTTTGCAAAGCTTTGCTGCGGATGAAACTGACAACCATAGTTCGAATCATGATGACAACGACGATGATGAGGACGACGTTCAATTTGTAGAAACTCGTAATTCACCAATTTGTATAGAATCAGATGATGATGAAGCTGGCTCTAATGATAAATCCGAACCAACGCACAATTCTAGCATAACCACAAATCCCAAAACCCACAAACAAACGATAACCACGCCTACAGCTACAATAACTGTACCAAAAAACATAATTGTAACACGTACAAGTGCTAGAAAATCCACGGCCAAACCTCCCCAACAGGAGGCAGCAAAAACAAGCAATTCCAAAACAACGGTGCCTCAAATACAAACTAAAGCAAAAAATTTTTCTTATTTGGAAAAAGCCACAGTCTATAGACGTTCTCCGGCACCACCTGCTCAGCAAGTTGTTGATTGTATTGAATTATTAGATAGCTCTGATGAGGATTCAACTTCAGCTTCGCACTATAGGCCACGAGCCCAACAATCAAGAACTCCACAAAAACGTACTCTACTGGCAGCAAAAGGATCCTACAATAAATATTCCAACAAAAATGACAATACTGGACCCATACCCACTAATTTTACACAACAAATCAGAAAACAAGCTAAAAAACCAGCTCCCCCACCATTACCACCCGCCACACCACAATCAAACTTTCTAAATGCCGTTCAATTGCAACCGTCTGCGGTGTCAGGTGTAAATCCACCAGCATTTTCTGCTTTACTTTCAAATAAAAGCGTCATTATACCAAATGCGTTTTACGGTAATCACCCCAGTGTACGAGATACTTCCGATATCGATATGGATCGTCGTTATGCCAGATGGCTAGACAATTTTCTAAACCAATTTTGTAATTTTCAGCTGGTGGCAACACATTCATGTTTTGTCTATTTACAAAAATCTCTAAAATACAAGGATTTTGTACGCATCAAAGCCATACGTGCAAATATGAATACGCACGCACAAACGACAAGGGAACAATTGAATAAAAGTTTGATGGCAGACCTTCGAACAATACTATTGAAAAATAATCGTGAATTAACAGCGCAAGGACGTCGCTTTTGTGAACTTACATGTAAAACCCCTATACAAGGTAAAGCTGTTACACTCCTGGCTCACGGCGTTTCTGGTAGAGTTACAATGAAAACCTGTAACATGGATGTATCCAAAGGCACACAAACATCGTCAACATCCACATCCGCCTCCTCTACAGGAGCCAATACCTCGCTGACACGCAAGCGACAACTTGAAGAAGATGAGGATGAATATATGCCTGATAAACAGAAACTTAAAACTATAGCGCAAAAGCCACCTTCGGAGAATGGTGACAGTGGTGAAACAAGTGAAGACCGTAAACGTTCCTTGCGCACTAAGCGGACCAAACGTTTGGATAACAGTTTCAGTTACAATGAAGACGATTTGTTGGCTGAATACGAAATCGATGACGAAGAGGAAGCTGAAAAAATGGCTCAGGCTGAAGTGCAACGTAAAATTGAGAACAAACGTTTGGAAGCCCAAAAACAACGGCAACAACAAGTCAAGTCATTTGAAAGTGCTTTTATCCAAGCATTTACTAAAAACTTAGATGGACCAACTTCTTCCTCGACAAAAATTTTCAAAAATCGTAAGTTTATATTTCTACAACTTATAAGAGAACTTTGACAACAAAAATTATCAACTTTGTGAACTTTTTGTTTAACGTAATTTTTCAGACATTTCGCAGTTAATACTGTAGAGAAGAGAGGATATATTTCTTAAAACCATAACTACTCTAAATATTCCTAATCAGACCGGTTTTTGAAATTAGGCTTTCATCAGTGATTATATTAAACATTGTAATAATTGTTGTTACAATTGATTAGATAGATTGTTTCTATATGAAATATTGTGATTCAAACCTGCGTCTATCTCACATACACTCGTACTTGCATTTCTGGTCATGCAATCACCTAATTATCAAAAGATACAATACTAACAACCATGACAATCGTTATTTCTATTTTTAGATTATCTATACATTTGTACTTATAGTTTCCACTATCAACATTTTCTTAATCAACTTTAATTTTTACCCTTTTTTTACTAAAGCTTCGAACCAACGCATTCGTTTGAAAAATTCAATAACAACTACCAGTATCCGACAATATACGGCCAACAATGATGCCGAAGATCTGTTGCAAGCCACTTGGATTGAAAATGCAGAAAACGACGTTACACAAGTTATAGCAGAAAACAACGTTACACAAGTTATAGCAGATCACGACGATACACAAGTTATATCTGACGATGATGAACCCAAAGTGCACCGTATCTACAAACAACAGCAACAAAAACAATATCAACCTACAATTAAACTTCTCACCAAATTTAACACAACAACCCCTATTCCCAAGCTCGGAAAACCCTATAAAAGCCAGCAGGAGGAAGTTATTACTGGTGACGATGACTACATTGAAAATGATCAATGCTACAATAATCCCCCAGATGCTGACAGAAACAATTGGCCCAAAAATATAGATCTCGAAATGCATGTCAATGGAAAATTCAAAGACAAATGTGTCATTTGTTATCTTAACTGCCAACGCATTGTTCATCATTATGTCAACGAGCATAGGGGTTGTGAAGTATACAACTCTCGTTTGACATCCTCGCAGATACAGCTCCTCCGAAATGGTAATTGCAGTGAATCGAGCATGAGCATGTACAAAAATGGTCAGCCCCAGTATGAAGCGTATTGTATATTTTGTCAGAAGCAGTCACGTTTTATGTTACCTTATTGGTTTCAGCACTTCACGATGCATACCGGCGAATACGCTTATCGTTGTACGGGATGTGGCATACGTAAACCAACACGTTCTTTACTCACTCAACATCAGTCGCAGGGTTGTCCCCAGAGTGGTGGCATAAAACAAGACTATTCACACGATCCGAGATCTGTACAAGTAGAGGCCAGAGTTTGTAAAATATGTAATTATGTGCAATTGCATCGCAGTAATATTGTAAAACATTTACATCAGCAACATAATGTACAACGAATTTTACCCAAACATATACAAACAATAGTTCTCTTGAAGACACCCTCATTGACATCAACATTAACATCATCATCACCGTCGTCTACCCTATCTGTGAACGTTGCCAGTAAACGTCGAAAACCTCCAAATTTATATAATTATCAAGCCTCATCTTCGTCGTCATCACCTTCAACACATAGCACCTATGTTATTGAAGATGATTACAACGATTGCGCTTTGGACCAGGAAGAACAATCTGCCAATTCGCCGCCTTCGCCAACTGGAGATACTCAAAATCATTATTATAATTATATACCACCATATATGCAAGCGGAAAACGTTGCAGCTGCTGCTGCCAACTTTACTTGGGAAGATAACGATCCTGCTGAAGATTTATCATTTATGATTTGTGGTATGTTAGATGTACAAATGAACAACAATTCCGAATGAAATATATAAAATCAATTTTAAGGTCTGACTAACTAACTAATTACTTAATGATAAAAGAAAAAGTAGTTGAGAGAATCATAACAAGCAACATTCAAATGACTTTATCAAATAAATTCCTAAGAATTCAAATGTAGTTTTATACATCTATCTAGTAATGTACTATCTATTCTCAATTATACTTAAATACATACATAAATACATATATAAATAATAATAAAATTATAATACTTCTGTTATGTATGTAAAACATTAATTATACAATTATTGAATAAACTATATTGTATTAACATAATATGTATGCGTATTGTTAATGAGAGATAAAATGTGTGTGGAGTCCTTTTCTTTAAGTTTATCGTAAAATAAAATAGTTTAACATACTGTTAAGATATCATTACAAAAAACAATAAATTCATAATCGTGTTTTAATTGTTGGTACTATTTGAAAAGACATTCTTCAATTCTGTCACATATTTCCCGATGTTGTCGGCATATAAACACTAGCCCCCGAATTCATAATGAAAAGTTAGCTGCTGTTTACATGTCGCGCTCAACGAGGTTCTTACTAGTCAACCGTTTAGCCTTAGTTTTTAGTTAGCACATAGTTTATTTATATCAATTTTTTGCTGTCATCTATGTAATAGCTTTAAAAACAACTCTGAAATTTGTAATGTCACCATATTTTTTGCATTAATGCAACCTGATATAGTGAAAAACAACTGTGTTTACAGTTCAATTTGTGTGATTTCACTCCTTCATTTTTTTAAATTTATACTTACAAGTGTTAAGTTTAAGACAAACTTATTTTAGTTTGAAAATTATGTTAAAAAAATGTTTAAAAGATCCGCAAAGTAAAAAATATTTGTTTGCACTTAAAAATAATTTATATATTTTGTTTTGCTTAATTCGACACACATCAGCTGTTTTAGCACGCTTAGTGTTTGAAAGGATGTTGATCTGAGTTTAGCAAACGCAGCAGCAAGTGCATTATAAATAATACTCATGATAGATAATGCATAAGTTTTCATTATAAATACGGCCGTAGAAATATATTTAATGCAAACAGAAAAATATTTGGTAGAGAGTATAAAAGTGGAAAATAATTGAAGATCGAAATTTTGATAATTAAAATTTGAAATAGATGACGCAACAAAAAGTTTTATAAAACTTTTAAGTATGAAACAGAGCATAGTTAGTTTTCCGTTCCGACGAACCGTTTGAAACAAAATTTTTTGTACTACGTTAAGCGATAACTAAAAACAGCTGGGACCTTCTTTTCGCAGTCGTGATTGAAATAATAAAGTATCGAAATTTATTTGCAGGCATGTCACAGAATAAAATCGAAATCGATATGTTTCCGTATTACCAAATCGATCGATTTCGTTTTAGCTTCTTCAGAAATTTGTCGCTTTCATTAACCCTCCGATGAGTGAGAAGGTCCCTAGGGACCTTTTTGCCTTTTCAAACTGAAATTACTCCTACTTCGGCCACTACAACCCCCCCCCCCCCCCAAAGTTACTCTGTATTCCAAGAGTATTTTGTTGCGCATCTTTTGGAAAAAAAAATCAAGCCGATCGGATCATTACTTTAGGAGTTATTGAGGTTTTAGTGAGAATAGTACGCGGACGTGTGAATAGGTCCGTATGGACCTTGTACTGAATTTCACTAATAAATGGATGTTTTTGGGCATCATTATATTTTTTTTATTGTTTCAACACATAATTTACTTGTTGTGAACACAAAGACCTAAACTCAAAGACATTAGGGATGATGATAAAAACAAAAAATTCTAAGAAAAATTCGAAGACATGAACTTTATTGCTTTCAAGGAAAGGCACAATATTCTAATCTGGAAAACTGCCAAACCAACAACGGGAGATAAACCAAGGGCAGAACGTAGTGCTGGATCTTGTGGAAAAATATTTAGATGCTGGCCGTACTATATACGCGGATAATTTCTTTACCACTCTTGACTTGGCGCGTATTTTGTTGAGGAGGAAGACCGCATATGTTGGTACAGTGCGCTACAACAAAACATTCATTCCACAGGAGTTCAAGAAGAACCCGAAGCGCACCATCAATAGTACATTATTTGGGTTCAACGAAGGGGATATAGCGTTATGCTCATACGTGCCGAAAAAAAATAAAGTGGTGAACGTGCTCTCCACAATGCACTACACCTGCCTCGTTGACGAGCAAACCGAGAAGCGGAAGCCCTATGCCATATTAGATTACAACGCCAACAAATGCGGCGTTGATACCATGGATCAAATGCTAGGCACTTACAGCTGCAAAAGAGCAACACAACGATGGCCGTTGGCCATGTTTTATAATATGCTGGACGTCGCTGCATTGGCTGCTTTTACGATTTACAACGAAATGAAGCCTATAAAAAGGAGTGACAGACGGCGGTCGTTCTTGTTACTGCTAATGAAACAATTGGTCACACCAAATATCGAAGAACGTGCCCTGAACAACCATATAACCTCATATCCAAGGATACGCAATGCGATGGAAGCATTCGATGTCAGGGTAAGAAAAACATCTTCAAATACAAGAATAGAATATATATTTATTTGTTTTTTATTTTTCTTTTCATTTCAGGTATTACCAAGACCGATGGAAGGCAATGCACCGTCGTTTGCGGCTAGGTCAAGTAGACCGTCATGTCGCCTTTGCCGTTCTGAGTACGGGCGGCAGCGGAAAACGCGGGCATACTGCTTCGGCTGCGGCAACGCTGTTTGCGGAGAACATAGCACACTTTTACATCGCTGCAACACTTGCGCACAGGGCGGGGGACAAGAAGTACACGCTCAACAACAATAATTTTTAAACTTTTTTTATAATAGTCTTAAGAAAATTCAAGCAATTAAAAAAATTATTTTTGTATGTAGAATTTAGTTATAAACAATAAAAACAAAACAAAAAATCAAAAAAAAATTTTTTATATGAAAAAACATGATTTACAAAAAAGGTCCGTAGGGACCTTTTCACACGGCCGTGAAGTTCAGAACTGTCACTCATCGGAGGGTTAAATCGGAAAAAAAAATGAAAAAGCTATTTTTGTGCATTAAATATGGCAATGTAACGAAAAATATACAGCTGATTGTTGTAATGAAATGGAATGCCGTTTTCTTTTCTGACAAAAAATGTCGCCCTTTTTTGCCCTTTTTTGGAAAAGTGTATTTTTTTAAATATTCTGAATTAAGAGCAACCTTAAATTATATATCAATCGAAAGGTCTCAAAGTGCTGTTTTCATAAATGCAAAAAAATTTTGATTATTATCCTCTTGGAATATTCAATATATTCAAAAAAGGGGAACAATGGGGAAATATTCTCACACTATGACCTGAAAGAAGGCAATGGATGGAATTTTTTGTGATTTACGAGGGCTCGACTTTGATACCTTTCGATTGATGTGTAAGATAAGGTTACTCTTAATTCAGAATATATAAAAAAAATACGCTTTTCGAAAAAAGGCCAAAAAAAGGGCGACATTTTTTGTCAGAAAAGAAAACGGCATAAGTTACATATGCATGTACATTTGTTTGCAAACAAAAATCATATATGTATGTACCTCTTTTAGCTTCATTAGGTATTATCGTCGCAACAAGGATGCGTTTGTGATGGTTTTGGAAAATTTTCTTTAGATGGTGGGCGAGAAGAATTTAATTGGTCTGCCAAATGACATTCTACAACAACCCGATCTCCCTTCACTAACCCCTGGCACTCCATAAATTTAAGAAAAATTCGGTCTTGTCCTGAACTACGATGTTTTCCCCCTTCAGTTCGAATCTAATTCTCTTTACGAAAGGTCGTGTAAATAATTAAAGCGCTTAGAGTACAACTATTTGAAATTAAAAACAAGTGTATATGATTGTTTTTGCAATTGCCTATTCTTTATCTCATTTGAACTCACGAGGTAGTCAATTCAGCTTAAAACAGGAATAAAAAATTTAGCGATGGCCCGAGGGGCCAAATCTTCATCAAAAAGAAAGCTCTTTGCCAACAAGAAGATGACAAAACTTTATCCGGGTTTTAACCCGAAAATCGCGTCAACTTCAAGCAACAGATTTAGCCTGCTTGCTGGCCTTAATGATATGGATGTAACTCCTGTATCAAATATTAACGAGGTTAAACAACACAAACCTTCACCTATTGTTGTTGAAGCTAACGCCTCATTTACAGAAATACAAAAGCTACTTGGTAAAGATTGTATTTTCAAACGTACTTCAATTGATACCAAAATTTTTGTTCCAAGTAAAGAATTGTACGAATGCTACAAGTAAATTCTTAAAGAGAGTAAGTTGGAGTTTCATTCATATGGCTCCAAAGATAATAGGTTATACACCACTTTTTTACACGGTTTACCCCGCATAAAAACTGAGGACATCACCGCAGAGCTAAAAAACTACAACCTGTTCCCTTCTTCCGTAGCTGAAATAGTCACCAAATTCAGTTCGAACAACAATGCAGTTTACAAAGTTCAATTTGTTCGTAAAAATTTTAACCCAACTGCCTTAAAAAATGTACGAACAATTTCCAATATTATAATTTCTTGGAAAAAATACAAATCTAAATCCAGGAACAAACCAACTCAATGCTGGAACGGCTTAATGTATGGCCATGGCGGTGAACATTGTTATCGTAGTGCTGCGTGTATGATATGTGCAGAACAACATCATACAAGTGTGTGTCCGTTTAACACAAATGAAAAAAGACCAGCTGTTTTTACAAACTTTAATTGCAAAAAACATGGAAAAGAGAGAACTGATCACTGTGCAAACGACATCAATTTTCCGTTACTTTCTCTCTATTTGGAAACTAGAACAAGAGTAACTTCTAAAAGTCAGAACAATAGCAGACAGCAACAAAATAACACATTTCAATTAAAGGTAGTTTTCCCTAATTTAAGAAACAACAAACAAATTGTAATAATATCAATAATAACACAATAAATAACAGCAAAACCACATATGCCTGGTTTTCACTATATCATATAAGCTGACAACAAACAATTGCCTCAATTGACATCTCGTAATTTTCTATTCATTACGTATTCATAACATCTTATAAACGAACAAAAAATCCGGCTGTTAAACACAAACAAATTGCCAACATGCTGGCAATTTCATTTCAGATGTCAAATGTTGCCAGAGGTTGTAAATGGCAAGACATTAAAACCCTTTTCATACAGCTGACAATAATTGACAACAATTGCCATTGAAAATGACATAATGAAAACCAGGCATATGCTAACCAGCTGAAAACAAACGATTTATTTAGCATCGATGAGCTTTTTGATATTTTCACTACAGCTATGGATGATTTGCATAGGTGCACTTCAAAAGTACAACAAATCAAAGTTGTAATGTCTATGGTGAAATACGCCCATGGATTATACTAATTTAAACGAATTCAAAATGCTTCATTTGAATGCTAATGGCATTTCAAACTTTTCTAAATTGAAACAATTTGAGATACTAATTGAACGAGAAAATATTAAAATAGCGTCTTTGAATGAAACATTTTTTTCAGAAAATCATAGACCCTATTTTAAAAATTATTATTTATATAGAAGCGACAGAACAGATGCAAGAGGAGGAGGAGTAGCTCTGTTAATGCATAAATCTGTAGCACATAAAAACCTCTTTATATCAAACACCTCATCAATCGAAAACACCTCAATTGAAGTTATTATAAATAATAGACCTATTGTTGTATCTTCATTATATTCACCAAGATATACCCATAACTTCTGCGCTGATATCTTAAATCTAACACCTTTCACCAAAGAATATATAGTTTTTGGTGACCTAAATGCCAAACATTGTTTTTGGAATTGCCGTTCAAATAATACTGCAGGTATCGCACTCATCAACCTACAGCAATCAAGCAATTTCTTCATTCATATCCTAATAGCCCAAACCTATTCCCCCATCAACACAATCGCGAAGCATCCACAGTCGATATCATCTTAAGCAATTCCGCTTTAAATATAGACGTAAAAACAATGGATTACGAAATACCATCAGACCATCGCCCCATTATATGTACACTTAAAGATCAATGACCTTGCAGGTTGACCTCAATTATTATGATTATAGTGGAACCAAATCATTTTTATGAATTTTTTAGACAATAAAATCACGTTATATTCGGATATATACAATACCAAGGTAGTAATTGATCAGGAAATCCAAAAATTTATAAATGTAGTTTTCGAAGCAAGAGATGTGTCCACACCCAAAATAACTCAACAAAATAATTACACATTACCAGAAAGTATTGTGAAATATATTAAACTAAAAAGAAGTTTTAAAAGAAAAAGCCAACGATCTTCAAATATAGCCGAGCAAACTTTTTATAATCAATGTAACGGGTGATTTTTTAAGAGCTTGATAATTTTTTTAAAAAAAAAAACGCATAAAATTTGCAAAATCTCATCGGTTCTTTATTTGAAACGTTAGATTGGTCCATGACATTTACTTTTTGAAGATAATTTCATTTAAATGTTGACCGCGGCTGCGTCTTAGGTGGTCCATTCGGAAAGTCCAATTTTGGGCAACTTTTTCGAGCATTTCGGCCGGAATAGCCCGAATTTCTTCGGAAATGTTGTCTTCCAAAGCTGGAATAGTTGCTGGCTTATTTCTGTAGACTTTAGACTTGACGTAGCCCCACAAAAAATAGTCTAAAGGCGTCAAATCGCATGATCTTGGTGGCCAACTTACCGGTCCATTTCTTGAGATGAATTGTTCTCCGAAGTTTTCCCTCAAAATGGCCATAGAATCGCGAGCTGTGTGGCATGTAGCGCCATCTTGTTGAAACCACATGTCAACCAAGTTCAGTTCTTCCATTTTTGGCAACAAAAAGTTTGTTAGCATCGAACGATAGCGATCGCCATTCACCGTAACGTTGCGTCCAACAGCATCTTTGAAAAAATACGGTCCAATGATTCCACCAGCGTACAAACCACACCAAACAGTGCATTTTTCGGGATGCATGGGCAGTTCTTGAACGGCTTCTGGTTGCTCTTCACTCCAAATACGGCAATTTTGCTTATTTACGAAGCCATTCAACCAGAAATGAGCCTCATCGCTGAACAAAATTTGTCGATAAAAAAGCGGATTTTCTGCCAACTTTTCTAGGGCCCATTCACTGAAAATTAGACGTTGTGGCAGATCGTTCGGCTTCAGTTCTTGCACGAGCTGTATTTTATACGGTTTTACACCAAGATCTTTGCGTAAAATCTTCCATGTGGTCGAATAACACAAACCCAATTGCTGCGAACGGCGACGAATCGACATTTCACGGTCTTCAGTAACACTCTCAGAAACAGACGCAATATTCTCTTCTGTACGCACTGTACGCATTCGTGTGGTTGGTTTAATGTCCAATAAAGTAAACTGAGTGCGAAACTTGGTCACAATCGCATTAATTGTTTGCTCACTTGATCGATTATGTAGACCATAAATCGGACGTAAAGCGCGAAACACATTTCGAACCGAACACTGATTTTGGTAATAAAATTCAATGATTTGCAAGCGTTGCTCGTTAGTAAGTCTATTCATGATGAAATGTCAAAGCATACTGAGCATCTTTCTCTTTGACACCATGTCTGAAATCCCACGTGATCTGTCAAATACTAATGCATGAAAATCCTAACCTCAAAAAAATCACCCGTTACTAAGTTTCTAAGTAACATGATTGATAAAAGTATTAATTCGGAGCGCAATAAGAAAAGGTCTCAATTATTATCCAATTTAAAACCAGGTGATAAATCATTTTGGAAAATAAGCAGGAAGTTGCGAGGAAAGGGAAAAAACAAATCTCTCACTTTAAAATTGGAAATACAAAAATAACATCTGATAAGGGCAAGGCTGAAATCCTGGCAAATACATTTGTCCAAGCAAATAACCTCACTTCGAACTACAACCACTGAGTGGATACATTAATAAATATAACAGTAAATAATTTTAAAAAGGAAAATCCTAGCTCTGAATCAGCTATTTATACATCTCTTGAAGAAGTAATGAATATTTTCTCATCAATAAAACCCTCAAAATCTCCTGGTTTTGACAATGTTCCGAATCTGCTCTTAAAGAAACTACCACTCAAAGCTCTAAAATTACTGGTTACAATATTTAACAGCTGCATCAAACTTAACTATTTCCCAAACCATTTCAAAAATGCTATGGTTATAGCCATAAACAAACCTAGTAAGACAAAAAATAACCCAAACAGCTACAGACCTATTAGTTTATTAAGTAACTTAGGTAAAATATTTCAAAAAATACTAAATTCTGGTCTTAGTGAATTGGTAACGACCAATTCTATTGTTGCTAAAGAACAATATGGATTTAAAAAAGGTCATAGCACTACTCACCAAATAAACAGAATTGAAAATCAAATAATCACAAATAAAAACAATAAACGTTCAACGGGTCTAATATTGTTAGATATTGAAAAAGCGTTTGACACC
The DNA here is from genome assembly GCA_963682025.1 of Cordilura impudica. Lineage (NCBI taxonomy): Eukaryota > Metazoa > Arthropoda > Insecta > Diptera > Scathophagidae > Cordilura > Cordilura impudica. The sequence goes on from OY821520.1 coordinate 220,274,122, forward strand.
GTTTGGCATAATGGCCTAGTATTTAAACTTCTTGATGCAAATATACCAAAATATTTATGAAAACTTATTTCAGATTTCATTCACGGCAGAAGCTTTAAAGTTGCGATTAATAATGAAACATCATCTCCAAAAACCATTACCACAGGGTTACCTCAAGGATCTGTCTTGTCGCCATTGCTTTACTCGATATATACATCTGATTTTATAGTCCCGAAATATACGAAAATTGCTTATTACGCAGATGATACTGCGTTAATTTCTTCAAACAAACTTACAAGTGCACTCCTGAAGAAAATGGAAAAGGGACTTGTAAATTGCAGTAAATATTTCCACAAATGGAAATCAAAATTAATCCAAACAAGACCCAAGCAATAATTTTTCAATTCAACAAATCTCCCAAAAGACTGCCAAGACGTCATCTTCTTATTGGAAATAATACCATAAATGTACTTAACGATGTCAAATATCTCGGAGTTGTCTTGGATAAAAAGCTTACATTTAAACAACATGCCAAAAAGCTTTAAATTCATTTAAAGCATTATGGCCAATACTAAATAGAAGGTCATTTCTAAACCACCAAAACAAAAATCTACTTTTCAAAAGTGTTATAAGACCAATATTAACATACGCGTGTCCTATTTGGAGTGACGCTGCCAACTATCACCTAAAACGCTTACAAATTATACAAAACAAATGTTTAAAAATTATATATAAAAAGTCCTGGAGGTATCCTACAAATCTTTTTCATGAAGAAACCGGTTATGAAAAAATTATCGATTTCATATCAAGGATTAATAACAATTACTTTGCCAAAATTGAAAATTCCTCTTACCCACTGCTAAGAGAATGTATAGAAATAACGTAAAATTAAAAAAAGAAATCACCAAATTGAAAATTATATGCTTATAGAGGTCTATTATTACTAATAAACCTCCTATAAGCGTATAAACATTTTCAGATAGTATTTGAATATATTAAATCATATAAAGGTTTTTTGCTCCCATTTTCCTTTAAAAATCATTAAAAAATAAAATAAAAACTATTTAATATCTTTAGATCCTATGTATTATTTGTTGCAATATCTATATGTAGAGATAAGATCTCATATGTAAATATCAAATTTGTTAAAATATGTAAATAAAGGAAGAATATATAATTGAAAAAAAAAAATATCCATCAAATTGGGTTTCTGTGTATTTATTACATCCATTAATCAGTAGTCCAAAAATAAACCCTATAGGACAATCCTTATTCATAGCCCCCATATAAAACTGCTTCCCGATCTTCACTTAAATCTATCAAAAACAAAAATAATTCACAGATTTTTCTCAAATTTGGTTTTTATATATTTTTGTAAAAAATAAGTGATTTTACCAAATATGGTCGGGATCGGTCCATTTTTCGACCTAGTCCCCACATAAATATAGCATCCGATATGAACTTTTTCATATTCAAAAGCACAAAAAAATTAATCATTAATAATGCCACTCAAATTTGGTTTATGCTTATTTTTTCTATACCCAATTATTTGGACCTAAGTGATAGGGTCTATAAACGCATGGTATAGGGTGTCGTATAGTCCGTCGAGACCGACTATAATTTTCTTACTTGTTTTTACTGGATATACCCATCATTTATGTCAATTAAAATATTTTTTTTTCATTTTTCAGGACGAAATATTGTAAATAATTTATCCTTTCATATCCTTGAAAATTCCTACATATTTTTCTAAAAAAAATATATGTTGAAACCATATACTTCAATTGTGTTCATATAGCTTTATTAATTAAACCTTAATTAAAGAAAAATACTGGAAAACTACTAGTGAATAGTAGCTTTGAATTTATAAGTCAAAATTCTTAAAAATAATTTTATATATTCGAAATTCTCAAGGATATGAGAAGATAAAAATTTCAAAACAAAAAATTGTTTTCATTTCTAGAGATAGTCCTCTTTCATTTGATAACCATATTGATATAAATTGATGGGAGAAATATTTAAATACATTTTTTTTAATTTTTATATCCTTAAAGCTTTGAAGTCATTTAAAAAGGTGAAAAGATCAAAAAAAAACTGAGAATGCAGTATAAACTATATACTATCTCTACTTTTATGTGTATATGGTCTTGTTCAAGTCCAATAAGTATTGTCGCACGGTATAATAAGTGCGTCGTGTAAAAATGTCCCATGAGCAAAAAATGTCCCTGACAGAAATTGCACAAATCTCGAAAAATGGTGTGAAATGCAATTCATTTAAGCGTAATTAATAAGAGATATCGCACACAAAATAAGGAACGAACGCCTAGGTGTCGTAATAGAACTAGCTACTCCTTTTTGAAAAACAAAAATTAAAAAGCAACTTGACTTTGAAAAAAGTTCCATGAAGGGATGAAACCAAGGTAAATCGCATTGGACCCGATGCTACAACAGTTGCACCTCGCACAAAGAACTAAGCTTTGAACATTAAGTACACCCAAAAGACAGTCAAACATGGAACCCTTTGCATTCGTAAATATGCCAATAGTCTGAACTTTTATGTATGATAACAACCTCAAATTAATTCCAATAACTTTTAAATTAATTGCAATAACTTTAAAATTTACAACTAATTGTTATTATTAAAATGTTATTCAAATTAACATATATATTTCTTTGGCCAGCACAAACCACTGACCTGAATGCCTTTAAAAATATTTGGAAAGCATTAAATATCGAATTTGCGCATAAAAATTTTAGAAATGCCTAAGATCTTTGGATGGTAGTCAATACCAATAGATCGTTGTTGTAATTGAAAATAATGGTTTTAGTTTAAAATATTAATGTGTAAACCGCAATTTTAAACAAGTAAGAGTGTTAAATTCGGCTGTGCCGAATCTTTAATAAATGTAAACAAAATATTGGAAAAAGTAAACAATTTGTTAAACTTAATACCAAATTATTTAAGAAAATTCTTTGGGTTGGTTTTCGTCTTTTCTATTATTTCGGATTTCTTTCGGTGTTTGCTTTTTGTTCATCGTGGTTGCTGATCGCCATGCATTTAGGTTATATACCTATATGCATGCGTTTCCGGTTATATGACATAACTTCTCGTTTAATTTAGTTTTTGCTAATTAAATAGCTCGCCCTAACCTCCATTGCAAAGGTAATGGTTGTGTAGAGTGGCTATATGCATTAAATCGTGCTAATTGGAGATGGCTGTATAGTTTCTTTTAACTGGCCAAATATTGCTTCATTGTGGCCATATAGGTCGGATGGAGTAACAAAATAATAACCAAAAAGAAAAAAAGCTATCTCAACTTTTTTTTTAAATATTGCCATACTTTGAAAACATAGAGAATAAATTCATAATAATAAATAATCAAATTAGGGATGCCAGACGCAAAAAACCAAAAGTCCCAAACATTTTAAATAAAATAATTTAATGTTATCTTTATTTTCTGAAAAACTTCAAATTTTCATCCAAAAAAATTGTGAAAATTTATATATAAAAAAAAAATAACAACTTTTATGTTAGCAATTCTTAAATATCATATGAAGTTTTCTTAAATTCATTGAATTTAAATTAATATTTTCTGTAGTGCGATTCTGTAAATTTCAAATTCAATGATCTGACAATCGCAAAATATATCGACAGCTATTGTTGTTTGCACTAAGGATTAAGTGATTCACTAAGTACATACATCTTAACGACAGTCGACAAATCTGTTTTTCTATTTATTTAAATTGTAAACTAGTGGCACCTCTGTCAAAATAAGCGAAAAACACAAAGAATAGAAAAAAACAAATTACTTCGTGTTTGACAGGATGATTTTATGTTTATGTTTAATATCTTTATTTTTTTTTACTAATATTTCTGTTTATTTATTTGAAAATGAAATAATGAATTGAATATGCAATATAATTTTTTTATTTATATAAAAAAGTTTTTTAACAAAAGCAAAATATTTTCAGTATTTTATGATTTTTATTTATGTATGACGACATTTCAACCTAAAAATTTAAGTTTTTATCGATTGAATAAACAACACAAAAATGGTTGTCGTTTAGATAACAACAACAGCTGACTTTAACAATAGCGAATATCGTTTAAAAATTTTTCTGATAATTTTGCAATTTTCTTTTTTTACGATTCGACTATCGTTAAAAGAAGTTACTGAATCGCGGTACTGAAAAGTTATTAATATCTCCTGAATGGCAATATTTTTTTTTAAATGTAAACATTTTTAAATGTAAACATATTTGGTGTTTTTTTTTTTTTTGGAATTTCAATTTGTGTTTAACGAATAAAATTTATATATTAAAGATGCAAGTGATGTCTTCTAAATTTAAAATTATTATTTCCGACGTTTTGATATGATTTTCTGAAATTCAGTTAATATTTTCTAATTTATAATTGGAAATTTTAATTTCAGTTTTTATAAGAATTGATATTTTCTTAAATTTGAATGGAAAATTTAAAAAGTGCAATTTTGTATTTATATGAATAATAATGCTTTATTAATTATAAACAATTTTTAAAAATTAGATGTAATCGCAATCAGATATTTTGTAGGTAAAGCAGAATAATAGTTCTATATAACTATGTAGAACTGTTTTGAAAGCAAAAAACTCATTGATGAACTCGGTAACTCTATTTTGTAAAGACAACAAAAAGTTAACATGCCAAACTTATGTTCATATTTGTAAAAGAATAATGAAAAAACGTATGAAATAAAAGACCAGCCCGTGTATACTCTTAACATTGTTCTGTATGATATCTAGTTGAAAATATTGACATTCATGTTAAAATAGAAATAACTATTGCAAAGCTAATTAGAACAAAAATTGTGGCGCCATCTACTGTGGCATAGTCACGCTGAGCAAAATGAAGTGACACTCTGTTAATGCAAAAGAAATGTATTTTCCCCACAACAAAATATTGCAGAATTTTATGTAAATAAAATAATATACCGATTTATTTCTAACATGCAGTTACTATGAATATACATACATACATACATATATATAATATATGTATATTATTTGTATTATTTAATATGTGTATGTATGTATATGTAAATATTACACACAAAAAATACAACATCAAACGTTATTTTTGTGTTTTTCTCTTTAAATAAATTAATACATAAATTTTTTTTGCTAAATTTACATTCGCGCAATTCACAACAGGTGTTGTATATTGTATGTTGTATTGAAATACACAATACAATCATTTGTTGTGAACACTCAGTTGTATTTTCATATTGTAAAACGCTTTCTTTTGTAATTTACGATCCAACGAGGAAAGATCGCTTCGTCGCTTCTGCTATTTTGTACAAGAGAAAACACTTGTCAGTGTTTGCTTTTTGGTCGTGAGATATACCCTGGAGTTTTAGTTACGTACCTCTTGCTTTTTAATTTATAATGAAAAAACAATGTTAAATGTTTTGGTTGGTACTGAAAGATAAAATACATACTAAAAATATAAACATTAATTTTTATATAAATAAACTTATCGATGTATTTGCGTTATTTGCATTATTTGCCATATTTTATTTTATAATTATTTATGCTGATAAAAATCTATGTATTTGTTTTTTCTTTTTCATAAAAACTGGCATTCACTTGGAACTGATAAGTTATGATACAATATACAACATTTAATAAACATAGCAAATGAAGTTGGATCGTGTATCAGATTTTTCAGTGAAAATTACCAACAACAATTTTACACTATTGTAAAGTGATACACGATACAACAGATACAACGATACATTACCCATTGTGAATTGCCCAATTGTTTTTTTTTTTGTTATTAACAACTAGGTATTTTAGCATTATTTGCTTTAGATGTTGGTGAATTTTTACTCCCTTTATATTAACTCGTAGTGTTTGCTTGTCGAAAAAATTTTGGATCGCTTTTAACCACTTTCCCGTGACCCAATCGATCTGAAAACTACTAGTGAATAGTAGCTTTGAATTTATAAGTCAAAATTCTTAAAAATAATTTTATATATTCGAAATTCTCAAGGATATGAGAAGATAAAAATTTCAAAACAAAAAATTGTTTTCATTTCTAGAGATAGTCCTCTTTCATTTGATAACCATATTGATATAAATTGATGGGAGAAATATTTAAATACATTTTTTTTAATTTTTATATCCTTAAAGCTTTGAAGTCATTTAAAAAGGTGAAAAGATCAAAAAAAAACTGAGAATGCAGTATAAACTATATACTATCTCTACTTTTATGTGTATATGGTCTTGTTCAAGTCCAATAAGTATTGTCGCACGGTATAATAAGTGCGTCGTGTAAAAATGTCCCATGAGCAAAAAATGTCCCTGACAGAAATTGCACAAATCTCGAAAAATGGTGTGAAATGCAATTCATTTAAGCGTAATTAATAAGAGATATCGCACACAAAATAAGGAACGAACGCCTAGGTGTCGTAATAGAACTAGCTACTCCTTTTTGAAAAACAAAAATTAAAAAGCAACTTGACTTTGAAAAAAGTTCCATGAAGGGATGAAACCAAGGTAAATCGCATTGGACCCGATGCTACAACAGTTGCACCTCGCACAAAGAACTAAGCTTTGAACATTAAGTACACCCAAAAGACAGTCAAACATGGAACCCTTTGCATTCGTAAATATGCCAATAGTCTGAACTTTTATGTATGATAACAACCTCAAATTAATTCCAATAACTTTTAAATTAATTGCAATAACTTTAAAATTTACAACTAATTGTTATTATTAAAATGTTATTAAATCGATCTGAAATTTTGCAGGCAGGCTCGTGGCAATGACAGAAATGATCTAACAAATTTTTTTAGTGATGCCAAAACAATGGAAACTTTTAAATTTTTCTACCAGAGTTGATAAAAAAACGTACAAAGGGTTTGTTTTTATTATATTATTACCACAACGACCACAAAAACAACAAGTCCAGCTATGACAACAATGCAACATTTAAAATAACAACAAGAACAATATAGAAATATCATGTTTTTCATTTTTTTTTTACTTTTTCAGAGATTTCCCTGGACCTGTTCCACCGATTTTAATGATTTTTGAAATAGAAATCTTCCCATGAATTCGGAGAATCATTCTCACTAAAAATGATCACCCTAGCTGTCCTATTGAGGGCATGATCGTGACAAGAACAACATAGAAAATTATATTTTTTCAAGACTTTTTTTAGTTCTTCATTCAAATCTCGGGCCCTAATCGACCGATTTGGACGATTTTAAATAGCAAACTTCTCAGGATGTTAGTGAATCATTTTTTATGTCAACGAGTACCCTAGCTGCCCGATTGATGCCGTCATCGTGATTTCCACAGACGGACAGACGGACATCGCTATATCAACTCTGGTTGTTATAAGGATCACAAATATATATATTTTATGGGGTCCAAAATTTTTTCTAATTATTACAAACGGAATGACAAACTTATATATACCCTCTGCACACTGGAGTGGAGGGTATAAAAACCAAATAATAGTGTTCTATTAAGCTCTGTAGTTTTTTTTTTGTTTGTGTTATTTTTAAATAAATGTAAGATTTCTTTTAAAGAAATATTGAAGTATGAACTTCGGATATAACACTTCCGATTTATGAAATACAAATTGTAACTCTTGTTTTATTATGTCATTTTACTCGAGTACATGAATTTGTCCTATTTAAATTTCTATGGCTTCATAGCTAGTGAAAATCGTGGGTTTAAGATTTAGTATTACTGTTATATCATTCTCGATTTGAAAAATTCATTTGATTTACTATTTGCAATTACTTTTGATATCATAAATACATACGGATTCCAATTAACCGGAACACTCAGTAAACCGGAGATTTAATTGTGATTTAATTTATAGCTTTTTGCAAAATTCTTTCTATAAAAACGGCTGAGTAGGTCTCAATTTTAATGTAAACTAAGGTTTACAATTTTCTCGTGACGTTTCGAGGCTGGCCTCTTCTTCAGAGGATGTTTTTTATTAAATCTATAATCAAAATGTTTATAAATAAATACAATTCATTATTCACTTAACTTACTAGTTGTGCGTCCTTTTCTCCTAATAATTTGTCGTCATGTTTAATTTTTACATTTACATTTGCTTGTTTATTTTATCATTGTCTTCTATAGTGTTCATCTCATTGTGGTAAGTCTTTTCTGCATATGTAAGCTTTTTAAAGTAAAGCGTTTGTTTGATTTTGATTTTGTCAAAATCAGCTGAGTAATTGTGTTCTAGTATATCAGCCGAGTAATTGTGTTCTAGTATACATTAGGGAGCGCCTTATTTTTAAAAGTGAAAAAGCGCACCTTAACTCCCCCTAGAAATGTTCTCTGTAGCCAAGAAATACGTTGTAGAAAATTTTAGCCAGATTGGAATAGGAGAAGGCGTGCCGCATCCGCCCACAAAATGGTAATATTATCAAAAAAAATTTTCAAAACACAAAATTACCACAGATGTTTAAATGTAAGTTCGTGTTGAAATCTAATATATTTTTGGAAAGATTATAATGAATTTATTCCATAAAGAATAGTGTTCAAACACTGTTATTTTAAATTATGCCATTTTTTCTCCAAACACTACGATTTTGATAGTTTATATGAAATTAATTCATTTTTTTATTAAAAAAATAACTTAAATAAGCCTCTGTGGTGTTTAATTTATTATAGTTTTTTAATAATATTATATTATGTAGCTATTTACATTTGCTCATTATACTTATTTAAAAAAAAAAATATTTTTATGAAATAGTACTTTAGTTTTTACTAATTTCGAAAAAATTTATTCACTTATTAAAACTAATTTGTTTGTGTTAGGATATTGTTTCCTACAATCAGCTACAATTTGTATTATAAATTGTTATACCCTATACCACTATGTGGTTTGGATATAATGACTTTGTGCTGCTGTTTGTAACTACCAAAAATATTTGACCTAGACCCATCTTTTATTATACCGATCGAATCAGAATCACACTTCCGTCTGTGTGTCCATATAAAGCTTGTAATCAAACTGCAGGTCGCAAATATTTTGACGAAATTTGGTATATAAACTTCTATCGGCCATGGGATGAACGCTATTGAAATTGGTGAGAATCGGTCCATGTTCGGACCTAGCCCCCATACAAATGACCCCTATGAAATCAACATAAATTGCAATAAGATCCAAATTATCATATAAATCTTAGTCAAATTGGGTTTGTATGTGTTTATTACATCCATTAATCAGTTGTCCAAAAATGATCCCTATGGGACAACTCTTAGTCATAGGCCCCATATAGAGCTGTTTCCAGATCTTCACTTAAATCTATCAAAAAACAAAAATATTGCACGGATTCTTTTCAAATTTTGCTTGTATATATTGTTGCTAAATACAAAAGACTTTACCAAATATGGTCAGGATCGGTCCATTTTTGGGCCTAGTCCCCATATAGATATAGCATCCGATATGAACTTTTTCATATCTGCAGCGAAAAAAATTAATAAAAATCCCACTCAAATTTGGTTTATGCTTATTTTCTATATCCAGTTTGTTGGGCCTGAGAGATAGGGCCTCTAAACGCATGGTATAGGGTATCGTATAGTCGGTCTAGACCGACTATAATTTTCTTACTTGTTTTTCTTCTTCATCATGTGATAAAACTTGATTAAATTCTTCCATAACAACCCTCAATTTAACAACCCTCAATTTACTTACAAAAGCCAAGCCAATTTTATACGACTGATCATTTTGCCATTCTCCAGGATCTTTCTGTAAAAAATCCGTTGAAATTGAATACCTTTTGAAAAAATTTAAATTTAAAATTTAAATTTAAAATTCTCGATATTTTTGTTCATATACTGATCTATTTGATGAGGAAGAATTGTAATTTTCTTGTTGTCATCTTCATCAGGCTGATTTAAATCTGCTACCATAAGTCGTTTTGAGTCGTTTGAAATTTGTTTATCAAAGAAAGAAAGCCTAATTCTGGCGAAATGTACCACAATTGGCTGCAAAACTTTCTAGTTAGCTCTCGACTTAAATTTTCATCAACATTATTGTAAAGATATAAACTTTTTAATAATGTCAAATCTTGGTTGGGAGCTTCTGTTGCAATTGGCGCTTTAATCCAAACCTTCAAATATATTTTTATAATGAAAATACATACATCTCGAATGACATTAATCTCATAGTCAGACGAAAAAGCTGGTCCCGAAATAAATAAATTTTTAAGCAATATATTGCTTTAGACATCCAACGTGCATGGTGGAATGCTCCGGGCATTCGATATGTAAAATTTGGAATCGTCCCTCCTAGGAAAACTATTGCCAACTGAAGGAGTTCTTTGTAATCTTCCCGTGGTTGCATTTTGCTTAAACTAATTAAAACAAACTCATATATCTCCGTTGTATCCCCAATTACATGTTTCACATATATGCCTGAATCTTTGAAATATTTTGACAGTGGGACATGAAGATGTTGACATTTTTGCTTCAAATACGCTCCGCAAAAGTATTTCAAATATGTGATGACGACATGGGTTGTACAGAAGATCTATGTTGAGTGTTTGTTCCAAAAGCACACACGCACCTTGAATCCTTCCTGTATTTGCTGCGGTTCTAGCTTTACCTTCCTCATGTTATATAACAATACACGCAAAACTTGAGCATTAGAAGGCAGCTTGGCACCTATTATTTGGCTGGCATCATAGTTGAGAAGATACACTTGTTCTTTTTCTCTTGTGTTCTTTTTATTTATTTTTTCTTTAATATCACAAACTTATTTGATTTCATTTTTTTATTTGTTTATTTAACAATTTTACTTTTTAACTTTCAAACACCAGTACTATTTCTCTAGTGAAAAAATTGATTTAATCAAAGAACGCTTTAATTGGGGGACTCACCGTTTTGTTTAAAAATTGTAGCGAGATTACACAACTATCCATTATTAAAGTTCTAGAGCTGCCAGATTTTATTTAATATGAAGTTTTTATCCGAAAAACTTTACTCATTTTGATAATAACTGTTAAAATCAATATATGGCTGAGCATGTGTATGAAAAAATGTCATAACTTTAAAAACCGCTGTCTTATTATAATTTTAAGGACGTTTTTACACTCAGAACAAATAAATTTACTATAATCCACCTAAAAATTGTCAGAATATTTCGTAAGCCAACCTTCAACTCAGCATTTGTAGTTCTTCTATATGAATTTAAGAAATTTTGTCAACTTGTGGGCGGTTGCGGCACGCCTTCTCCTTTTGCAATCTGCCTATAACTTTCCCCAAAGTATCTTCTTGGTACAGAGAACATTTCTGACGGGAGTTACAATCCAAACTTTGAAAAAAATTTGGCCCATACGTATAAGGCGCACCCTAGTATTGTGATAATGCTGTACTTATTCGTTGGTTTCTTATGTCTGCTTTGTGTTCTGTCATTCTCTTTTCAAGCGACCTCTTTGTTGTTCCTATTTGTTGTTCCTATTTCTTGTTTACAGTTCTCGTTGCTTTGTTTTAATTTTTCTATCCTTGTTATTGTGAATAGTTTGTTTAGTGCGTGGTTAGGTTTGTGCGCTAATTTTATGTTATTGTTGTTAAATATTGGTGTCATTACTTTTGTGATATTTTTCTTTTTGTGTATTAAGTTTTAAATTATCCTACTGGGGTACCTATTTTTAAGTAAAATGTCTATGGCTTTTTGGTAATTTTTGTTGTGAAATTTTTGGTGGCTGTTGTCTATTGTGGTGTTAATCATATTATATGCTGTGTTTATTTTTTGATAGTATGGTTGAATTGTAGTTAATTATTCTTTCTGAAGATGTGGGTTTCATATACCAATCTGGTATTAATCTGTCTTGTTTTTTATGTATTTTAATATCCAAGAAAGGTAAACTTCCGTTTATTTCAGTTTCTATTGTAAATTGTAATTTGTTGTGGAGTTGTTTAGTTGTTTAATATTTTGTTGATGTCTTTCGTCTCTATGATAGCGAAAATATCGTCTACATATCGTCACGAGAAATTTGATCGCTATATTGTGTTTTTGTAGTTCTGTGTATGTTAGGTCTAGTAGTTAATCTAGTACAATGTCCGCAATAGTGGGTGATAATTTTAATTTTTAGGAAAATATTAGTTCTAATGAAACATTCAATTATACGGAATTTTCGATTATCCGAAATTCTCTCATCCCCAAGCATTCCGGATAACAGGACTTATACTGTATGTCAAAGTATTTTAAAATATTTTTCTAACGTATAATATTAACCTTTGAGAATTACTTGAGATTATTTTATTTTCCAACACATTGCTCAAAATATATATTCTTTCAAGCAAGTAGTATAAGTCAAAACAATTGCGAGTGTTAAATTCGGCTATGCCGAATCTTCGATACCCTCCACCTCAATCATTAATATGATAAAGATTGAATATACAATTTTTTTTATATAAAATAATAAAATTAAAAATACGGAAAGTACACCGTTAACGCTAAATGTATTATTATTTATTTAATAGATAAAAATTATTATGTTTACAATTTTAAAGTTTTATAACATTTATATATATAATTGACATAACATGATAGTTGTGAGCCAGATTGGCAAAGTATAGCCGTATGAAAATTCATTTAATGGTTTAATTAGCATTCTTTGATAAAATTAAAAATTCAATATTAATTAATATTTATATTAAAATTAACAATTTCAGAATTAAGGGATTTCAAAAAATTTAAATATTCAAAATTTTTAAGATTGTTTTAAGTAACATATAATAAACACAGCCATTTAGTATATTCAATACTTCACACATATCCAAAATTGTTTTATCAAAGTATTTTAATCTTAATTCCTTGTAAACAGGACAAACTCCAATGAGGTGTGGCGTGTTTTCAGTTGCGTCAAGGTTGCATATTGTGCACAGGCCTACTGATGTACTTCTGAACGATCTAGCATTTAAGTCTAATAGTCGTCCTCCCCTTACTCTTATTAGTTAAACTTGAAACAGAAATGGGACCATATAATAGTCGAGTTGAGCATAAAGATCGTGAAATTGTTATATCATTATTTTCCTTTAATTGTTGTATTATTGTTTCCTAATGTTCACACAGAGGATTTGCATTATCAGGTATAAAACCAAATTCTTCACATAGTTCTGACCACTCATCAGCCCAGAATGTGTTAATTTAAATATTTTTTTCGGCTAAAATACGAGGTAACCTATGATTTGTAAAACTCTATTAATGCAACAAAAATGCAATTTTAAAGTTTCCACAAATAGCGAATTTAAACCAGTTTCCAAAAAGCATTTAATTTGGTGAATTGTTTGGTAATTGTAACATCTTTTTAAAAAAATCTAAAAAGTTTTTTTCACTTCATCATATTTTGGAAACCCCAGACTGCGAGCCATAAAGCAGCATTACCCCAATTTCGGCCGGTGTTCGCACCTGCTTTATGGTACTGTTATATTTAGATTTATGATGCAGAAACATTCTATATATTCTTAGTCTGAATAATGTACACAAAAAAAATTTATTAATAATCCCATATTTACGTTATTCATGATTTTCGCATACCACTTTTTAGAGGTTTTCTTATTTTACTCTTCAGACATATACATTGTATAAAAATAAATATTGTAAGTACGTAATTAGCTCGACAATTAATGAAAGAAGTAAAGTCAAAACAAAAAAAAATATATAAAAAACGCCAATGTAGTAGTTCCAGACAATGGTATACATTGTTTGCAAGCGCGAACACTGGCTGCTATTCAACATATGTGTGGCAGCACTGCGCTACTCTACATATTCTTTAATATTGACAGCGCCGCGACTCGAAACACATATTCTGCCTTAAATCGTTTTTCATTATTTACCTTCTGTAAATAAAGTAGCTTTAACTTCAATTGTTTTTAATCTTTATTTCCGCGAAACAATTGGTCGGCACAAACGCAAATATCTGTGCTAAATGTAAGTAGAAGTTGCATACATCTAGATCAATCACCCGACGACAGATCGTCGAAATAGATTCCACAACTTCCAAATATGTCTCTACATAAGTGCCGGTTTACACATGAAATTTTCCTATCTGAAACTGTTTGAAATTCTCTTTTAAACTTTCATCCGTGTCTACACACTGAAATTTTTGTATTGAAATTCAAGATTTGTTCATGTTTACTTTATCATTTTATCTATTTATTTTATCATTTTATTTCATTAAAATTAACTTTATTTCAATTTATTATCTTTATTAACACAAACGAACATAAAAATGAAAGAAAATGTAAAATAACTTCACTTTTGTAGTAGATTTAAGTAATTGAAATAATTGGCAGCACTCATCAATGTCATTCTGACATTGTGATGGTACCTCGCCAACTTCACTTTTTACTTTTTAACTTCCTGTGATTGGAAACACACATTTTTTATCAAAAAATAAAGAAGCGAACAAATAAAGAAAACAAATTTAATCAATCAATCAAATAAATAAAGTAGATTGATTACTAATAAAATACTACAAACCTCAGGTGTGGGGTCTATATCTAATATACTTACCTGGATTTTTACTGATCTGTATACCAGCATAGCTAAGAGGTGGCGTCTTAGACAATGTCTATCAATGTCTATCTCGTAGTGTTTGCTTGTCGAAAAAATTTTGGATCGATTTTAACCACTTTCCCGTGACCCAATCAGGCAGGCTCGTGGTAATAACAGAAATGATATAACAGATTTTTTTAGTGATGCCAAAACAATGGAAACTTTTAAAATTTTCTACCAGAGTTAATAACAAAACGAACAAAGGGTTAGTTTTTATTATATTATTACCACAACGACCACAAAAAATACAAGTCCAGCTATGACAACAACACAACATTTAGAATAACAACAAGAACAATATAGAAACATCATATTTTTCATTTTTTTTTTTTTATTTTTCAGAGATTTCCCTGGACCTGTTCCACCGATTTTAATGATTTTTGATACACAAATCTTCTCATGAATTTTGTGAATCATTCTCACTAAAAATGATCACTGTAGCTGCACTATTGAGGGCGTGATCGTGACAAGAACAGCATAGAAAATTATATTTTTTCAAGACTTTTTTTTAGTTCTTCATTCAAATCTCGGGCCCTAATCGACGGCTTTGGACGATTTTAAACAGAAAACTTTTCATTATGTTAATGAATCATTTTTTATGTCAACGAGCACCCTAGCTGCCCGATTGATGCTGTCATCGTGATTTCCACAGACGGACAGCCGGACATCGCTATATCAACTCCGGTTGTTATACGGATCACAAATATATATACAAATATATATATTTTATGGGGTCCAAAATTTTTTTTCTAATTATTGCAAACGGAATGACAAACTTATATATACCCTCTGCACACTGGAGTGGAAGGTATAAAAAATCAAAAAATCGTTTATATCTGCTTAAAAAATAAAAATCATAAAACAAGACAAAGCCTAGTACAAAGCCTTTTTTGGTAAATTCAACATCAAATCGAGTTGTAGTTTCAGTCGGTATGCTTAACAATTTTTAAGCCAATAAAATTAAGTAAACAAAATATATTTTTTTTAGTTTCGGATCTTTTTCGGAAAACTTGTCTATGTTTTATATTTTGAAATCTCTATTTTTTGTTTTAGTCATTTTTTTATATTTTCTACTAGCGATAATCAGTTCTCAGATCTTATTATAGCAGTTTTGAGTTTGCGACCCCATAAAGTATATATATTCTTGATGCCTATAAAAATTCTAGTCGATAAAGCGATGTCCGCCTGTCTGTTGAAATCACACGCATTCACAAAATAAAACATTTACCTGGCAAAACTAAGCACAATATTGTTTGTCATTATTTGGAGCAGTTTGCTGTTAAAAATTGGGTAAATTGGGGATCATTGTGGCAAGATATGGCCTAAAATATTGAGACACCTCTAAAAAATGCTAAAAATTCAGTGTGTTTGCTGTAATAATTTAGTAATGTGTTTAACAGATTGGTTACTTTTCAAATATTTTGTTTACATTTATGATAAATAGTGCAATAAGTCCAGATATTACTGTAAACGTAAAACCCAGATGGAAGGTATTAAAGATTCGGCATGGTCTCACTTCACGCTCTTACTTGTTTTTACCCTCAATCTCTCCTAAAATAAAAAAAATGCAAACTTTTGCATATTCCATACTTTACCGGGTACTCGCTACTGCACATCATGCTATAAAGTAAAAGTTTACTGCCATTATAAACATTAATTCAAATGTAGTGATTCTTGGTCGAAAGTTCTTTATTATAATTTATTCAAAAACGAGTACTTATTTATGTTAAAGTATAATATAAGAATGATCAGATAGATCATATCGTTGCCAAGCTACATTAAAAAACATTAGGAAAGGTTTGTTTCTGAAATACATTTGAAAATTTCTCTGAACTAAATTTGATAAATTCTGAAAAATTTTTGAAAATTTCTGAAAGACATTTGATAATTTCTGAGATACACTTGATGTTTTCTAAAACATATTTTATAATTTCTGAACTAAATTTTATGCATTCTGAAATTCAATTGATCGTTTCTAAAAATCAATTGATGCTTTCTGAAATACAATTGGATCATTACTTGTGGTTATTTTTCTACATTGTGGTAATTACTTTTTGCGCTGATAAATCTATTTTCGCTTTTTAAGTAATCGTATTTTATTTATTTATTTATTTATTTATTTCAGTCTACTGTCAAATACAGTATTACTTTGTATCTTCTTTATTATAATTTATGAATTTATAAATAGAGTTCAGTAAAAATTGATACTTTTTTATGTTAAGGTATAATATAAAATTCATTCAATGAATAATTATCATAACGATGCAAATTTTCTAGAACAATCAATTCATCTCGTAAATGTTGGCAATTTGCAGTTTGAAAACAATAGAACATAAGAAATTGTATTTTCGTTCATATTACCGGAATTTCAATCATATTCCCCTTAAATGGCCTTATGTTCAGATGCATTCTCCAAATCAAAGCTGACTCAGTACAGGACATGGCTTGAGTGGAAGACAGAAGACGTGGAAGAACAAGAACATATAAAGAAAAATATTTGTGGCAGTACAATAGGGAAATAAGAACATATAAAGAAAAATATTTGTGGCAGTACAATAGGGAAATAAGAACATATAAAGAAAAATATTTGTGGCAGTATAATAGGGAAATAAGAACATATAAAGAAAAATATTTGTGGCAGTACAATAGGGAAATAAGAACATATAAAGAAAAATTTTAATAAAATAAAAAATGTATTGTAGAACTGTTTTAGGGTAAAAATTAAATACTGCTGACAGCAGTATTTCATGCATTCATATTTTTATACCCTATACCACTTGAAGATTTTAGTTCGGATGATTCTGTAGCAGATCCCGACGCGTTTATGACTGAGGAAGATAGTAGCGATGGTGAAATTTCTGGATACGAAGTTGAAATTCCTGTACAACCTATACATGAATTTTTTATTCCTGAACAGAACAAAAAAATACTGTGGTCAGCTTTTAGTAGTCGACAAAAGGAGTTTACATTTACCGGAAAAGAAGGCTTACAAATTTCGATTACCGCAGATGCTACACCTATAGATATTTATCGTTTGTTTATATGTGATGAATTTAGTAATTTAATAGTCACATAAACAAATCGTTATGCCGCCACTGTTCGAAATATTACAAGATGTTCCAGGATGTCAAATTGGGAGCCTCTTACTGTAAATAATTTGGAGAAATTCTTAGGTTTGTCAATGTGGATGGGTCTGAATAAAAGACCACGAATTAAAGATTATTGGAGCTCGGATGTTCTGATGTATCGAAGTTAATGAGTAGAAATACATATCAGCTGATCCTTAAAAATTTGCATTTCTCTGATAATGATGCGGCTGATAAATCCGATAAAATGGCAAAGATAAAACCCATGCAAGAAAATTTTAAAAAAGTGTGTTCGCTTACGAAACAAATGGTAATTGATGAATCAATGTTTCTTTGGAGAGGATGCTTGCCATTTCGGCAATACATTCCTGGAAAAAGTCATAAATATGGAGTGAAAGTATTTAAATTATGTGATTTAGAAGGTTTTATGGTCCGAAATCTACACGTACCAAGTAACGGCAAATAATTAGTAAAAGCAGTATTATCCGAAAACATGCTTAACAAGTAAGAGTGTTAAATTCGGCTGTGCCGAATCTTTGATACCCTCCACCGCGGTTTGAGTCTTGATAATAAATGTAAATGAAAAAGTAAACAATTTGTTAAACTTAATACCAAATTATTTCAGCAAATTCTTTGGGTTGGTTTTCGTCTTTTCTATTATTTCGGATTTATTTCGGTGTTTGCTTTTTGGTCATTGTGGTTGCTGATCGGCATGCATTTAGGTTATATACCTATATGCATGCGTTTCCGGTTATATGACATAACTTCTTGTTTAATTTAGTTTTTGCTAATTAAATAGCTCGCCCTAACCTCCATTGCAAAGGCTATGGTTGTGTTGAGGGTGGCTATATGCATTAAATCGTGCTAATTGGAGATGGCTGTATAGTTTCTTTTAACTGGCCAAATATTTCTTCATTGCGGCCATATAGGTCGGATGGAGTAACAAAATAATAACCAAAAAAAAACTCTCTCAATTTTTTTATTAAAATATTGCCATATTTGGAAAACATAGAGAATAAATTTATAATAATAAATATTCAAATTAGGGATGCCAAACGCAAAAAACCAAATGTCCCAAACACTTTAAATAAAATAATTTGTTCTCTTTATTTTCTGAAAAACTTCAAATTTTCATCCAAAAAAAATTGTGAAAATTTATATATAAAAAATAACATTCTCATCAAATTGCGTTTATTTATGTAACAGTTTTTATGTTCGCAATTCATAAATATCATTTGACGTTTTCTAAAATTCATTGAATTTAAATCAATGTTTTCTGTAGTGTGATTCTGTAAATTTCAACGATCCGACAATCGCAAAATATATCGACAGCTATTGTTGTTTGCACTAAGTATTAAGTGATTCACTAATTACATACATCTTAACGACAGTCGACAAATCTATTTTTCTATTTATTTAAATTGTAAACGAGTGGCATATCTGTTAAAATAAGCGAAAAACACAAAGAATAGAAAAAAACAAATTACTTCGTGTTTGACAGGATGATTTTATGTTTATGTTTAATATCTCTATTTTTTTTTACTAATATTTCTGTTTATTTATTTGAAAATGAAATAATGAATTGAATATGCTATTTAATTTTTTTATTTATATAAAAAAGTTTTTTAATTAAAGCAAAATATTTTCACTATTTTATGATTTTTATTTATGTATGACGACATTTCAACCTAAAAATTCAAGTTTTTATCGATTGAATAAACAACACAAAAATGGTTATCGTTTAGATAACAACAACAGCTGACTTTAACAATAGCGAATATCGTTTAAAAATTTTACTGATAATTTTGCAATTTTCTTTTTTTAACGATTCGACTATCGTTAAAAGAAGTTACTGAATCGCGGTACTGAAAAGCTATTAATTTCTCCTGAATGTCAAGATTTTTTTTAAATGTAAAATTTTTTTAAATGTAAACATAGGTATTTGGTGTTTTTTTTTTTGAATTTCAATTTGTGTTTAACGAATAAAATTTATATATTAAAGATGCAATTGATGTCTTCTAAATTTAAAATTATAATTTCCGACGTTTTGATATGATTTTCTGAAATTCAATTAATTGTAATTTATAATTGGAAATTTTTAATTTCAGTTTTTAGAATTGATATTTTCTTAAATTTGAATGGAAAATTTAAAAAGTGCAATTTTGTATTTATGTGAATAATAATGCTTTAGTAATTATAAACAATTTTTAAAAATTAGATGCAATCGCAATCAGATATTTTGTAGGTAAAGCAGAATAATAATTCTATATAACTACTAGCTGAGTCCGGTCCGCGTTGCTGGCCCGAAGAAAACATCTGGATTTTATATTGCATCTAAATTTTAATACCGAGTGTCGGGCAAAAGTAAAGCACGAACTCCCTCGAAAATCCTGAAATACATTGCATTTAATAATATTATGAATATGACTGAAAAAAAATATACGTTTTCTTGAATATTTTAACACCAGTAAAAGACCAGCCCGTATATACTCTTAACATTGTTCTGTATGATATCCAGTTGAAAATATTAACATTCATGTTAAAATAGAAATAACTATTGCAAAGCTAATTGGAACAAACAAAAATTGTGGCGCCATCTACAGTGGCATAGTCACGCTGAGCAAAATGAAGTGACACTCTGTTAATGCAAAAGAAATGTATTTTCCCCACAACAAAATATTGCAGACTTATTTCTAACATGCAGTTGTTATGGATATACATATATAATATATGTATATTATTTGTATTATATAATATGTTTATATAAATTTATAGATAAAATTTTTTTTTGCTATATTTACATTGTTTTTTTTTTATTAACAACTAGGTATTTTAGCATTATTTGCTTTAGATGTTGGTGAATTTTTACTCCCTTTATATTCACACGTAGTGTCTGCTTGTCGAAAAAATTTTGGATCGATTTTAACCAATTTCCCGTGAGCCATTCGATCTGAAATTTTGCAGGCAGGCTCGTGGTAATAACAGAAATGATCTAACAAATTTTTAGAGTGATGTCAAAACAATGGAAACTTTGAAATTTTTCTACCAGAGTTAATAAAAAAATGTACAAAGGGTTAGTTTTTATTATATTATTACCACAACGACCACAAAAACAACAAGTTCAGCTATGACAACAACACAACATTTAGAATAACAACAAGAACAATATAGAAACATCATATTTTTCATTTTTTTTTTTACTTTTTCAGAGATTTTCCTGGACCTGTTCCACCGATTTTAATGATTTTTGAAATAGAAATCTTCCCATGAATTTGATGAATCATTCTCACTAAAAATGATCACTGTAGCTGCACTATTCAGGGCGTGATCGTTACAAGAACAACATAGAAAATTATATTTTTTCAAGACTTTTTTTAGTTCTTCATTCAAATCTCGGGCCCTAATCGACCGATTTGGACGATTTTAAATAGCAAACTTTTCAGGATGCTAATGAATCATTTTTTATGTCAACGAGCACCCTAGCTGCCCGATTGATGCCGTCATCGTGATTTCCACAGACGGACAGACGGACATTGCTATATCAACTCCGGTTGTTATAAGGATCACAAATATATATATTTTATGGGGTCCAAAATTTTTTTTCTAATAATTACAAACGGAATGACAAACTTATATATACCCTCTGCACACTGGAGTGGAGGGTATAAAAATGTATATTATACATATGTATCAATTACTAAATTATTATAATTTTAATTTTACAAAAAAAAAAATAATATGAAAAATTTAAAACTGTATAATTTTAAATAATAATATTATATACTATAACTTTTAAACAAAATTAAATTAACTTAATTTTTTTTAATAATAATGAATATTAATCAGAGTTCAGAAAAAAACACACACTGAATAAAAAACTCGTACATATATGTAAACAAACATAACTTAGACCACCACACACATATTTTTATTTTCATATTAATTATGAAGAAGCGTATCTCGACCGGCAGCTAGCCATAGCACGCAAGCGACGTGAATTGGCGGAGTTTCAGCGTATGTGCAACTTGGGGGAGTATGAGGTCCAATATGTTTGCAAATGGATCGTGGACCTGGAGAGTGCCTTTACCAACATTGGGTATGGCGAACGAGACCGGTTGGTGGCAACTCGCCACCTTTTGGCAGGCCATGCTAGACGCTTTACCAACGTTGTCTCGGCACGCAGATACGCCGAATTGAAATGCGCCCTACTCACGGAATTCAAACGCGCTTACACCATGCAGGACGTGTTTAAAATGCTCAAAGCTCGCCAGATTAAGGCAACAGAGACACCCCGGCAGTATGTGCTCGAGATGCAATATCTCGCCAGTCGAGCTGATGTTCCGGAAATCGATCTAATCGACTTCATAATCGATGGGCTGAACGACAAGTCGGCTCAGAGCTCCATGCTGTACGGAGCAAATACCATCGCTGAGCTTAAAAAACTGGTCGATCGTTACGAGAAGAAGCGAAGTGTTGCAGAAAAGTCCGCACTGTGCAATTCAAGCTGACCTATCAACAGTGCGCTGCTATAACTGCTTTAAGTACGGGCACTACCAAAGCGCCTGCCCTGCACCCCGACGGTTGCCGAAATCTTGCTTTGTATGCAACCAAACGGGCCATACTCGCCACCAATGCCCACGGCTGGAGGCTGCGCGTGCTGCAATTGCCGCACTTCTGGAGGATGATGAGGTGCGGGTTCTGATCGAGCGGCTAGATGTACGAAATTTGGTAAGTGTTGCTTTCGAGATGAGTGAGTCCACCAAAGTAATTTCTCTTTTCGCTTTATTTGATTCGGGTAGTCCGATTAGTTTCATCATAAAGTCGGCGGTGCCTTTTCCTGTCACGGGAAGCCCGAAACCGACAAGGTTCAGGGGAATCGGGAATAGACAGCTTAGCACTTTTGGAACCATAGAAGCTCGAATAAAATTTGGACAACAGGAGATTATCCACAACTTTTTAATTTTAGGCGATAACGAAGCCTTACTGCCACTATTAATTGGCAGAGACTTATTATATAAGCTAAATATTTTTTTATGAAAAGACAAAGTTTTGTTATGAAAAAGAACAATTGTTAAGTTTGAATTATAAAAGAGAAAATAAAGTATTTGTGAACGAAATCTATGGTGCACTCGCTCGGTTTGGTTTATACAGAACTCATTCGGGAGGGGTTCCATCAAAGATTCCAGGGGCTCTGACTTCCCGTGGTACCAGATATATATATAAATATATAGCCTCCGGTCAAACGTCAAACTTCGTAGATAAGCTACTACCAGTATGGCTCCAAACAACTATGGACTGGTGGCCATTCGAAGGCCTTAGTCCCACACCCATACACCCACCCTGAGGGTGAGTGTATAGGTACACAACTAAGGCCTTCTAGAAGGTCTTGGGTACACACGCATGCGTACATCCTGTGGATGTAAACATAAGTGTGCGATCAAACCCTTCTTAAACGTCTTCTTTTGAAGACTTCACACCCAAACTCATTCATACAACGCACTCTCTCATCATTCACAAGCACACTACTGACATCACAACCATCGTCCGTCAATACGACACCTAGAGAATCTAGGTCCCGTATGTCCGAGTAGAACGTTCATATGCAAAAAATATGAAACCAGTCCTCGGTAAAAGGTCCACAGTCACACTCAGGCGTATTAGCCAAAGCTCTTTTATACAAAAACGCATTAAACGACCCATGGCCCGTAAGCAAAAAGCCCATACTCAGGCTAAAGCCAAAGTCTGGACGTTTCGCCACGAACGTCACATCGCGAATGAAGGAGTATGTAACCCGTCCATTGTCACTTCTGTCCCATCTATCTTGCCATCTGGAGACAACACACTCATTTAAGAGTGCCTTGCACTCCGTCCAGCTCCTACCACTAACGTCATCGTTAGTCACCCTTGACACGCTAGAGATGAACCAAGAAGTTCATACGCTCACGCATTGTTATCCCCAAGTACTTGACCTCAGTCGCATACTTAAGGCTAACGCCATTGGCCCTAACAGTTGGAGGTCAATTTAGCGCTAACCTGCCCTTGAGCAACATCATCACAGTTTTGTCCATTGCTACATCTACTCCTACTTGTCTACTCCAATCGCAGACAATCTGCATGGCTTCCTCCCCCCTTCTCTCCAGCTCAGCACGAGACTGGCCTTCGACAAGGACGAGCAAGTCATCCGCATATGCGCACACATTGTATGCAACCATTAGCCTCCGCAAAAGAGGATCCATCATTAGATTCCAAATAAATGGACCGCAGATGGATCCCTGCGGACAACCTCTGACCACTTCAATGCACACGGACTCGTTCACACCAGCGACGCAAGCCCGCCTGCCAGAGAAGTAGCTTTTCCATAACTCCAACTCTTGGCAGCCGACCTCGCGTAGCCTCGCTAGAACGCCTTCCCTTCTGTCCTACCGACACACGTTTTAATGTGATGCCAGGCGTCATCTACACTCCTACCACTTTTAAAGCCAAATTGCCACTCGCATGTACCCTGGTCGATCCTCTCCTGAAGCCTTTTCACCATAATCCTTTCCAATACTTTTCCAAGCACCGGAAGCAGACTGATGCCCCTATAGGAGCGAGGATTGCTCCTGATCCTATCGGGTGACTTAAGCAAAACAACGACACGGGCTATCTTCCACGGATGTGGAAAATACCCCTCTGATACACACTTTTCATAGATTGCCAACAAGTACTCAGGAATGGCCTTCCAGATGCTTTTACACATCTCTCCGCTCATTCCATCCATACCTGGAGACTTTCTACTCCGCGCCTGACAAATTATTATTATTATTATAGAAATAAATCCATCCCTGCATAGGTCCGCATATGCTAGAGATTACTCATCCCTGGTACGCACCACGGGATAAGCTCTGTTGCAGCATAAGCTGTATGAACTATGGTTTTGGAATAATTTATTATTATTAGTAGTATTTAAATACTTTTAAATGACATTTCATATTAATTAACAAATATTATCATATATTCTGATTAAAAGTTAACATTTTTAATAAAATTTACAGTTTTCTTTCTGAAAAGATTTATATTAATTTCGTTCTTGACATCATTCGGCATCATGTTGTAAAGATTTAATCCTATGTAAAATAAAGAATTTTGCATTGCTATTGTATCTGCTCTCTGTGTTCTAAAGTCTAAGGCATTCCTAAGGTTATAGGGTTGAACATCTCCAACATATCTAATTTGTTCGATCAAGTAGTCTGGTGCTCTTCCCATCTTCATTTTTTGGATACAGAATATTGTATTAAGTTGCAGCCTTTGTTGGATGCTTAGCCATTTCAGTGCGTCTAACATATATCTTATTGAAGTAAACCGATTGCATTTTAAAATTGAGCGCATAGCCTTATTTTGTAGGTTTTGCAGCCACGTTATTTGTTGGTCTGAACAGCATGAAAATAATATGGTTGACCCATACTCAAAATGAGGTTTTATGGTAGTGTTATATATATAAATTGCGGTTATTATTGTCACCCTGTTTCTTAAACGTTTAAAAAAAATGCTTAACTCTAACTCAGTTCTGTCCAACGGAGGAGGGGGATCCACCCCCTGAAAAGGAAGATGGATAGGACTCTCCACCCTTGGAAAGAACTCGCCCAGCAGAACGCGTATGCATGCCCCCCATGATGGCAATATTTCATTACCAACACGTAGGCCAGACACATCGGTCCGTACGTATGCTCTCTAGTCATCCTCCTTCACTTTCACGATACGGTCCTTATAGGCACGTAGCTGTGTTGCGTAGTTCGTCGCACGCAGTAGCACATCATCTGCATTGGTCCGCCTGGCTCTCTGGAATCGCTTCCTGAGCTGCCGGACGGTCCTTCGCATTTCTGTTAACTCCCGCGTCCACCATTTAACCCTTCCGGGGATTGTCCTAGAACATCTCCCAAGAAGGGCGTCATTGGTGTTTATCGTCCAATCGTTCAGCTTACCTATCTGTCCATCTATAGCCAGACCCCTGAAATCCCCAATGGAGACCTCAGAGGCCGCCTCCCTAATGCACGAACCGTAGAAATCCCAATTAATTGGGAGTCTACGCCACCGCATCACATCCGAGACCTCTACAGGGGCGGGTGAGTAATGGAGCACAATCCATATTGGATTATGATCACTCACCCCCCAATCGTCCTTAACGTCCCAGTCGCAGCGAAAACGCCGCAGTACAACGTCATTTACGGCTGTTACGTCAATATCACTCACACCATTAGGACCGGAAAACGTATATAAATCAGAGGGCTGATTTAACGCACTAACACCCCGATTAACCATCCAGTCACTTAACATCTCACCCCGATGGTGGTTTTGATATCCAGACGAATACCGGGATAACTTACTGAACCACATGGGAGAGGATGTGTTCGCGTCCATACTTAGGATAATCGGGTTGCTACTCGCTAGTAGTAGCACCGTATCCATATACGAGATATACGGCTCCAATGGGCTGCTGAACTGACAGTATACGCTTGCCAGGAAGATTTTTCCGAATCTTCCTTCGACCAAGACACATACTCCCAGTTCGTCAGCAGATACCACAATACACTTTACGTCGGGATCGTTGACAATTACAGCGGCCTTGACCCTAGAACAAGGAAATACCCTCATAAATGAGGGTAGACCCTTTACACAACCATCGGTTGAGTAAGGTTCCTGAACCAGGGCAAACCCGCTCTTCATGGCAACCATCCTTTCGCCCAATTCACACATACTGGCATAAGAGCCCTGGCAATTATACTGAATAATTGTCAGAGACATCTTAATGCCTTGCCCTAGCCCTCGCGACTAACACGCTGTACGTGGGTCAGTCGTCGGTCATCATAAGATGATTCGACGGCAAGCCCTTGAACGCTACTGCACATCATGCTATAAAGTAAAAGTTTACTGCCATTATAAACATTAATTCAAATGTAGTGATTCTTGGTCGAAAGTTCTTTATTATAATTTATTCAAAAACGAGTACTTATTTATGTTAAAGTATAATATAAGAATGATCAGATAGATCATATCGTTGCCAAGCTACATTAAAAAACATTAGGAAAGGTTTGTTTCTGAAATACATTTGAAAATTTCTCTGATAAATTCTGAAAAATTTTTGAAAATTTCTGAAAGACATTTGATAATTTCTGAGATACACTTGATGTTTTCTAAAACATATTTTATAATTTCTGAACTAAATTTTATGCATTCTGAAATTCAATTGATCGTTTCTAAAAATCAATTGATGCTTTCTGAAATACAATTGGATCATTACTTGTGGTTATTTTTCTACATTGTGGTAATTACTTTTTGCGCTGATAAATCTATTTTCGCTTTTTAAGTAATCGTATTTTATTTATTTATTTATTTATTTATTTCAGTCTACTGTCAAATACAGTATTACTTTGTATCTTCTTTATTATAATTTATGAATTTATAAATAGAGTTCAGTAAAAATTGATACTTTTTTATGTTAAGGTATAATATAAAATTCATTCAATGAATAATTATCATAACGATGCAAATTTTCTAGAACAATCAATTCATCTCGTAAATGTTGGCAATTTGCAGTTTGAAAACAATAGAACATAAGAAATTGTATTTTCGTTCATATTACCGGAATTTCAATCATATTCCCCTTAAATGGCCTTATGTTCAGATGCATTCTCCAAATCAAAGCTGACTCAGTACAGGACATGGCTTGAGTGGAAGACAGAAGACGTGGAAGAACAAGAACATATAAAGAAAAATATTTGTGGCAGTACAATAGGGAAATAAGAACATATAAAGAAAAATATTTGTGGCAGTACAATAGGGAAATAAGAACATATAAAGAAAAATATTTGTGGCAGTATAATAGGGAAATAAGAACATATAAAGAAAAATATTTGTGGCAGTACAATAGGGAAATAAGAACATATAAAGAAAAATTTTAATAAAATAAAAAATGTATTGTAGAACTGTTTTAGGGTAAAAATTAAATACTGCTGACAGCAGTATTTCATGCATTCATATTTTTATACCCTATACCACTTGAAGATTTTAGTTCGGATGATTCTGTAGCAGATCCCGACGCGTTTATGACTGAGGAAGATAGTAGCGATGGTGAAATTTCTGGATACGAAGTTGAAATTCCTGTACAACCTATACATGAATTTTTTATTCCTGAACAGAACAAAAAAATACTGTGGTCAGCTTTTAGTAGTCGACAAAAGGAGTTTACATTTACCGGAAAAGAAGGCTTACAAATTTCGATTACCGCAGATGCTACACCTATAGATATTTATCGTTTGTTTATATGTGATGAATTTAGTAATTTAATAGTCACATAAACAAATCGTTATGCCGCCACTGTTCGAAATATTACAAGATGTTCCAGGATGTCAAATTGGGAGCCTCTTACTGTAAATAATTTGGAGAAATTCTTAGGTTTGTCAATGTGGATGGGTCTGAATAAAAGACCACGAATTAAAGATTATTGGAGCTCGGATGTTCTGATGTATCGAAGTTAATGAGTAGAAATACATATCAGCTGATCCTTAAAAATTTGCATTTCTCTGATAATGATGCGGCTGATAAATCCGATAAAATGGCAAAGATAAAACCCATGCAAGAAAATTTTAAAAAAGTGTGTTCGCTTACGAAACAAATGGTAATTGATGAATCAATGTTTCTTTGGAGAGGATGCTTGCCATTTCGGCAATACATTCCTGGAAAAAGTCATAAATATGGAGTGAAAGTATTTAAATTATGTGATTTAGAAGGTTTTATGGTCCGAAATCTACACGTACCAAGTAACGGCAAATAATTAGTAAAAGCAGTATTATCCGAAAACATGCTTAACAAGTAAGAGTGTTAAATTCGGCTGTGCCGAATCTTTGATACCCTCCACCGCGGTTTGAGTCTTGATAATAAATGTAAATGAAAAAGTAAACAATTTGTTAAACTTAATACCAAATTATTTCAGCAAATTCTTTGGGTTGGTTTTCGTCTTTTCTATTATTTCGGATTTATTTCGGTGTTTGCTTTTTGGTCATTGTGGTTGCTGATCGGCATGCATTTAGGTTATATACCTATATGCATGCGTTTCCGGTTATATGACATAACTTCTTGTTTAATTTAGTTTTTGCTAATTAAATAGCTCGCCCTAACCTCCATTGCAAAGGCTATGGTTGTGTTGAGGGTGGCTATATGCATTAAATCGTGCTAATTGGAGATGGCTGTATAGTTTCTTTTAACTGGCCAAATATTTCTTCATTGCGGCCATATAGGTCGGATGGAGTAACAAAATAATAACCAAAAAAAAACTCTCTCAATTTTTTTATTAAAATATTGCCATATTTGGAAAACATAGAGAATAAATTTATAATAATAAATATTCAAATTAGGGATGCCAAACGCAAAAAACCAAATGTCCCAAACACTTTAAATAAAATAATTTGTTCTCTTTATTTTCTGAAAAACTTCAAATTTTCATCCAAAAAAAATTGTGAAAATTTATATATAAAAAATAACATTCTCATCAAATTGCGTTTATTTATGTAACAGTTTTTATGTTCGCAATTCATAAATATCATTTGACGTTTTCTAAAATTCATTGAATTTAAATCAATGTTTTCTGTAGTGTGATTCTGTAAATTTCAACGATCCGACAATCGCAAAATATATCGACAGCTATTGTTGTTTGCACTAAGTATTAAGTGATTCACTAATTACATACATCTTAACGACAGTCGACAAATCTATTTTTCTATTTATTTAAATTGTAAACGAGTGGCATATCTGTTAAAATAAGCGAAAAACACAAAGAATAGAAAAAAACAAATTACTTCGTGTTTGACAGGATGATTTTATGTTTATGTTTAATATCTCTATTTTTTTTTACTAATATTTCTGTTTATTTATTTGAAAATGAAATAATGAATTGAATATGCTATTTAATTTTTTTATTTATATAAAAAAGTTTTTTAATTAAAGCAAAATATTTTCACTATTTTATGATTTTTATTTATGTATGACGACATTTCAACCTAAAAATTCAAGTTTTTATCGATTGAATAAACAACACAAAAATGGTTATCGTTTAGATAACAACAACAGCTGACTTTAACAATAGCGAATATCGTTTAAAAATTTTACTGATAATTTTGCAATTTTCTTTTTTTAACGATTCGACTATCGTTAAAAGAAGTTACTGAATCGCGGTACTGAAAAGCTATTAATTTCTCCTGAATGTCAAGATTTTTTTTAAATGTAAAATTTTTTTAAATGTAAACATAGGTATTTGGTGTTTTTTTTTTTGAATTTCAATTTGTGTTTAACGAATAAAATTTATATATTAAAGATGCAATTGATGTCTTCTAAATTTAAAATTATAATTTCCGACGTTTTGATATGATTTTCTGAAATTCAATTAATTGTAATTTATAATTGGAAATTTTTAATTTCAGTTTTTAGAATTGATATTTTCTTAAATTTGAATGGAAAATTTAAAAAGTGCAATTTTGTATTTATGTGAATAATAATGCTTTAGTAATTATAAACAATTTTTAAAAATTAGATGCAATCGCAATCAGATATTTTGTAGGTAAAGCAGAATAATAATTCTATATAACTACTAGCTGAGTCCGGTCCGCGTTGCTGGCCCGAAGAAAACATCTGGATTTTATATTGCATCTAAATTTTAATACCGAGTGTCGGGCAAAAGTAAAGCACGAACTCCCTCGAAAATCCTGAAATACATTGCATTTAATAATATTATGAATATGACTGAAAAAAAATATACGTTTTCTTGAATATTTTAACACCAGTAAAAGACCAGCCCGTATATACTCTTAACATTGTTCTGTATGATATCCAGTTGAAAATATTAACATTCATGTTAAAATAGAAATAACTATTGCAAAGCTAATTGGAACAAACAAAAATTGTGGCGCCATCTACAGTGGCATAGTCACGCTGAGCAAAATGAAGTGACACTCTGTTAATGCAAAAGAAATGTATTTTCCCCACAACAAAATATTGCAGACTTATTTCTAACATGCAGTTGTTATGGATATACATATATAATATATGTATATTATTTGTATTATATAATATGTTTATATAAATTTATAGATAAAATTTTTTTTTGCTATATTTACATTGTTTTTTTTTTATTAACAACTAGGTATTTTAGCATTATTTGCTTTAGATGTTGGTGAATTTTTACTCCCTTTATATTCACACGTAGTGTCTGCTTGTCGAAAAAATTTTGGATCGATTTTAACCAATTTCCCGTGAGCCATTCGATCTGAAATTTTGCAGGCAGGCTCGTGGTAATAACAGAAATGATCTAACAAATTTTTAGAGTGATGTCAAAACAATGGAAACTTTGAAATTTTTCTACCAGAGTTAATAAAAAAATGTACAAAGGGTTAGTTTTTATTATATTATTACCACAACGACCACAAAAACAACAAGTTCAGCTATGACAACAACACAACATTTAGAATAACAACAAGAACAATATAGAAACATCATATTTTTCATTTTTTTTTTTACTTTTTCAGAGATTTTCCTGGACCTGTTCCACCGATTTTAATGATTTTTGAAATAGAAATCTTCCCATGAATTTGATGAATCATTCTCACTAAAAATGATCACTGTAGCTGCACTATTCAGGGCGTGATCGTTACAAGAACAACATAGAAAATTATATTTTTTCAAGACTTTTTTTAGTTCTTCATTCAAATCTCGGGCCCTAATCGACCGATTTGGACGATTTTAAATAGCAAACTTTTCAGGATGCTAATGAATCATTTTTTATGTCAACGAGCACCCTAGCTGCCCGATTGATGCCGTCATCGTGATTTCCACAGACGGACAGACGGACATTGCTATATCAACTCCGGTTGTTATAAGGATCACAAATATATATATTTTATGGGGTCCAAAATTTTTTTTCTAATAATTACAAACGGAATGACAAACTTATATATACCCTCTGCACACTGGAGTGGAGGGTATAAAAATGTATATTATACATATGTATCAATTACTAAATTATTATAATTTTAATTTTACAAAAAAAAAAATAATATGAAAAATTTAAAACTGTATAATTTTAAATAATAATATTATATACTATAACTTTTAAACAAAATTAAATTAACTTAATTTTTTTTAATAATAATGAATATTAATCAGAGTTCAGAAAAAAACACACACTGAATAAAAAACTCGTACATATATGTAAACAAACATAACTTAGACCACCACACACATATTTTTATTTTCATATTAATTATGAAGAAGCGTATCTCGACCGGCAGCTAGCCATAGCACGCAAGCGACGTGAATTGGCGGAGTTTCAGCGTATGTGCAACTTGGGGGAGTATGAGGTCCAATATGTTTGCAAATGGATCGTGGACCTGGAGAGTGCCTTTACCAACATTGGGTATGGCGAACGAGACCGGTTGGTGGCAACTCGCCACCTTTTGGCAGGCCATGCTAGACGCTTTACCAACGTTGTCTCGGCACGCAGATACGCCGAATTGAAATGCGCCCTACTCACGGAATTCAAACGCGCTTACACCATGCAGGACGTGTTTAAAATGCTCAAAGCTCGCCAGATTAAGGCAACAGAGACACCCCGGCAGTATGTGCTCGAGATGCAATATCTCGCCAGTCGAGCTGATGTTCCGGAAATCGATCTAATCGACTTCATAATCGATGGGCTGAACGACAAGTCGGCTCAGAGCTCCATGCTGTACGGAGCAAATACCATCGCTGAGCTTAAAAAACTGGTCGATCGTTACGAGAAGAAGCGAAGTGTTGCAGAAAAGTCCGCACTGTGCAATTCAAGCTGACCTATCAACAGTGCGCTGCTATAACTGCTTTAAGTACGGGCACTACCAAAGCGCCTGCCCTGCACCCCGACGGTTGCCGAAATCTTGCTTTGTATGCAACCAAACGGGCCATACTCGCCACCAATGCCCACGGCTGGAGGCTGCGCGTGCTGCAATTGCCGCACTTCTGGAGGATGATGAGGTGCGGGTTCTGATCGAGCGGCTAGATGTACGAAATTTGGTAAGTGTTGCTTTCGAGATGAGTGAGTCCACCAAAGTAATTTCTCTTTTCGCTTTATTTGATTCGGGTAGTCCGATTAGTTTCATCATAAAGTCGGCGGTGCCTTTTCCTGTCACGGGAAGCCCGAAACCGACAAGGTTCAGGGGAATCGGGAATAGACAGCTTAGCACTTTTGGAACCATAGAAGCTCGAATAAAATTTGGACAACAGGAGATTATCCACAACTTTTTAATTTTAGGCGATAACGAAGCCTTACTGCCACTATTAATTGGCAGAGACTTATTATATAAGCTAAATATTTTTTTATGAAAAGACAAAGTTTTGTTATGAAAAAGAACAATTGTTAAGTTTGAATTATAAAAGAGAAAATAAAGTATTTGTGAACGAAATCTATGGTGCACTCGCTCGGTTTGGTTTATACAGAACTCATTCGGGAGGGGTTCCATCAAAGATTCCAGGGGCTCTGACTTCCCGTGGTACCAGATATATATATAAATATATAGCCTCCGGTCAAACGTCAAACTTCGTAGCAAAGCTACTACCAGTATGGCTCCAAACAACTATGGACTGGTGGCCATTCGAAGGCCTTAGTCCCACACCCATACACCCACCCTGAGGGTGAGTGTATAGGTACACAACTAAGGCCTTCTAGAAGGTCTTGGGTACACACGCATGCGTACATCCTGTGGATGTAAACATAAGTGTGCGATCAAACCCTTCTTAAACGTCTTCTTTTGAAGACTTCACACCCAAATTCATTCATACAACGCACTCTCTCATCATTCACAAGCACACTACTGACATCACAACCATCGTCCGTCAATACGACACCTAGAGAATCTAGGTCCCGTATGTCCGAGTAGAACGTTCATATGCAAAAAATATGAAACCAGTCCTCGGTAAAAGGTCCACAGTCACACTCAGGCGTATTAGCCAAAGCTCTTTTATACAAAAACGCATTAAACGACCCATGGCCCGTAAGCAAAAAGCCCATACTCAGGCTAAAGCCAAAGTCTGGACGTTTCGCCACGAACGTCACATCGCGAATGAAGGAGTATGTAACCCGTCCATTGTCACTTCTGTCCCATCTATCTTGCCATCTGGAGACAACACACTCATTTAAGAGTGCCTTGCACTCCGTCCAGCTCCTACCACTAACGTCATCGTTAGTCACCCTTGACACGCTAGAGATGAACCAAGAAGTTCATACGCTCACGCATTGTTATCCCCAAGTACTTGACCTCAGTCGCATACTTAAGGCTAACGCCATTGGCCCTAACAGTTGGAGGTCAATTTAGCGCTAACCTGCCCTTGAGCAACATCATCACAGTTTTGTCCATTGCTACATCTACTCCTACTTGTCTACTCCAATCGCAGACAATCTGCATGGCTTCCTCCCCCCTTCTCTCCAGCTCAGCACGAGACTGGCCTTCGACAAGGACGAGCAAGTCATCCGCATATGCGCACACATTGTATGCAACCATTAGCCTCCGCAAAAGAGGATCCATCATTAGATTCCAAATAAATGGACCGCAGATGGATCCCTGCGGACAACCTCTGACCACTTCAATGCACACGGACTCGTTCACACCAGCGACGCAAGCCCGCCTGCCAGAGAAGTAGCTTTTCCATAACTCCAACTCTTGGCAGCCGACCTCGCGTAGCCTCGCTAGAACGCCTTCCCTTCTGTCCTACCGACACACGTTTTAATGTGATGCCAGGCGTCATCTACACTCCTACCACTTTTAAAGCCAAATTGCCACTCGCATGTACCCTGGTCGATCCTCTCCTGAAGCCTTTTCACCATAATCCTTTCCAATACTTTTCCAAGCACCGGAAGCAGACTGATGCCCCTATAGGAGCGAGGATTGCTCCTGATCCTATCGGGTGACTTAAGCAAAACAACGACACGGGCTATCTTCCACGGATGTGGAAAATACCCCTCTGATACACACTTTTCATAGATTGCCAACAAGTACTCAGGAATGGCCTTCCAGATGCTTTTACACATCTCTCCGCTCATTCCATCCATACCTGGAGACTTTCTACTCCGCGCCTGACAAATTATTATTATTATTATAGAAATAAATCCATCCCTGCATAGGTCCGCATATGCTAGAGATTACTCATCCCTGGTACGCACCACGGGATAAGCTCTGTTGCAGCATAAGCTGTATGAACTATGGTTTTGGAATAATTTATTATTATTAGTAGTATTTAAATACTTTTAAATGACATTTCATATTAATTAACAAATATTATCATATATTCTGATTAAAAGTTAACATTTTTAATAAAATTTACAGTTTTCTTTCTGAAAAGATTTATATTAATTTCGTTCTTGACATCATTCGGCATCATGTTGTAAAGATTTAATCCTATGTAAAATAAAGAATTTTGCATTGCTATTGTATCTGCTCTCTGTGTTCTAAAGTCTAAGGCATTCCTAAGGTTATAGGGTTGAACATCTCCAACATATCTAATTTGTTCGATCAAGTAGTCTGGTGCTCTTCCCATCTTCATTTTTTGGATACAGAATATTGTATTAAGTTGCAGCCTTTGTTGGATGCTTAGCCATTTCAGTGCGTCTAACATATATCTTATTGAAGTAAACCGATTGCATTTTAAAATTGAGCGCATAGCCTTATTTTGTAGGTTTTGCAGCCACGTTATTTGTTGGTCTGAACAGCATGAAAATAATATGGTTGACCCATACTCAAAATGAGGTTTTATGGTAGTGTTATATATATAAATTGCGGTTATTATTGTCACCCTGTTTCTTAAACGTTTAAAAAAAATGCTTAACTCTAACTCAGTTCTGTCCAACGGAGGAGGGGGATCCACCCCCTGAAAAGGAAGATGGATAGGACTCTCCACCCTTGGAAAGAACTCGCCCAGCAGAACGCGTATGCATGCCCCCCATGATGGCAATATTTCATTACCAACACGTAGGCCAGACACATCGGTCCGTACGTATGCTCTCTAGTCATCCTCCTTCACTTTCACGATACGGTCCTTATAGGCACGTAGCTGTGTTGCGTAGTTCGTCGCACGCAGTAGCACATCATCTGCATTGGTCCGCCTGGCTCTCTGGAATCGCTTCCTGAGCTGCCGGACGGTCCTTCGCATTTCTGTTAACTCCCGCGTCCACCATTTAACCCTTCCGGGGATTGTCCTAGAACATCTCCCAAGAAGGGCGTCATTGGTGTTTATCGTCCAATCGTTCAGCTTACCTATCTGTCCATCTATAGCCAGACCCCTGAAATCCCCAATGGAGACCTCAGAGGCCGCCTCCCTAATGCACGAACCGTAGAAATCCCAATTAATTGGGAGTCTACGCCACCGCATCACATCCGAGACCTCTACAGGGGCGGGTGAGTAATGGAGCACAATCCATATTGGATTATGATCACTCACCCCCCAATCGTCCTTAACGTCCCAGTCGCAGCGAAAACGCCGCAGTACGACGTCATTTACGGCTGTTACGTCAATATCACTCACACCATTAGGACCGGAAAACGTATATAAATCAGAGGGCTGATTTAACGCACTAACACCCCGATTAACCATCCAGTCACTTAACATCTCACCCCGATGGTGGTTTTGATATCCAGACGAATACCGGGATAACTTACTGAACCACATGGGAGAGGATGTGTTCGCGTCCATACTTAGGATAATCGGGTTGCTACTCGCTAGTAGTAGCACCGTATCCATATACGAGATATACGGCTCCAATGGGCTGCTGAACTGACAGTATACGCTTGCCAGGAAGATTTTTCCGAATCTTCCTTCGACCAAGACACATACTCCCAGTTCGTCAGCAGATACCACAATACACTTTACGTCGGGATCGTTGACAATTACAGCGGCCTTGACCCTAGAACAAGGAAATACCCTCATAAATGAGGGTAGACCCTTTACACAACCATCGGTTGAGTAAGGTTCCTGAACCAGGGCAAACCCGCTCTTCATGGCAACCATCCTTTCGCCCAATTCACACATACTGGCATAAGAGCCCTGGCAATTATACTGAATAATTGTCAGAGACATCTTAATGCCTTGCCCTAGCCCTCGCGACTAACACGCTGTACGTGGGTCAGTCGTCGGTCATCATAAGATGATTCGACGGCAAGCCCTTGAACGCACAGTTCCTACAGTGCGGCAGATTTTCGCAACGATGTACGACGTGACCGGTCTGTCCGCACCGACGACAGACTTCACCTTTGCTACGACAATCCCTAACCATATGGTCAAACCCAAGACAACGGTAGCAGCTAGGGATAAGCTCATGGCGTCTCACGCGGAACCTAAACCACTTAACGTAGCCGCCTCCGGCACTCAGAAGGCATTCCATGGCATTGCCATCACCCTCCAGAGTAACGTCGACAGCTCCGCCAGCGCGCACGCTCCACGGTCGACTCACGAGCCGTACCCCCTTCTTAAAGGCTTCTAAGGTCATCCGTTCCTTCAAGTTCAGCTCGTAGAGAGCACCCATGAATTCATCAGGGGTGATCTCGAAGTGAACCCTCTGGACGACCACCCTGGTACCCTGCCTATCGTTGACTGTCAGTAAGAGAAAAGGATGAGGTCCAAAGAACAATTATGAATTATTGGCAGAAGGCATCATAAGGCACAGTGATTCTGCCAATGCGTCGCCAATTGTTCTGGTCAGGAGGAAAAATTAACAACTGAGAATGTGCGTTGATTATCGTGCATTGAACAAGTTGATAGTAAAAGATAGGTTCCCGCTTCCCCTTATAGAAGACTGTTTGGCGTTTTTGGGGGGAAAAGCCTTCTTGTCTATTTTAGATCTCAAAAATGGGTTCCGCCAGATAACGGTAGAGGAGGGATCGAAACATATTACGTCATTTGTGATCCCAATGGGTCAATATGAATATAATCAAATGCCTTTTGGCATATGTAATGCCCCATCTGTTTTTCAGAGAGCAATCTGTCAGGCCATGAAGCCTTTGATTGATCAAGGGAAGATAGTTGTGTATTTAGATGATATTTGCATCGCGACAGTACTGGGAAAACTAGCCGAAGCGGTTTTCCAGGAAATTGAATATCTAGGGTACCTTATAAGTCGTGAGGGCATTAGACCCAGCAAAGCCCATGTGGAGGCAATTGCCCATTATCCCATGCCCAGAAACGCGAAGGAAGTGCAGAAGTGTCTAGGACTTTTCTCTTATTTCAGACGGTTCGTTCCGAATTTCTCGCATATAGCCGGCCAATGGATCTGTTGGTTCGGAACAATGTACCATTTCATTGGAATGATGATTGTTTGAATGCATTCCTTACTCTGAGGGATTGCTTAACTAGAGCAACGGTTTTAAGTGTCTTTGACCCGAGTAGCGAAACAGAGCTACACGCAGATGCCAGTTCTAGTGGCTATGGAGCTGTATTGCTTCAGAAACAAAACGATGGGAAATTTCACCCAGTGGCGTATTACTCCCGTTCCACAACAGACGCAGAATCTCGATATCATAGTTTTGAGTTGGAGACACTTGCTATCGTCAACGCACTGGATAGTTTTAGAACGTTTCTACATGGCATTCACTTTGCGGTCGGGACGGATTGTAATGCTCTGGTTTTGACATTAGAAAAGAGGGTCATCAAGAACAGCCAAGAATAGCTAGGTGGACGACAGGTTTTGCTGATTTTGACTTTACTGTTCGTCATCGAAAAGGAGAAAGAATGGCGCATGTAGATGCCCTTAGTAGGGTGCAGGAGGTTTGTTCGATAAATGAGGGCGAAGTTGATGTTAGTATCCAAATCTTGCAATCTCGCGATGAGAACATTCAGGAATTAAAAGGGAAACTGGTAGAAGCGGAAGTGGAAGGGTATGGTTTACAGAATGGCTTAGTTTTACGAACAAATAATCGGTGCAAGCAGTTACTTGTACCCAGGGAACTTGGAGAAAAAATAATGAGGTTGAGTCACGAAAAATATGGGCACGTTGGTGTGGAAAAGTGCCTTAAACAGATTCAAAAGCATTATTGGTTTCCTCTCATGAGGGATAAATTGGCCAAATTTGTTAGGAATTGTTTAAAGTGTATTGTCTATTCTGCTCCTGCCGGAAAAAATGAAAGAAACTTGTACAGTATTCCTAAAAACCCGAACCTTGGGATACCCTTCACATAGACAACTTTGGCCCCTTGGATGCAGTCAGTTCTAAACACCGACATGTGTTTGTTGTTGTAGATTCGTTTGTAAAGTTGTATCCGGTAAATATGGGCCCAAAGGAAACAATCTGTGCATTGCGAAAATACTTCGTAGATTATAGCCATCCCAGGAGAATTGTTAGTGATCGCGGAAGTTGTTTCACTTCGAGTGACTTTAAAACATTTTGTCGGGAGAATAATATAGTGCACGTCTTGAACGCAGCAAATGTGCAGGTCGAAAGAGTCAACAGGGTATTGAAGGCGATGCTAGCCAAGGTAACTGACCCTGTAGAACATTCAGATTGGAAACAAAAGCTGAGTGAAGTAGAATTTGCAATGAATAATACGGTTCATAAGTCAACTAATCAAACACCTAGTAAACTGCTCTTTAACGTTGAACAACGGGGAGAAATAGTAGATGAGTTAACCGAATACCTCCAGGACACTTACGGTAGTGGCCCAGGTTGCATAACCTCGATCAGAAGTGAGGCTGATAAAGCCATCAGTAGATCACAGGACTATAACCAACGATATTTTGCACAACACCATAGGAACCCCAAAGTATATGAGGAAGGGTAAAAACAAGAAATTGATTCCAAAATACAAGGGTCCGTACATTATACGAAAATACTTGGGTCACGACCGCTATATAGTGACAGATATAGAGAACCATTCCGTAAGTCAAGTCCCTTATTCAGGCGTATTCGATTCGACTAGACTGCGTATGTGGTTGGAGCCGCCTTGTGATGGTCTGGTGACTGCCGGTGAAAGCAGCGCTAATAAATTTTTAAATGATGAAGATAATACTAACTTAGATGTAA
The DNA here is from genome assembly GCA_963682025.1 of Cordilura impudica. NCBI lineage: Eukaryota > Metazoa > Arthropoda > Insecta > Diptera > Scathophagidae > Cordilura > Cordilura impudica. Next base: position 220,313,825 of record OY821520.1, read on the forward strand.
GACAAAACGATCGCACGGACTATTACACTAATTATGAATATTTAGATGATGAAGATAATACTAACTTAGATGTAAGACAAAATAGTCGCACAGACTATTACACTAATTATGAATATTTAGATGATGAAGATAATACTAACTTAGACCTAGACAAGATAGTAGCGCAGATTGCTATACCAACTTTGAATATTTAGATGAGGCAGCTATTGGCCTAGAGATAAGTCCCTGTACTGGGAATAATCATATTATGAAACCTACAAATTTAGATAGTATACTAGGTGTCATATATAGCCCCATCGGGGTCGATGGTAAGGTCAGATCGGCCGAACTGTAGTAGATTTAAGTAATTGAAATAATTGGCAGCACTCATCAATGTCATTCTGACATTGTGATGGTACCTCGCCAACTTCACTTTTTACTTTTTAACTTCCTGTCATTGGAAACACACATTTTTTATCAAAAAATAAAGAAGCGCACAAATAAAGAAAACAAATTTAATCAATCAATCAAATAAATAAAGTAGATTGATTACTAATAAAATACTACACTTTGAAATTACGAAGCAAGAAACAAAAGAGAATTTCAGAGTACCTGAAAGTATGTACCCCATGTCATTCTTCTCTCCCGTCTCACCAATAAACTCTAGACTTTCAGCAAGAAAACTTTCATGTGTAAACCGGCACTTGGACTGGTCGCAGCTTGTATGGGATTTTTTTTCTTAATTCTTAATATTAACGTATGTATAAAATATGAGGTTTGCTGTCATATGTGCGGTCTTCATTTTTTAGCTCGATTCGACCGTGCCTAGTGGGGCCCAAAGTACCCGAAGTGTGTTTATATGGAGATTTTACGAAAATTTCGTTCTACAGTTTAATTTTTTCGATAAGTTGTTATATGAAGCGATTTTAGTATTAAATTGCCTTTTCAAAAAGGTATGTAACTACAAAATCGAATAAAAACTCGTGAAGAAAAAGCAAATGCCAATGTACCAAAAAACACTAGGTCCTGAAAATTGATGGCACTTTTTTCAACTTTGTGAAATTGATTAAAGCCATAGTTTTTTTTTTTTTTTTTTTTTGGTATCTATGCTTATAAGCACTCAGATATGAAGTACTGTTTTATTACCACGTTGTTAACCTATTGCGCAATGAGACCGAAAATGGGTAATTTTTTGATAAAGTTTTGAAAACTCATTTTTAACTCAGTTTTAAAAAATTTTCTTAAACAAAATTTAAAAAATGGATTTGGCACTTAAAGGTTTTGCTACATTTTTAGGTAAATCCCTCCGCTGGAATTTTTTCAATGATTTATTTTTTGTGCATTTCGAGAAAAATTTGATTTTTGTGAAATGTTCAGTAAATGTAATCTTTCTAAATACTTTGTATCAAAAATTAATCAGTTTTCTACTTTTAGAGTTATATTTTATCTTAATAGCCTAGGGTTTCGGTAAAAAATAATATGACCCCATTAACCCTTTTGGACTTGGGATCACATATATTCCCAAGCTAATAAAAGACAATTTATTCAAAAAATTCAAATATTTTGTAAGTGCTGTTGAATTTTTAGATGTGACGCTTAAAATATAATAACTAAATGTGCAAGCCTTCCATGCTAAATCCGAGGACGTTAACCCATTACTTGCCAAGGCCAGCTTTGGTTTTAAAGATATTTTTAAATAAAGATTACCGAAAATATTTCAAATTTTCCCCATATAAACACACTTTGGGTACTAGGCACCAGAAGGCACCGTCGCAATGTGGCTGAAATTTCGATTTCATTGGCCAAAAGTCTAACTTTTTAGTCACCGACTTTGCAAATTTTTACGCCATTTTTCAGCTCATATATCCAAATTAAGGTAACCAAAAAATTAGATTAAACTATTGCTAATTGTGGGCGTGGCATGCTGTCAAACTCAACTCTTTTTTTAACCTCAGAAAAAGGTGATTTTTTTTTTGTTTTTTAATCAAAAATAAATGCTTACTACTCGCAAGTTATCATCGATAATGACATACGGTCCTTTTCACAAGGTTGGTAGGATTGTAGTCTGGCAACACCCGGTGTGGAAAGACGTCAAAAGTTGGAGGGTGCTTCTTGTTAAACTTAAAAATTAAGTTTCATTATAAATATAGTGTTTTTATTTAACAAAATCTTTTAACTATAACTGAGAAGAGCTGCGTTTTGTGTAGCAATTGCAGTATGCCACCAAAATCACGATTGAGTATAAGTAAGAAGAAAGTTATTAGTGGTCATTGTCAAATGCAAGTGCTAGATGATGATGATTCAATTCAATGCGATGCTTGTGAGAGAACTCTCCACTCTCTTTGTACAAAGCTTGACAAAAAGCAATAAGAAAAACTAATAAAAAAATACATCTCTTGAATATAGGTGTCATTGTTGTGAAAATAGTAGTGAGAATTCAGTCTCAACTGATTTACAAGAAATAAAAGCAAAACTACGTCTGGATTCACACAAGGCAATTTTTGTTGCGCAACTTTTTTTCAATTCTCTTTTAAAGTTGCCTTAATGTTCACACAGAGAAATTTATTGCCGCAACTTTTCGTTTTCTTTTACTTTCAAATTCTTACATTTTTGACAGTTCACTTCATTAGCTTGTGTAAAAAGAATTTATTATTGGTCCAACCTGAAAAATCTATTTGTGTGAAAAAATGGAAGTCAAAGAAAAAATGAAATAATAAAAAAAAATAATAAAAACAAATACTAAAAAAATAATAAAATAAATGATATAATAATAATTTTCCACAGCGAAGCAAATAATAAAAAGAAATGTAAAATAATAAGCTGCAGCTAACTTCGTGTTTATAATTAAGAATTGTACAACAAAATGAGTTGCCGAGTACAAGCAACTCCGTACCAAATACCACTCTTCTCTCCCCTCTCTCCTACAAACTCAAGAATTGCGCAACAAAAGTTGCCTTGTGTGAATTCGGACTAAAGCAGCTCGATCAACTGGATGAAATAACAACATCAAAACAAGTTATGTTCAAACAATATGACATTATACTGAAGGGAGTTGTTGCTAATAAGGAAAAATTAATAGCTTACAAAAAGAAAATGCCATGTTGCGTGAGTTTGTTGTTTGTTATTTAAAAGCATCTGTTAAACTTTTAAATGAGGGAAGAGTTAGAAATGATTGTATTATAAATGGCATTGTTGTTGATACCAAAGAAACAAATGCGATTGATTTTGTGGTAGAAATTGCTGAGAAAGTTGGTGTAAATATTGTTGCGGATCAGGTTGAAGAAGCATATTTTTTACATAATAAAAATAAATCTAACAATAAAAATGCCACAAACAAGAAATCAATTGTTGTCAAATTTGCTAAAAAGATTTACAAAGACAAATTCATGGCTGGAAAATCTAAACTAAAAGAACGTTTTTGTTAACGATTTCTTGTGTAAGGAGTCTATGGAGCTATTGAATTATGCAAAAACTGTTAAAGATATGGGTTATAAATATGCTTATGTCAAAGGAAGTAAAATTTTTGTTAAAAAAGATGACAAGTCTCGGACAATTTTCATAAGATCGATGGATGATGTCGATAAAATTTTATTGAAGTCATCACAGGGAGGTGCATCGACGTCCGAAAGTGGACATTTAGCTTCTGTGGATGATGAGAGGTCGGAGGGTGAGGAGGATGTTGCTTTTATGTCACCAAATTGAGTATTTAATTTTGTTCTTAAATAATTGTATTAATTTTACACTTTTTTTATTAAATGAATAGTTTAAATTATTTTTCCAATCTTAAATCATATAATGATGTTATTTCTAAAATAAATTACAATTTTTTTAATATAGTTTCTGTCAACGTAAGAAGTGTTTCGTCATTAACCAAATTCAATAAATTTAAATCGCTTTTAAGTCAGTTGCATAAGCTTCCTGATATAATTGCCGTTCAGGAACCATGGTTCAGCAGTTAATTTATATTCAGTTAATTTATTTTATATATTTTATTTTTAAATTTATTTTTAAATATATCAATGGAATTGGTAATTATTCAATTCAATTTCAACGAAATGTACAACTCACGCATAGGATCACTAGTCAGAGTCAAAATATAAGCGTATCAAGATGCCGCCTGGAGTTATCCAAACAACGAATACGTTTAGCTGGATCTGTTCAATTTAATATGTTGCCAATATCGCTTAAGAGAACATTTTCTCTTTCATCATTTAAAACAAAACTTGAACGATTTTTATTAAATAATCTAGAAACACTTCTTTCGTAAAATTAAATTTTTAAATTTTTATGCAAGTAATAAATATTATTATGTAAGCAGCTTACACTAGTTGCCTTCTTGCCTCTCTAATGCCATTTTGGTGCTGAGGCATTAAACAAAAAAATGTAAATATTATATTCTTTGTAAATAAATATTAATAAATAAAAAAAAAATTGTTGTAAGTGGTCACAGCCCTGCCGTTTTATATTAGGGGCGTTGTGAAATATTTATTAACTACTATATTTTTGTCAAATTTCAACTTTAGTGGAACAAGAAACGTATACCACCCGGAAAAAGGTGAAAGTGTCCTCTTTAACCCTATATATATATACTTCTGCACCCAAGACGACCCGTGGGTAGAACACTTTTTCCATTTTAATGAAATTACTCAAAAAAAATTTTAAATTACGGAAGTAGCATTTGAATACAAACTCAACTGCTAAATATATTTCAGCAATAACAGTCGCAAATAAAAATATTCAGAAAAATATGGAGAGCTTCAGTTATAAAGAACTGGCCGAAGAGTATTTTAGAAACAAAAACCAGGAAGATGTCCTTATTTACGTTAAAATGATTAATAAATAAATTATCTAATTTCATCAAAGCACTAAAAAAAACGCAGAAATAACACAGAACAAAATATGGAATATGTTTAACGAAAAGAAAAACACTCCGTTTGTTTTTTTTTTTTTTTTTTGATTTTTGCGATTTTAATGTTCTTAAAGCAATGATATTTACAGTTTTTTGCAACAGCCAAGACTATACTTAAATGTTGAATACAAAGTAAATAGAAATTTACTGTTATGAATTCAGCAAGAAAAATCTTAAACGTTAAGGCAGATAATAAAGTGAATTAAATCATTAATTAAATGATGAATATTTAAATGAACTAAAGTTAAATTATAAATTACAAATGGTTTAAATTACAATTGTGGCCAAACAGAATATTTGCAATCAATAATTGAATCAAATGAATAATAATTATAATTGCCTTTGATTGTTATTCAAGTACGAAAAATATAGTATTAGCAAAAAATAATAATAAAAAGAACCTCCCATTGATACAAACTCTATTAAAATCTGTTGCAGTTTTTATTTTTAAAAGGTTTTTTTACCCACCTATGTATGAAATATTTTAATAAATAAGAAAGATTCAAAAAATAAAAACCCTTATTTTCATATGAAAATCACAATCATTGCGCTAATGTTCAGCAGATTTATTTTGCTAAAATTAACAAATTTTACAGCAAAAAATTATAAATTTTTTTGTAGTGATAGCAAGACTTTTAGATAATATTACTATTACTAATTTAACAGCAAAAAAATTTTAATTTTTCATTAGTAATAGCAAAATTTCCAGTTGATTTTACTTTTTTTTTAGTGTAGAAATTTTTTTGAGTGTAAACATTTTACAAAAATCCCATTATTACAAAATGCTTATAATTATTATTAAAATCCAAAAAAGTGAAAAAAATTTAAAAGTTCAACTTTGACCTAGAATTCCTTAAAAAGTACTCAATCAATTTTAATGAAATTAAATCTGATTAAAGTCAACTAAATATCTATCCATTAAAAAAATTTCTAAAACATTTTGATCGGTCCAAAAGTTACAGAATTTTGGCCAATGAAAACCGATTTTCAGCCACTGTGCGTCGGATCGAGCTACAAAATGGAGACCGCATTTATGACAGCAAACCTCATATTTTAGACAGGGCATATATATAAATTTAAGAAAAAAATTTTTGCGACCAGTCTATTGTACATAATATGTACATATATATTTTACATTTTGTCATATATGTTTTTTTTTTTTGTAAGTAGCGGTACCATTTTCATACATATTGACTGTAGTTCTGTAAGTGATTCAGCAGTGTGATGAAATAGGTTTATTTAATTTTCAAAAGAACTTCTGTTGTCATCTAAACGACTCCAGAAATCTCCAGAACTTTTACCTCGCAACATGCCAAGGGTGGGTCTGAGTACATTCCCATTGTGCAGCCAGAAGGAAAGCCTAGACGTAGCCAATTTAAACGCTGCCACAAGCCAATTAAATGGATGTGCCAAAAGTGCAATGTTCATTCGCATCCTCATTGCTTTAAAGCGGCTATGCCCACCGCTTGAGCTCGCGAGCGAAAAAAGCTTTTTCTGCTTTTACATGTACACATAAAGAGCTTTGTGCTTTCACACATACGCGAAAGGTCGTAAGCAATCGGGTCAGCTAGAAAACATTCGTGCAATGCTTGCGCTTTAATTTGTTTTACGACTGTTGATCAGTTGTCACAAAGACTTCATGCGAGAAAATGTTTAATCATGTTTGGGAAAATGATTTTTTGTTTACGCAAAACAACGTTGGCGAGCCAGTATGTTTGGTATGCCAACGCAATGTTAAGCGTAACCACAAATTTAATATCGAAAGCACTACAGGTCTTGCCATAAAGAATATTTCGATATTGTAGATAAGGAAAGAGAAATTTTTATTGCTAATTTGAAAAAAAAGTTGTTGAAGGAGAAGCAGGAAACATTTTAAATAATGATGTTGAAAAAACGTCTTTTGTTGTTTCGCTTGTGTTATCAAGACGGTGTCGTCCTTTTGATGATGGCATTTTTTTAAGGTGCTCGCTAAAGAAGTGCTAGGTTGTTTTGGAAGTAGGGGTAGAGATATGGCCAAAATTTTAGAAAAAGTACCATTATCAAGGAACACAATTACCCGATGGACAGAACAAATTAGTTCGTATATTTTTCCCTCACCAAAAACAGATTTAAAAATTGTAAATATTTCGCTCTATGTTTGGATGAGAGTACTGATATCAATAATATATGCCAACTAATAATATGCGTCAAGTCTGTTGAAAATTAATAACATTTGAGGAAATATTTGATGTAGTTGCTATGCGTGGACATGTTACTGGGGTAAATATATTGGAGCCATTAGAATCGCGCGTATTTGGTCATATTGATATCAACAAATTAAGTTCAATATGTACAGATGGTGCAAAGGTTATGGTTGGAACTAAAAAAGGGCTTGAAGGTTGTTTATCAAACAAAAACATAAATGTGCTGACATTCCATTGCATAATTCACCAACAAGCTCTTTTGCAAAAGAATTGTGCTTGAATAATGCCATGGACATCGCGGTAAAAATTATTAATCAAATAAAGGGTGGTTATAATGCCCTCAACCACATGAAGTTTAAATGCCTTCTTGATGAACTGGACTCCAACTACGGGGATTTACTTTTATATACTGAAGTACGGTGGCTGAGCATAGGCAAATGCCTGGAAAGATTATTTAATTTAAGAAAAGTAATAATTTTTTTTGAAGAGAACATGATGCCGAAAAATTTATTTCAGCTTTTAAAGACAAAGATTTTATTTTTGATTTGGCTTTCTTGTGCGATATCACTAAATTAATTAAATTTTTTTTGATTTAGTACGAATCAAAAACCATTTTAAAAAAATTTTCAAATATTGAACGAAACTAAAAATAAGAATATATCACACTTACCAACCTTAAAACAAATCTTTCATGAACATGAAGAATTTAACAGAATGGAAGAATATTCAAAAATAATAGAAACACTTTTGCAAAATTTTTGGTTCAGATTTAAAGACTTTGATGTTATCAAAACAAGCATAGATTGTATATTGCATACAAGAGGGTAGTCGAGCTCTTGTATGCAATATACAAGAACAAAAAATTGAGCTTCAGGAAGAATTAACACGAATGAGAGAAGATTTTCCAATTCCCTCTGAAAGTGGTGAAAATTTTTGGAAGCAAATAAAAGATGATAAGTATCCTAAGCTCAAAAATTAAATATATAAATTATATTCTATGTTTGGGTCCACGCACAATTGTGAGTCAGCCTTTTCTACCATGAAAATATTATTAAATAAATACCGACATAGATTGGCCGATAACAATCTTTCAGATCTCATTCGAATTAAAAATTATGAGAGTGAAATAGATATAGATGAACTAGTGCGTTCCTCTTAAAATGTGTACAATTACCGAAATTTTAGGAAGTCTCAATCTTTATTTTTAACAAAAATAATATGTAATTTGTAATGCAAAGATATTTAATGTCAGTTGTGGCGAAGTGCGTCACTTTTGCACCACACTGTTTGCCGAATTAACAATAAAAGAGCTTTTACGCATACCCAACACACTCGAACAAATCGCATACATTGACGTTGGGCATATGTAGCTGCTTTAAAGCGTACCATCAACAGTATTTGATTTTTTGTCAATAGAAAAAGTATAATTTCTAAAATTTATGTAAGAAATATATGTATTTACTGCAACCAAGATTTGTGTTAAAACTTATTTTAATGACAATGCTACATATTGTGATGACAATAAAAATTACATGTCAAAAATATGATTTCAGAGTATTTTAAAGCAATGAATAGGTATGGTGAATAACGGATTGGTTTTGGATTCAGATCGGACGACTTTTATGTTTCGCGGCCGAAAACGGGTTAAAAACTTTCAAATAATTGTTGTTTGACATATAAGTATGGTTTATGTATTTTGACCATGTTGAACAAATTGCCATTTTGGATGTTGCAAACTTATTTTCAAGATGCTTTTTAAAAGACAAATTGTAGTTTAAATCCATTCCTAAATATCTATAGCTGTTGACAATTTCTATACATTCTTCTCCATAATTCCATTTCAACTTTTTGGATATTCTCGTACCACTCCCGAAAACCAACATTTTTGATTTAGCCAGATTAATAGCATGTTCAGACGGCAAAATGAACCACTTGATTCGCTCTCTGAATCATGATTGTGCACCTTGGTGTTCAGACGAGTGTTCTTGTTTCATTTTGACGTTTATATTTTTTGTACAAATATTTTAAGGCAACATCCTTCTACACTTTACATTTCACTATTTAATTTTTTCAATTTTTATTTGAATATATTTATGTAAATATATACTTTTTATTTGTTAAATGTTTGTTTATTTTATTGCACACATTAATTTTTTATTTTTTCTTTGCTTATATATTTTTGACAGCTAGTTCAGATAAGCTAGCGATAATTTTTTTATAAAAATTGGAGATGACAGTCAATTTTTCCAGGTTCACAACTAGGTTCAAAATGAAGCAAGTAGGTTGCTCTCAAAATTTTCCAATTTTCTTATGCGACAGATATTTAAATAGTGTAATACTTGATTTTATTTGCTTTCATGTGTTTTTTTTTCCTATAATCAGTTAGGAATTTTTACATGTTTTTACGAAATCTAGCTCATTGCCAGTTAAACCATTTTTGTTTGGGCTGAAAACTATGTCATCAACTGGAGTTTTACGTTCAAAAATGGTAGCGTTAGTTTGTTGTTTCAGATTTTCAGAGTACTTGAAAGCTAATTTATTGTTCCACCGAAGTCTTTGTGAGGCAAATTCCGTCAATAACCGGTTATTTCCAGATAAAGGGCTTCGAATACTTAAGTCAAGCGGCGTGTGGTCAGAGTAAGGTTTACAATCAATACTAAAATGATCAACGCACTTGAGAAAACTCTGCGAGCAGATACAGTAGTCTATAAAAGAGCTACCCCTTCCACCACAAAAACTAAATTCACCCTGTTTATCACCAACTGTCGCACCATTAACTACTATGCCACCAAAACTTTCAACTAATTCGAGGAGTCTTCGCACCTCGCTTAAATGTGAGTTTAGCGAAAACAAATTGTTTTTTTGAATGTGTACTCATATACAAACATATTTGTTTCAGAGTTGTTTTATATTTTAGTTTGTTATATTGGAAAAGTTTAAATAGTTAACTCGTTGCTTGAATTCTCATTGGATTGGTTTCACAGCAAAGCTATATGAATCTAAAATTACTAAATTTTTTTTATCTGTTAGCTATGCAAAATACGATGAAATACGTTTTGCATATATTAACAATGTTTAATAATTATATGGACTGTGAAGGAAAAGTACATGAAAAACCTATTAGAATTGCAAAAAAAAAAATTAAAAACGGGCTTTTAAAACAACCGCTTAGGAAGAAAAAGTTTTTTCGCAAACGGTATCCCGGATTAATAAAAATTAGAACGAACGTCTTACTATTAAGATCAGCCCGGGCTGTGGCTGAAAATCACTTTTTAAGAAAAATTCGAATATTTTGGGAAGAAAAGCTGTTCAAAAAATTAATTACTCAGAGTCTTTCGTAAGAAAATTGAAAAAGAAGGCAGGAGTCAGATCGTATAACGTACAGAAGGTTTGGATAGAAACTCCAAGAAGAATGTCCAGGCAGTAAAACGTGCTTAAAAACGTAATCGTAATTTCATCAACAAATGGAAGCTCGCGAACAATTTAAGACATTAAAAACTAAAACTCACAAAAAAAATTTCAGTTTGACTGGCTTTTTGTATTTTTGGGAAAAGAAGCAGTTCATATCTGACAACAATACGATTAATACCGGTTTTTACATTAAATAAAACAGACTTCTTCCATTCCAAAAGCAATATCTGCGTTTGTTGGTCTGATCTTACATGACGTAATGCTGTTAAGTGATACCAAGAAAATAATATCAATTTTGTATTACGCGATGCGAGTCCACTATCTGCCCAAAACTAAGGCCCACAGAGATATTGGGCTCTTGCAGAAAGTGTGATGAAGAGTAAATAACAAGTCACCAACAATACCACATTTTTCTCGAAAATGTATATGTCATCGCAATCAAATATTTTGTAGGTTAAGCTGAATAATAATTTTATATAACTGTGTAGAACTGTTTTGTAAAAAAAAACGCATTGGTACTTCTTAACTCGAACCTGTGTACTCTTTTCACATTGTTCTCATATAATAGCTCTTGATATCTAATTGAAAATGTTGACATTTACGTTAAAATAGAAATAATTATTGCAAAGCTTTTTAATCTATATAAATCATATATTCTAGATAGATACTCGTTAGATGGTGCCACCTACTGTATCATAGTCACACTAAGGAGCAAAATGAAGTGCGACATAAATAAAATAATATATCGATTTATTTATAACATGCGTTTATTATGGACATGTATGTATATATGTATATTATTTCAAGTTTTTTGATATTTGCAATTTTTACAACAGTAGTGTCAATTTGTAACACTTTACGATCCCTACAAGAAATGAATGACCGAAACTAACACATAAACAATTTTTGTACTAACACACTTGCAGTTTTTTCTATTTGAAAAACATATGACTGTCATTGTTGATGTTGTAGAGTTGTTTTTTAAATTTTTTTTTCGTTAAACAGCAATATTTGTGAATTTCCGGGTACTATTCATTACATTATTATTTGGCTGTCGGAAAGTGAAATTAATTGTGGTGTTAACTTAAATTGTTAAAATAAACAAAAATATAGACATAAATAAAGTTAATGCTTATATTTAAAAAAAAAAGCTGATTATTTAAATGATTCAACTGATATCGTACACAGAATGGTTAAAGAGTTTAATATGAAAAATAACTGCCCGGGATTCTAATAAAAGAAAGGGAGGTTCAATTGGTTTGGCGGCTACAAGTTTAGGTTTAGGAAAGGTAAGTAATTAATTAAATTAAAAGTTCAAGTTAATTTTTGTTGTTTCTTTAGGACTCTTCAAAATTTGTAAGTGTATTCGTTAGTCTCATTCTCAATTGTTTAAACGATCAAGATTTACGTGTCCGGTATTTTGCGTGTGCGTAACGTGGTGGCACATCCTTCATTATACCCTTCTTCCCCGATTTATTTGCTGCTCGCTTCTTGTGGCCTATTCCTGTTGGATCGTTTGCTTAAAGATATTGTTATAGAATCTTCACAAACTTTCAATCTAGAAGCTTTTATACCTCTTCTTAAGGAACGCATTTATTTAAAGAATTATATTGTGCGACCATATGTTATATCCTGGATTTCGGTTGTGAATGGTTATCTATTTGACTGATATTATTGATGGACTTTTTATGATGTTCGAAGATAATACACAAGAAATACAAATGTGTGAAACTACGCAGTGCGCATGGAAGACACTATAATTATATTGATAATACATGCGCAATCACCAAATGAACTTATTAAGGTAATGCACTGAAATTTTATTAAAAATTATATCTAGAAACAAAGTAAATCTTCCTTGCAAAATTTTACACCAATATTTATGTATATCTATCTCTCAGTCTATTGCCATAACATGGATACGGGAGTTTGTTTTAATATTTGGCTCGAATGTTTTAGTTTATGCCATTCTACCATGTCTGGAATATAATGGTGATAATATGAAGAATACATATTAAGGAATGTGCAGTATCCGTAAATACATCCATAATGAAATTAGTCTCCTCAAAAGAACAAAGATCTCAGAATATTCAACAAATTGATTTATGGAGGTATTATCACAATATCTCACACACGGTTCTGTACAAACAAAGGTAGCAGTATTTGAAGGATACATCAATTTTCCAAATGAAGTATATCAGTTTTGGCCGAAATTGTTAATTCGCAACACTCAAAATAATATAAGTTTTTGATATATAGGTCAGTGTTATAATAAATTGTTTTCTTTAAGAAACTCCTGATTTCAATAAGGCCCATTACCGAAAAAATTTCTATTGAGTTTAGTCAATTTATTCAGTGCTAAGTTACGTACCACTCTGAAGGATGTTTCGAGTGAAGAGTCAGCAAAGTTGTTTAAATGTCTGTATTAAGTTAAGTTCATTGTCCTGTTTAAACATTGTCTTTATGTCTATTAGCTCAAAGTTATCAACACGTTTCGGAATTAGTGGTATTGTTGGGTTTTTAATATTGTAATATTTAATGATTAAAAAATTATTTAATCGAGCTCAAGGTCGTATTTTCAAAAATTATTTCTTTAATTTTATTCCAATATTTCGCTATTCGTCGAATAGCATCCTCAGGGATTTATATAAATGATAGAAACTTTGTTCTACGCGATGACCGAAACTTCAGTCAGTAGTGACAGTCATATGACCGTCACTGTTCTTGTAGGGATGTTATAAAAATCGCAGAATATTGACATATGTAGACTTTATATATATATATATATATATATATATATATATATATATTTATTTAATATACATACATATGTATGAATATGTTAATATTACACACAAAAAATACAACATCAAGAGTAATTGTTATGTTTTTTAATAAGTTAATAACTAGGTACTTTATCATTGTTTTTGATGTTGGTGATTTTTTGTATTATAACCATACATACACACCCATGAAACAAATTCTACAAACACAACAAGTACAGCTATGGCAAAAAATACAAAATTTAGTATAACAACCATAACAAGTACAATATAGAAACTTCATATTTTTTCAATACTTCTTTACTTTTTCAGTGATGTCTCGGGCCCTATTAATCCGATACTGATGATCTTAAATAGCAAACTTATCAGGATGTTAATGAATCATCTTCACAAAAAATGAGCACTCCCGCTAACCTATTGAGGACGTGATCATGATTTCCTCTCCGCTTGTTACTCGTATAAGGATCAAAAATTGTTACGATTGATTTCTAGATGCATAGAGTAAAATTATAAGAATATGTAAAACTACTTATGTTCAACTTAATATTTGTACGCAAAAAAAAAATATTAAATTTGTATTCAAACAGTTTTTTTTTATTTACTCAATTTACATTTTTTTATTCTATTTTCTGCACATGTACAATAATTCAAATGTTTTGCAACACTAAGAGTTTAACGTTAATGTTATCGATAATACTTGATACCCGGTTACCTTAATCAACTTCTGCATTCATCTGAATTGCAATTTCATTATTTCAACAACCTCACTTCCTTTTTAAAAGTTCAACGTGCCTGAACAAGTTTCAAGTAATTAATTAAAACAGTGACAATAAAGTTAAGAAAATATCTTTAATTAGTACCGTAATCTTGAAGTTAAGGTACCTGACAAACCGTGTTTCATTAAAAAAACAATTATACTATTCCGGCCAAAAATTTTTTAAGAAACGTTTTAAGGTAAGATTTTGCGAAATTATATAAAGAAAAGAAAATATATCGAAATCTCAATCTTCCAGTTGCCACGTGCAACTCATTTAGGTGTATGGAAATCCCATGCTCAATCACCAATATATTTGAGAGCAAACCACTGAAATCAGTTTTATAACTTCATACTATTCACAAGTGGTCAGAAAACGCAGTTCATACTTCTGATTGGTACATTTATATAGTTCACCCATACCACACGCTAAATGGACCGAACGCTATAATTAACTTCGACGCGGTAGTAGCATTATCACCGAACACCGGGACCGCAATAGTTTCATTATTAATTTCATTTTGGCATTTTTGCTAGAGGCATGAGATTAGTTTTCTATTGTTATGCGAGCATATGAAACTAGAGAAAGAACCACGCCACGACTGAAGATAGCCGCAAAGAAAAAAAAACACCATGCCTCGTCTATCTAGACTTCATATAAAAACAGTATATATATCGATCCAAAGCGTAACATAGAAATGGCGCCCAACGAATAAAAGAACAAATGTATAAGCGAAGTCCAAATTTTTAAAAGAAAAACTTTAATTTTATTTTCAGTATTCTACATAAACGTTATTATGAAAAACCATTGATAATTCCATCGGAAAATTTCATTCGAAATATTAGTCCCAGTAAATTGAATAACGAAAATTCAATCTGAGTTGCAATACTTCCATGATAATTTCTTTAAAAATAACGTAACGGATATATAAATTTGAGTATCTCAACATCTTGAAATTTACAGGATAGAATTTTGTTAGTCCAGATTTTACAATCTAAATGTAGTAAGGTCTTGCTGCAACAATTTTATATCCAACCAAATATATAATAAATTTTATCTATATACTTGACACTAGTCCCGATAACATATAAACGGTTTTCGTTATCGAGTTGCAGTTTGTTTTATAGAAAAGAGATTTAGATACATATTTGTTATTACACAGTAGAGTACTTACATCATCATAATATGTCGTTAATGAGTCGTTTTTGTTTAACAATATTGCCATTAACTTAACTTAGTATAGTCAGAATAAATTCAATGAAGTTTATACTTTGCATACTAAAATTCTAGCCCTTAGCCTGATAATTTGCTGCATGGATTTATGCAATCATTAACTTGGATGAAAATTTATTAAACTCTTAAATTCTTAAAAACCTAAAATTCTTCTTTGATAGTTTTAAGTAATATGAATACGCGACATAATTCTCGCAACACACCCAGTAGTAGAGTAACTAATATTAATAATAGCAATAAAGCACAAAATAGTAGTACAAAAAGTCGAAGTGGTAGTTCGAGAGGTCGTGGTAACCAATAATTCAACAGGGAACCTGTTCAATTCTCCTTTTCAAACCATCTCTAATTTGTTACGTACGCCAAATAGAGACAATTCTCTTGATATTGCTGTATCACAAATACCTGTCAGTAACCCAGAGTCAAGAAGTACGTCTTTAATAGGCCTTAATGTTCATGTTAACACACCATCAGAAACTTATAATAATACTTTTGAACCTAACTTCAGTAATAATCAAAATTCCCCAAACTGTACTCCAGCTGTCATTATGGAATCTAATTCAAATTATTTACCTCCATGTGAACTAGCTCACAAGAGTGTCCCAAAATTACAAAATACCACCAATGCAATAGGCCCCATAATAATAGCGCTTCAGGAAACTATTTTAAGTACGCAAGAAGAGTTTCGAAAGGAGTTGATCTCCATAAAATATACAGTCGTTACATTAAGTCAAGCCAATCCTGGTTTACAGTCTGGTTCTCAACCTGTACAGCCTGTGCAATCAAATGCCAGTGCTAATAGTAATAATACTAGTTGCTGTTCTGTCCGTCCGATAAAAGTTAAGGAATGGAACGTCAAATATGATGGAACTGGTAGAGTATCCGATTTTCTATTTAAAATAGAAACGTTAAGTACACGTTCTAATTGTACTGAAGACCACATTATGGATAATATACACATGTTGTTATCAGGAAAAGCAGAAGAATAGTTCTGGATTTTTATTAAATAGAATCCGAATGCCAATTAGCCCTTTTTCAAGTATTCTATTTCTAGACAATTCGGTTCTCTAGAAAATGACCATGATGTTGTAGTGAAAATTTCCCTTCGAAAACAAGGCACACGAGAGCTATATGACGGGTTTCACACCGCTATAGTTTCAATGAATGCTAGGTTAGGTGAACCCATACCGAAACATAAGTTAATTGAAATTATTAAGAAAAATTTGAATCCAAATCTGAAATATATGCTATTCAATTCAGAGTCTGATAATTTAGAAACTTTTAGACAAACTGCTAGAAGAGCTGAAAAAGTTTTAGCAGATAATAAATATCAAACACCATTTTCTTCTGGTCGTCATATTAATGAGATAGGTAATTTTGAAGACGAGCCATTCGTATCAATCATCGTCAGGCTGACTATTCCAAGCTACAATGTTGGAACTGCTCGAAAGTCAGAAATATATTTTGTTTCAAATGTGGACAATCGGGAGTTACTACTCCGAAGTGTCCTAATCAACACGTGGGAAACTTCAAAAAGAGCGAGGTGTTAACCGGGGACTCTCGTTCTTCCCGTTAGATCCCGAGTCTACCTTTTTAAATGAAAACTGTCAACAAAATCACAAATAGTTAACAAACTACACCCAGATTTTACAACCAAAAAAATATGACAAAAACTTCCAAGTAAATTTAGATTTCCCCTTTTTCGTTCATCGCGATTCAATTTATAAAACAACAAAAGCTAGAATTTGCAACACCACTCCTTCAATGATCTTAAAATGTAGAAGAAGATATAAAATTCATAAACAGGTTCATAGAAATTTAGAAAGTTATCGTCTTTGTAATGTAAATGACGACCGACCATTCGCCAAAATACAAATCTCTGACGAAGAAATTTTAGGTTTGCTAGATTCAGGAGCTAGCGTATCTGTGCTAGGAAACAATTGTTTACCATTTCTTGCAAAGCATAATGTCAATATTAAACCCTTTCAATCATCAATTTCAATTGCTAATGGTTCTAAGCAGTGTGTAATTGGATTTTGCCCATTACCTGTAACTTATAAAAACGTTCTGAAAATTATAGATTTTTATATAGTACCTACGCTCAAACAAAATGTGTATCTCGGAGTAGACTTTGGGAGAGCATATGCATTAGCTCCCGAAATTATTCCAGAAATAGACGAGATAGAAATGAATCAGGTAGATGAGTCTAATTTTCACAATTTAACCGACGAACAAAGATTAGAATTAAATAAAGTTATATTGAAATTTCCTTCATTTTCAAAGATAGGTTTAGGTTGCACACCATTGGTGGAACACGATATCGATACTGGGAAAGCGATGCTAGTAAAACCGAAACATTTCCTCCTTTCGCCTCCCAGGCAAGATGAAGTATACACTGAAATCGATAGGCTTTTGAAAATGAATGTTATTGAGGAATCTATTTCTCCATGGTGCAGCACAGTAGTTCTTGTTCGAAAACCAGGGAAGGTACGCCTTTGCTTAGATTGTAGGAAAGTTAATGAGCTAACAAAAAGGGACTCATACCCCTTGCCTCACATCAATGGCCTTTTGACTCGACTAAAAGACACTCATTTTATAAGTGGAATTGACATTAAAGATGCTTTCCTTCAGATCAAACTCAGTGAATCCTCGAAGGAAAAAACCGCTTTTGCTGTCCCAGGTACAATGGACCACAAACCATGAGCCGCCTAATGGACAAGGTAATACCTTCGAAACCGTGAAAAATGTATTTATATACCTTGATGATTTGTTGGTTTGTAGCGCAGATTTTGAATCCCATATACGCCTTTTAACAGAGGTAGCAGAATGTCTCAGAAGTGCTAACCTAACCATCAATGTAGAGAAAAACAAATTTGAAAAGCAAAGAAATAAAATATCTAGAATATCGAGTAGGTCAGGGATGTCTGAAAGCAGATCCAGAAAAGATCGAAGCCATCAAAAATTTTCCATTGTCGAAAACTCCCAGACAGCTCCGTAGGTTTATTGGAATGTCAAACTGGTATAGAACTTTTATTAAGAACTTTGCTGATCTATCAGGACCACTAACGGACTGTTTACGAAAATCTGTCAAACCTTTCAAGCTATCTGCATATGGCATCGATTCCTTTAATCGAATTAAAGAAGCTTTATCCTCCGCTCCGGTACTCGCGCAACCAGATTTCAACCGGGAATTTATTATTCAGTGTGATGCGTCAAAAATAGGTGTTGGAGGTGTACTGTACCAAAAGGATGAGGAAGATAGGCACAACGCAACTACACCGTTACTGAGTTGGAGTGCATGGCAGCTGTCGTTTGCGTAAAAAGATTTAGGCCAAGCCTTAAATGGTTAATGAATCAGAAAGACTTAAATGGATGTCTGGCACGATGGAGCCTGAAGCTTCAAGCTTTCGATTTCAAAATTGAACACCGTAAAGGATCCTTCAATATTGTACCTGATACGTTATCGAGGTTTGATGTGGACGAAATAGAATTGAAAAGCTTAGCGATGGAAATCGATCTAAAATGTCCCGAATTTGATAATGACGAATACACAACCCTTAAAACCACAATCAGAGACAAAGCGGATATTTTACCGGATTTATGTGTAAGAGATAACCTGGTTTTCAAACGTGTGAAATTTAGATTTGAGGCCGAAGACGAAGAAGACTGTTTGTGGAGACTATGGATATCAAAATCTTTAGCTGAGAAGGTAATGGATAGTGTACAGGATGGTATTTCAGGATGTCATGGAGGTTATATGAAAACACTGTCAAGGATTCGGCAAAAGTACTTTTGGCCAACTATGTGTAAAGACATTCGTCAGTATGTAAAGCAGTGCGAAAATTTCAAACTGATAAAAGCTCCTAACCATACCCTAAAACCACCCAAGGGGAACGCCTTCATTACAAGTCGCCCTTTTCAACGCTTATATTGCGATTTTTTAGGTCCATACCCGAGATCAAAGTCCCTAAACTTTTCCCTTTTTATTGTTGTCGATCATTTGACGAAATATCTCTTCCTGAAACCGATGCGAGCCGCTACCTCATTAAATATTATTGATTTTTTCCAAAATACGGGTTTTCCGGCTTACGGAGTCCCTCAATTTGTGCACAGCGATAATGGCAAGCAATTTGTCTCAAAAGATTTCCAAGATTTTCTGTCGCAATATGGAGTTGCTCATATTAAAACTGGTCTGTACTCACCACAAGCCAATGCGAGTGAACGGGCTAATCGTGAAATAATTTCTAAAATACACGTTTTTTTTTAAAAGGACAACCATCACCAGAACTGGGTTCGTTGTATCCCACAAATTCTTTCAGTGCTGCATAGCGACTTTCACTCTGCCATAGGATGTTCACCTTTCTATGCGCTTACTGGACAAAATATGATTCAACATGGATCAACATATGAAATCTTAGATAAACTCGGCTGCTTACAAGATGAATATTTTGATGTCTTAGCCAATGCGAATAAGCTGGGTCGTATAAGACAGAAAATAGGAACTAACCTAGAAAAAGCTCACGAAAAATCTGGGAGAGTATATAACACAAGGTCCAAA
The DNA here is from genome assembly GCA_963682025.1 of Cordilura impudica. Lineage (NCBI taxonomy): Eukaryota > Metazoa > Arthropoda > Insecta > Diptera > Scathophagidae > Cordilura > Cordilura impudica. Next base: position 220,333,633 of record OY821520.1, read on the forward strand.
CCAGTTCACTTTCGTGAAAACCAAGAGGTCTTCGTTAGGAATTTTCACCAAATTTTTTTTTTCAAAGGCAATAAATGCAAAATTTTTACCGAAGTTTTTAAAACGTCGAATAAAGAAGAAAATAGGAAATGCGCTATACGACGTAGAAAACCTCAAAGGCAAACTCATAGGTAGATACCATGCGTCCGATATCCGTCCGATATTTCCTTCACAACTGCCCGGCTTTGTGGGTAGTAGGTCGAGCCACACGTAAAACGTAGTGTATTATGAAAAACGCAGTTCATACTTCTGATTGGTACATTTAGATAGTTAACCCACACGCTAAATGGACCGAACGCTATAATTAATTTGGAAAGAAAGCATTATCACCGAACACGAAGATCACAGTTGGTCCATAATAGCTACAATCTCATTTCCACATGCGTAACTACCTAACTAAATCTTACATGACTATAATAAACGCTATAATTAATTTGGAAAGAAAGCAATTCTAAGCAACTTCGACGCGGTAGTAGCATTATCACCGAACACGAAGATCACAGTTGGTCCATAATAGCTACAAGCTCATTTCCACATGCGTAACTACCTAACTAAATCTTACATGACTATACACAGAAAAAAAAACAACTATTTTATTTGTAGTAAATTTCATTATACATACAAATTTAAAAGTTTGACTAAATATTAAATCCTACACTTTTGATTTGTTTTAGATACAACAATTCTCTACATAGTACTATAAGACTCATTTACATAATAATTTTTACTCTTTCATTTATAAAAAAATTATTTATCATACATTTTGCTATATTATAATAATTATCCAAAGTTGCTAATTCCTAATTCTTATAACTTTTTGTTTATTAACATCAGCTTGTTGTCTCCCTCTCTCATGGAAGTTATACATATATTGCTTACAATAAATCTTTATTATCAACAACTACTCTAATTGACATTTAGTCAAAGTCCATCTGTTGTTTTAGTATGTCCGTCCGCTAATGTCTGATGTTAATATTCAACTTTTTACTATTAGTTGGAAACTAATGTGAATTGTCTATATAATTATTAATTAGTTTATTTCTATAAAAGGTGTACAAATATAAAATAGTGAATAAGTGTAAATTTAATTAACCACAATTTGATACTCAAGTTTTTTTTTAACCATAAATTGTACACATAAAATTGTTATTGTAATAAGTATGTAAAGTGCGCAAAAAACTTAATTTTACCAAAACACCTACAGCTAACAATCCAACCAAAAAAGGAACATCATTCGTTGCAGTCGAAAAGGGCCCTATTTGACCTCATCAATGTATAACACAATGTAAGTTCCAAAAAATTCAATAATTAAAATAATTTTGTGTATTTGCAATCTTTCTACATGATTTCTTATATTAATTTTTACAATAACAAATTCGTTAATGTGAGTTATTGAGCCTGGACAAGAACCCACTCTCAATTCATTATTTTTATATATTTCTAATTTGGATAAACCAGTTCACTGACCACATAACAAACATGTAATTTTTTTTTATTCTTTTAAAAATTTTGCCTATATACTTAAATATATGATTACAGTAAAGATCAAAACTGAAATGATATAAAATTTACGCTTATTAATACACAATTACATATTGTAAGTTTAATGTTTATTATCAATTGTTAGTTTTTATGTATTGTCGATCTTGTGTTGTAATAATAATTAGTTATTTATAGTTTATTATCAATTTTTATTTTTTTTTCTATAAGTTTATAAATACCTTAATATGAATTGCTAAATACTACAAATTACAAGAGAAATGATTAACATGAATCCCTGTAGTTAAATTATGTAAGGTCGGGTGGGAAAAATGTACTCCAGCGTCAACTACACCTGACCGAAGTTGAAATAATTTGGGACCGCAATATTTTTATTATTAATTTCATTTTGGCATTTTTGCTAGAGGCATGAGATTAGTTTTCTACTGTTATGCGAGCATATGAAACTAGAGAAAGAACCACGCCACGACTGAAGATAGCCGGAAAGAAAAAAAAACACCATGCCTCGTCTATCTTGATTTCATATAAAAACAGCTTATATCTCGATCCAAAGCGCACACTGGTGCGTATGGTATAAAAAATTGGAAGATATGATTTTATACTGTTTTTCCAGGTTAACCGTTGGAAAAAAATTTCAATAAATATTTTCTCACACTTTTTATATATATGTATATGATCGAAAAAATAAAAATTTAAAAAACTTTTTTGTGCTACAAAAATGAAAATCAAAAATTTTAAAAAAATTTTTTTTCTAGTTTACAAGGAAGAAAATTGTATACATGTATCGGTTCTGCCACATTTACATCTACAGCAGATGCAATCCAGTATACGTCTATTTTCAATTTAAAAAAAAAAGTATTTACATTTTTTTTTTTGTTTACACTAGGTCACCTTTTTACTGGTATAAATAAATATTAAATCTATGAAGTGGAAGCATAATAAGCATAACAGTAAAAAAGTACATAAAATTAGGCGCAAACCAAATTGGGACACTTAATGAAAATGCAAAAAAAAAATACAAACTGAATAACCCCATGATCAAAATTTTTATAATGGGTCTACAACGGGGACGAACTCCAAAAGATATTCGTCAGCTTATAATAAGCCACCATAAAAGAGGAAATTGGGTGCAAGAAGATGCAGAAAAACCAATTTATATGTCAGGCTAATAAAAAATTTTGGGATTGATAAAAACCCAAAGAAACGTTGTTTCCTAAAAATCAGCTATTAAACATAGAGGAGGCTCAGTGATGGATTGAGACTCGTTTTCCGCAGCAGGACCCGGCGTTCTCGATTTTATTGATGAAATTATGGATCAAAAGGTATATCGAAATATTTTGAAAAAAAAAACTTGGCTAGGTCGGTTGAAAGAATTACGTGTGTTGACATTTGGTATTTTTACCAAGACAACGACCTCAAGCACAAAGCTAAAAGGTAAGGTTGTGGCTTTTGCAAATTTGTGGGGTTATTCAACAGCTCTAAACTCAGTCCTGAATATTTCAAATAACTAGTACAATCAATGCGAATACGTCTTAAGATGGTGATTTTAAATAAAGGAATGCACACAAAGTACTAAGATTAGGTAGAAGTATGTTACTCTAAATCTTAAAATATTGTCCCACGGTTTGGTTTGCTCATGTTTATATTTGTATTATTCTTTCCTATTAATTTTTTAATATTTCTACTGTATGGATTTAATGTTTTTTTATACTAACAAGAAGCTATTAAAATAATCCACCATATAAAAGTAAAAACAATTTTATACCTTATTTTCTTAGTTGAAAAGATTCTTTTGGATTATCCCAGTTTGTTAAAAAATTTCAAAATAACCATTTTCGATCCCTGCATTATAAACCAAAATAAAATAAAAATAAATAAAATTTATATACAAGAAAAACTATTAATATGAGAATTACATTATATCTCGGGTCAATAACAATATAAATCTTAATCTATACATATAAATATATGTACTTCTGTTTAGTTAAGATTAATAAATAATGCTCTACGCACTGCGACCAATCTGATCTTTTGTGCAGCCCTTGGTTGTCCTAAATATCAAGGCTTCTTATAAAGCCAATTACTCTATTTGGCATGAGATACCATATGTCCCGGGGGGATACAGTGTATCCTCTAAGTGCAAGGGTTACTACTTAGTCTTGGACATTCACAGAGAATTTTTTCCACTGTTTCCACCCCTTATTCGCAGAACCTGCATGTTTGTATAACAGACTGACCTTTCTTTCGTAGATGATACCTAAGATTACAGTGTCCAGTAAAGAATCCCGTCAAGGTCCTTAAGTCCTTATCAAGGGAAAGAAATCTTTCCGATTGAACACTGGATTGAGCTATAAATATCTTAGCTTGCCGTTGGTCAGGACTTTTTTCCCAGTGTCGTCAAATTGTGATTACCTGCACTTCTTCATTTTTTCTTTGATATATACTGTTGGAACACCAAAGATTGTTTCCGGACCGATGAAGGGAATCTGCCCTTTCGTTGCCCTCATGTAATTCGTGTCCTGGAATCCAGCATAAAGTTAGTTTTTTGCATCTGCCTAATTGGTTTAGCACTTCGATGCAATCCAAGACAAGTTTAAACGTCACGTTGTGGGACATAATTGCCTTTAGTGCAACCTGACTGTCGGATAGTATATAAATGAGTGCTCTTTTTGTCTTTCTTCTAACGCATATATAAATAGGATGGGCAGTTTCCCATGGGTAAGGCTCGTTGAAAACTGGCACCAAATACGCCCGTGCCCGTGTCCCCATTTGATTGTTTTGAGCCATCCGTGAACCACATATGAGAACCCTGCTTCGGTTCCCAGGTCCTATTGGTCCATAAGCTATGTTCCAATATCATTGTTTTAAATTCTGTCATTGTTCTGTCCTTGACTCTCACCACCGGGTCGTTGGTGAAGTCTTGCGACTCTCATGTGATCCTTTAGGTCGCCGTTCTTCATGCTACCAGAATCCTGAAGTCGGAGGACACTCATGCACGCATCTTCGATGACCGAAATATGCAGTATCAATTGGACACGTTCTATTTGCCCCAGTGATACCAATACAGACAATGCGGTACACCTTGTTCAAGATTGCCTTAGCATTCGCTTGCTCAACCTTTGGCCACCATGCAAGAGCAGAGTAGGTAACCATTGGTGTAAAATAAGTTATCTGATCTGCTTGATTATCAAGACAACACTGACTCTTTATTGTAATTATATATAACTATATTGATAACATAATAGTTCACAATTCTCTCTTATGCTACATCTCCCTTCTTAAGTTCTTAAAATTATATGGTATACATGTTTACATTTCATTTAATCTTGTCATTTAATATAATTACAAAGGGTCCGCCATCTAACGTTTTTTTTTTTTTAACTAGTGCTTATTTCGTGAATGGTAACACTTAGCTCATGTCTGATTTGACAGATAATTAGTTTTATCCTTCCGCTGAACGAATATGGTTGTGTATACGCTTGAACAACGCTGGGAAATATTGCGACATTACTTTGAAAATCATGGTAATGTTGCAGAATGTGTGCGAAAATTGCGTACAGATTTTGGAAGAAGAGAAGCACCGTCAGCTCCGTATGTTCGTTATCTTGTGAAAAAAGTGAAAGAAACTGGCATCCTCATCGATAAACCAAAGCGTGAAAAGCCAAAAACAGTGCGTACACCCGAGAATATTGCTGCTGTGGCAGAAAGTGTGCGTGAAGCGCCATCAACATCAATTCACCGTCGTTCTCAAGAATTGAACATTTCGGAGGCATCATTGAGACGAATTTTGCATAAAGACCTTGGTATGACGCCATACAAAGTCCAATTGGTTCAGGAGTTGAAGCCAACTGACCATCCAATGCGTTTTCGCTTCGATCGACTTACAGAAGATGCCGATTTTGCCAAAAAAAAAAATCATCTTTTGAGATGAAGCTCATTTTGATCTTGGCGGGTATGTAAACAAGCTAAATTGTCGCATTTGGGGCACAGAAAACCCGCACGCATACATTGAAAAGCCGATACACCCAAAATGAGTCACTGTTTGGTGCGGATTTTGGTCCAGAGGCATAATTGGGCCATTTTTCTTCGAAAATGAGCAAGGAGTGGCCGTTACAGTCAATGGCGATCGTTATCGGGCCATGTTGAACGAATTTTTGTTCACAAAAATTGAAGAGGAGGATATTGGCAACATTTGGTTTCAACAGGACGGCGCTACGTGCCACACAGCCGAAGCTACACTCGATGTTTTGCGCCTTGTTTTTGAAGATCGCATTATCAGCCGCAGAGCTGATGTCGTTTGGCCACCTCGGAGCTGCGATTTGACACCGTTGGACTATTATTTATGGGGTGCCCTCAAAGATAAGTGTTACGCCAACAAGCCATAGACAATTGACGCTTTAAAGGACAATATTCGTGAAGCCATTGGTGAAATACAGCTGCACACAATCGATAATGTGCTTAAAAATTGGACCGATCGTGTAGGCTACTGCATGGCCAGCCGAGGCAGCCATTTGAATGAAATTATTTTCCATTATTAACCGGAAGGATTGTACTTTCAAATAAAAAAAGAAATTTGGGATAATATTCAGTAGTTTTTTTTTATAGCATTTTCAAAAAAAAAAAGTTATTTGGCGGACCCTTTATATAATTATATTGATAATATAGTAATTCATAATTCTCTCTTATGCTACATCTCCCTTCTTAAGTAATTGAATGTAAATTATTTGATATACATTTTTACATTTCATTTAATCTATATTAAATAACGTGGAATTTTTTTTTTTAATAGAATAAATTTCATTTTGTTAATTAAAATTAAATTTTTCTTATGATTCATGTTTTTAGAACAGAAAACAATGGTAAATAAAGAAAACAAATTTTATGATATCTCTTTGATATTGTTATTTAAAAGTTTTACCAGAACGGGTACAGGATGGATTATTAGTAGTCTTCTGATTTTTTTCTTAGGTACGGAGTTTTCGTTTTCAATACGTTTTCTTATGTGGCAATTATTTCTGCGATATGTTTTTCCGTCTTCGTCTTTGATAATATATGAGCAAGGAGTATTATAGCGTCTTACAATTTTCCCAGGCTTTCATTCTTTTCCCTGTTGTATGAAGATTTTATCGTTTTCTGTGAAATTTTATGTCTGTAGCCGCTCTGCCAAAGTATTTTTTTTATTGTTAAGTGATTTGTTTTTAGTTTTTGTTTTACATTATAATTTGTTTGGGGTTTTAGTAAGTTTCGTGAGATTGGAAATTTTGTTTTCACTCTTCTGTTCATTAAAAGTTGTGCTGGTGATAGATCGATATCTTTAGTTGGCGAATTTCTGTATTCTGAAATTGCTACATATATGTTTTTTTCAGTTGTGGATTTTTTGAAAATATTTTTCAAAATTTGGACAGCACGTTCGGATAGTCCATTGGATTTTGGATATATTGGGGAGCTTGTGATTATCTCAAAATCCCATGATTTTGCGAATTTGCGGCGCTCATACGAGTTAAAGAGTACATTGTCTGCAATGACAATTTGTGGAACACCAAATTGAGCAAAAATTTTTATCCAAGCTGAAATAATTTCGTTTGATGTTTTATTTTTTAATTGTGAAAATTCTATCCATTTACTGTGGTAGTCTATTAGCATTAAATAGTTTTTATTTTCAAATTCAAAAATGTCACATCCGATCTTTTCAAATGGCAAATTGGGGACTTCGTGTGCAATCATTGGTTCTTTGTAATTGGATTTCTGAAATGTTTGCAAATATAACAAGTCTTTATAAAGTTTTCTATGTCATTATTCATATTTACCCAGAACTATAATTCTTTTGCTCTCAATTTTGTTTTGGTTATTTCCATATGCGATTCATGTAGTTTATTTAATAAGTCTATTTTCACTGACTTAGGCGAAGCCACGCAATGAGCGGCAAAGCGGCGAGCGGCAGAGCGATTAGCGGAAAAAAATTAAAACATATGAAATACTACTGAAGTGGCCACACAATGAGCGGCATGTGAGTGGCATTTCTGATCGTCTAAGCGGCGCCGCTCAGGAATAGAACTTGTTCTAATTTTTAGTTGTTTTCTCAGCGGCAAAGAATAAAAATGACAAAAAAAATATCTTTTCTTTGTTTTGTCAATCTGTAGCGCGATTCAGTAACTTCTTTTTAACGATAATCGAATCGTTAGAAAAAGAAAACAACAAAATTATCGATTTTGGTATTCAGTAAAATTTTTAAACGATATTCGATATTGGTAAAGTCATCTGTTGTTGTTATCTTAACGACAACCATTATTGTGTTGTTTTTCAATCGATAAAAAGTTAAAAAGGTTGCAATGTAGTCATACATAAATAAAAATCATAAAATAGTGAAAATATTTTGCTTTTATTATAAAAATTATTTACATATATAAATAATAAATAATAACATTGACAATGGCATTTTGACAACTAACCGCTCAGAAATGACGCTCAGTAATAAGCCACTTGCCGTTCAAACTCGCCGCTCTGCCGCTAACCGCTCTGCCGCTCATAGCGTGGCCTCGGCCTTAGGATTAAAAATTTTCATTGATAAATATTATTCCCGCATCGATAATAATTTTGTTTCTTATTTTGTAGTAACATTTCAAATCATCAGTTACATTACTTTTATCTTTTGGCCATCCAATTATTTTTTTGAGTGTATCATCATATTCAATTTCCGTAATTAATTTTAATTGTTTTTCATCACTCATATTTATGGATAACAGTGTTTCTTGTAAATCTTTTTCATCTTCATTATCTTGGACTGTCAAAAAATGTCTAGAAAGATAATCAGCAATGTGCATATGTTTACCTTTTATATATTCTACTTTAACATCATAATTAAGCAGTCGAATTCACATTCTTTGTAATTTCGAGGACGGTATTCTGTATATGTCTTTGTTCATTATTGCTTCAATTGGTTTGTGGTCACAATTACAATTACAGGGTGTCCATATATAAAATAATGAAACTTTTTGCAAGCAAATAAGATTGCTAGAAATTCCTGGTTTCAGTTTCTGATAGGCTTCTAGAACAGTGAAGGCCGTACCAAGCACGCTGGTACTCGGATTCTTATATGTATACAGCCGAACGAAAACAAAAATAATCAGCAAAGAGTAAAAGTAAACAACAATTTCCTTCAGTCTTATGAAAACTTTTGAACAAAGCAGGTTATGTCGCATTGCCTTTTGAAATTCATATATATATTTTTTTTAATAGGTACGCATAGAATATTTGTTTAAAAGAAACCAAAAATTTTGAGAAAATTGCGAAGACTTGATAAACTATAAATTAAACATTTTCTATAAATAACATACGTCGCCTCCATTTGACAACACTATAGCTGTCTTTTATGCATTTTTTTTTTTTTTTTGATTTTAAAAAATATCCAGTTACTGCAGGCTGGTAAGTTTTTTAGTTTTTGGTAACATACCACTTAATAACCTTTAAAATTTCTTATCTTTTTAAATTTTGCTATTTTGTGTTTTTTTTTTTTTTTTTTTTGTTTTTTAAAGAAATGAATTACTTATTCTTACTTATTTGATTTAATAAACTTCAAACTTATGGATAAAAGAGATTAAATGTTCTTCACATTTTGTTTTACATTTTCAGAATGTAAGATTTAAAATTTTAAAACAACAAAATATATTTAAAATTTTACCATATTCTTCGTGAACTCAACTTTTTTCCCTTTTATGCATTCATATAAACATTCATACAAAATCTACACAAACCCATTTAATATCGGCATTGTGTTACGTCCATGGATTTCGATCAGTGTAGTACAACTAACACATGCTCATAAACACTATTACTAACTCAATTCTCTCGATGGCCACCACTGGTGTAGTACAACTAACACATGCTCATAAACACTATCACTAACTCAATTCTCTCGATGGACACCACTGTTCTAGAAGCATAAGCGATAGGAAAATTTTCTTGTAGTAGACATGCGCCCAGTCCGTGTTGTGAAGCACCGATTTTAATATTGGACTGTTACAAATTTGTTTTTTAATCATTTCAACGGCATCTGACTGTGTATGTGTCCATTCGAATGTATCTTTTTTCAGTAAACTTCTTAAAGGTGCTGTGATTTCTGATAAATTTCTCACATAATTGATTATTCCAAAAAATGTTTGCGATTTTTTCTTGTTTTTGGGATCTTTTAAGTGTTTTATTGCTTCTATTCTATTTTCATCTGGTTTGATACCAAGATATTTAACTGTTTTTAATCGACATTGTATTTTTTCTTTATTAAATTTTATGTTCAATTCTCTAGCTCGGTTTAATACCTTTTTTATAGCCATATCATGCTCTTCCACAGTGTGTCCAAAAATAAGTATATCGTCAATGTAAATTATTACATTCTGTATGTCACCAAAACTTTTGTTATGCATTTGGAAAACTTCTGAGCCGGTTTTTATGCCAAACGGAAATCTTTTGTACTCATAAATGCCAAAGGGCGTATTAAAAGAACATATTTTTGATGCTTCTTTATTAAGTTCAATTTGATGGAAGCCTTGTTTATTGTCAAGTACTGTAGAATATTTAGCATTGTTAATTTTTGACATAACATCTTCTAAATTTGGGATTAGGTACGGATGCATTTTTATATTCTGATTTAAATCTTTAGGGTCTAAACATAGACATAGAGTACTATCTTTTTTATCTACAATTACTAAATTGTGAATCCAGTCTCTTGGTTCATATAGTTTAGATATTATACCTAAATTTTCTAAGTTGTCTAGAGATGTTTTTAATTTTTCGCGTACTCCTAAAGGAACACGACGCGGTGGATTCGCTTTGGGTGTAGCGTTTGGGACAAGCTCAATGTTATACTTTGTTATATTTTGTTCGAGAAAGTCTTTTTTAAAGTCTTTATTTTATATAGAATTAACTTGTTTAATGAGTCCTATATTTACGCAAGAATTTAAACCTAAAATTGGTGACAAATTTTCCTTAATAATTAAGAATTTTTCTAAAAATACCTAATTTTTTGCCTCACATGGTAATAAACATGTTCCTTAAGGATAAATTTTTTGTCCCCCATAGGCTTCCAATTTAAAATCAATTGGACACATATTTATTTTAATCATTTTTTTCCAGTACTCGTTGGAATTGTTATTGTTTTGGTTTTTACCAACACTTTTCTCATTTAAATTTATTTTTAGTGAATAAACAAAGTAATCATTTAAATTTTGGTCTTCACTAACATTTACATTATTATTATTGGTAGTAATAGCAGAAACATTTTTATTGTCTTTTTTACAACAACTAACAAAATGATTTTTTAAATTACCCTTTAAGTTTCACCGTAAGCTGGTCATTCAGCGAATTTGTGTTTCGAATTACATTTTGGGCATAGAAATTCTCTATTTTCTTTATATGAATATTGATTTTCACTATTCTTAATTTTATTGTTAGTATTAAATTTATTTTTATGTGTGTTAGTGTTGTTAGTTTTATACTTCTCCTTTTTTAATAAAGTGTACTATATTATTGTCTAGCTTTTGCATTGTTGCGGTGTTTCTCTGCAATCTCTGCTGCTCTACAGATGTCCACTGCTTTTTATACCCTATACCACTATGTGGTTTGGGTATAATGACTTTGTGCTGCTGTTTGTAACAACCAAAAATATTTGACCTAGACCCATCTTTAATTATACCGATCGAATCAGAATCACTTTTTGAGTTGATTTAACAATGTCCGTCCGTCCGTCCGTCCGTCTGTGTGTATGTCCATGTAAACCTTGTAATCAAACTGCAGGTCGCAAATATGAATATATTTTGATGAAATTTAGTATATAAGCTTTTATCGGCCATGGGATGAACGCTATTGGTGAGAATCGGTCCATGTTCAGACCTAGCCCCCATACAAATTACCCCTATGAAATCGACATAAATTGCCATAAGATCTAAATTGTCATATAGATCTTACTCAAATTGGGTTTGCGTTCATTACATCCATTAATGAGTAGTCCAAAAATGATCCCTTTGGCCCCATATAGACTGCTTCCCGATCTTCACTTATATCTATTAAAAACAAAAATATTGCACTGATTCTTCTCAAATTTTGTTTGTATATATTTTTGCAAAATACAAGAGACTTTACCAAACATGATCAGGATTGGTCCATTTTTGGTCCTAGTCCCCATATAGATATAGCATCCGATATGAACTTTTTCATATCTGCAGCCAAAAAAATTAATAAAAATCCCACTCAAATTTAGTTTTTGCTTATTTTCTATGTCCAGTTAGTTGGGCCTAAGAGATAGGGTTTCTAAACGCATGGTATAGGGTATCGTATAGTCGGTCTAGACCGACTATAATTTTCGTCTTTTTATATGTGAGTTCGTCTTTTTATATAATTTTTTGTTGCAATTTTTTGTTGTTTGTTCCCAAAACAATAAAATCTCTCATGAGTGATTCTCTTTGATCGCCAAAATCACATGAAAAATTTTCAAACGTTTCTTCTTCTTGCTGAAGTCTTGAGAAGAATATAAAGCGCTCATATACAATACGTTTTTTTGGAGTGCAATAGTTTTCTATAGCTTCTTTAACTTTTGCAAATACCAATATATCAGCCTTGGAACTGTTGTTGTAGATTTCTATACCTTCTTCTCCTAAGGCGTTTAGAAATTCTTGTTTTATCTGGCTTACTGTTAATTTCAGCCGCTGCTTCAAAAATATCGTAATTTTGTTTGAAACGTCGCCAGATTTCTGCCACATTACCAACGAAACTAAGACTACTAACTTTTTTAATGTAGTCCATTTTTATTTCCACACTTTTTGTAGTACTAAGTTTTCTGTAACTTTTTTATTTTTCCAAAAATTTATAAATATATTGTTATACCCTCCACTCCAGTGTGCAGAGGGTATATATAAGTTTGTCATTCCGTTTGTAATAATTAGAAAAAAAATTTTGGACCCCATAAAATATATATATTTGTGATCCTTATAACAACCGGAGTTGATATAGCGATGTCCGTCTGTCCGTCTGTGGAAATCACGATGACGGCATCAATCGGGCAGCTAGGGTACTCGTTGACATAAAAAATGATTCACTAACATCCTGAGAAGTTTGCTATTTAAAATCGTCCAAATCGTTCGATTAGGGCCCGAGATTTGAATGGAGAACTAAAAAAAGTCTTGAAAAAATATAATTTTCTAAGTTCTTGTCACGATCACGCCCTCAATAGGATAGCTAGGGTGATCATTTTTAGTGAGAATGATTCTCCAAATTCATGGGAAGATTTCTATCTCAAAAATCATTAAAATAGGTTGAACAGGTCCAGGGAAATCTCTGAAAAAGTCAAAAAAAAAATGAAAAACATGATATTTCTATATTGTTCTTGTTGTTATTCTAAATGTTGCATTGTTGTCATAGCTGGACTTGTTGTTTTTGTTTGTCGTTGTGGTAATAATATAATAAAAACAAACCCTTTGTACATTTTTTTATCAAACCTGGTAGAAAAATTTAAAAGTTTCCATTGTTTTGCCATCACTAAAAAAAATTGTTAGATAATTTCTGTCATTGCCACGAGCCTGCCTGCAAAATTTCAGATCGATTCGGTCACGGGAAAGTGGTTAAAAGCGATCCAAAATTTTTTCGACAAGCAAACACTATGAGTTAATATAAAGGGAGTAAAAATTCACCAACATCTAAAGCAAATAATGCTAAAATACCTAGTTGTTAGTAAAAAAAAAAACAATTGGGCAATTCACAATGGGTAATGTATCGTTGTATCTGTTGTATCGTGTATCACTTTACAATAGTGTAAAATTGTTGTTGGTAATTTTCACTGAAAAATCTGATACACGATCCAACTTCATTTGCTATGTTTAGTAAATGTTGTATATTGTATATCAGTTCCAAGTGAATGCCAGTTTTTATGAAAAAGAAAAAACAAATACATAGAATTTTATCAGCATAAATAATTATAAAATAAAATATGGGAAATAATGCAAATAACGCAAATACATCGATAAGTTTATTTATATAAAAATTAATGTTTATATTTTTAGTATGTATTTTCTCTTTCAGTACAAAAATTTTTTTTTCATTATAAATTAAAAAGCAAGAGGTACGTAACTAAAACTCCAGGGTATATCTCACGACCAAAAAGCAAACACTGACAAGTGTTTTCTCTTATACAAAATAGCAGAAGCGACGAAGCGATCTTTCCTCGTTGGATCGAAAATTAAAAAAGAAAGCGTTTTACAATATGAAAATACAACTGAGTGTTCACAACAAATGATTGTTGTATTGTGTATTTCAATACAACATACAATATACAACACCTGTTGTGAATTGCCCAAATGTAAATTTAGCAAAAAAAATTTATGTATTAATTTATTTAAAGAGAAAAACACAAAAATAACGTTTGATGTTGTATTTTTTGTGTGTAATATTTACATATACATACGTACACATATTAAATAATACAAATAATATACATATATTATATATATGTATGTATGTATATTCATAGTAACTGCATGTTAGAAATAAATCGGTATATTATTTTATTTACATAAAATTCTGCAATATTTTGTTGTGGGGAAAATACATTTCTTTTGCATTAACAGAGTGTCACTTCATTTTGCTCAGCGTGACTATGCCACAGTAGATGGCGCCACAATTTTTGTTCTAATTAGCTTTGCAATAGTTATTTCTATTTTAACATGAATGTCAATATTTTCAACTAGATATCATACAGAACAATGTTAAGAGTATACACGGGCTGGTCTTTTATTTCATACGTTTTTTCATTATTCTTTTACAAATATGAACATAAGTTTGGCATGTTAACTTTTTGTTGTCTTTACAAAATAGAGCTACCGAGTTCATCAATGAGTTTTTTGCTTTCAAAACAGTTCTACATAGTTATATAGAACTATTATTCTGCTTTACCTACAAAATATCTGATTGCGATTACATCTAATTTTTAAAAATTGTTTATAATTAATAAAGCATTATTATTCATATAAATACAAAATTGCACTTTTTAAATTTTCCATTCAAATTTAAGAAAATATCAATTCTTATAAAAACTGAAATTAAAATTTCCAATTATAAATTAGAAAATATTAATTGAATTTCAGAAAATCATATCAAAACGTCGGAAATAATAATTTTAAATTTAGAAGACATCAATTGCATCTTTAATATATAAATTTTATTTGTTAAACACAAATTGAAATTCCAAAAAAAAACACCAAATATGTTTACATTTAAAAATGTTTACATTTAAAAAAAAAAATATTGCCATTCAGGAGATATTAATAACTTTTCAGTACCGCGATTTAGTAACTTCTTTTAACGATAGTCGAATCGTAAAAAAAAGAAAATTGCAAAATTATCAGTAAAATTTTTAAACGATATTCGCTATTGTTAAAGTCAGCTGTTATTGTTATCTAAACGACAACCATTTTTGTGTTGTTTATTCAATCGATAAAAACTTAAATTTTTAGGTTGAAATGTCGTCATACATAAATAAAAATCATAAAATAGTGAAAATATTTTGCTTTTATAAAAAAACTTTTTTATATAAATAAAAAAATTATATTAGCATATTCAATTCGTTATTTCATTTTCAAATAAATAAACAAAAATATTAGTAAAAAAATAAAGATATGAAACATAAACATAAAATCATCCTGGCAAACACGAAGTAATTTGTTTTTTTCTATTCTTTGTGTTTTTCGCTTATTTTGACAGGGGTGCCACTAGTTTACAATTTAAATAAATAGAAAACAAGTAAGAAAATTATAGTCGGTCTAGACCGACTATACGATACCCTATACCATGCGTTTAGAAACCCTATCTCTTAGGCCCAACTAACTGGACATTGAAAATAAGCAAAAACCAAATTTGAGTGGGATTTTTATTAATTTTTTTGGATGCAGATATGAAAAAGTTCTTATCGGATGCTATATCTATAAAGGGACTAGGTCCAAAAATGGACCGATCCTGATCATGTTTGGTAAAGTCTCTTGTATTTTGCAAAAATATGTAAAAACAAAATTTGAGAAGAATCAGTGCAATATTTTTGTTTTTTAATAGATTTAAGTGAAGATCGGGAAGCAGCTCTATATGGGGTCAAAGGGATCATTTTTGGACTACTCATTAGTGGATGTAATGAACGCATACAAACCCAATTTGAGTAAGATCTATATGACAATTTGGATCTTATGGAAATTTATGTCGATTTCATATGGGTAATTTGTATGGGGGCTAGGTCTGAACATGGACCGATTCTCACCAATTTCAATAGCGTTCATCCCACGGCCGATAAAAGCTTATATACCAAATCAAAATATATTCATATTTGCGACCTGCAGTTTGATTACAAGCTTTACATGGACACACAGACGGACGGGCGGACGGACGGACATTGTTAAATCAACTCAGAAAGTGATTCTGATTCGATCGGTATAATTAAAGATGGGTCTAGGTCAAATATTTTTGGTTGTTACAAACAGCAGCACAAAGTCATTATACCCAAACCACGTAGTGGTATAGGGTATAATTAAACACAAATAACCTCTTTATAAAGTAATTAACAAAAATTAAATATAACATCCATTTTCATGAGGACTAAATTATTCACGCATTTGCTTGTAATTACGATTAAGTTAAAATTAATATCTTGTTGCCAAGCCTTTTCTTTTTAAAACTTCTTTTAACCTATTTGGCATTGAGTAAACTAACTTTTTTGTTACTTGGCATCCAATTTTTTCCCATTCCTGTTGGAGAATTTCTTTGAGCTGCACCTTGCTGGAAATGTTGTGTTTTTGAAGTCTTCTGCCCAGTTCATCCCACATATGCTCAATAGGATTCATGTCCGGGGGGTCGGAAGAATATGCGGCACATGGTGAATGATCCACATACGGACGTCATGGGCAGTGTGCTTGGGGTCATTGTCTTGCTGGAAATAAAAATTATCTCCAAGACCAAGTTTTTGAACGCTGTTAAGTACGTTTTTCTTCAAAATATTGAGATAAACCAACTTATCCATCGTTTCATCAATGAACCCAACCTACCAACACCTGCTGCTGTACTGACTGTGTTGATTTTTTCCAGTTCACAATTCGGCTTTCTCCATATACGTATCCTTCCATCAGATTGGGAAATATTGAACTTGCTTTCATCTATGAATAACACAGTACTCCAGAAGTCCACAGGTTTATTTACATATGTTTTTGCAAATTCGGTTCTCTTTCTTTGATTCACTTTGCTTATAAGGGGCTTTTTCGTGCTACTCTACAGTTGTAACCAGCACGATGCAGTGTTCTGCGAACAGTTTTGGGGTGAATTTCTTTTCCAACTTCTTCTAACAATTCTGAAGTAATTTTTGGGTTTTTCTTAATTTTTCTTACGACTGTTCTTTCTTCCTTTAGAGTAAGCTTTAGAGGTCTACCAGTATGCGGACGACTTTGAAGATCTGTTTAAATCGTTTAATGATACTATACACGGTAAATCGGCTTCTCTTAACAATTTCTCCAATTTGTGCACATGACTTATTCTGTTCATACAGCTCCAATATTATTTTTCTTTACTCCTCCGTGGTTTCTTTTTGTTTACGACCCATTTTAACGGCTTTTGAAATTTTCACAAAAAATATAATGATATAAAAGCTGAACAGATAAATTTAAAAGACGCCAATTTATAACTGATCTTTTGCTAACAAAATTTTGCTGCCATATTATTTAAAAGTTTGAATTTTACAACACTAAATATTACATTGTGTGAAGAATTTTGTATTTTGCAACACTAAATATTACATTGTGTGAATAATTTTGTCCTCATTATAATAGATGTAATGGACAATTTGCATTTCTTATTCTGCAAAGCCAATAGATATGATTATTAATTTTTTATTTTGAAGTACTTTATTAATAAAGAAATAATTGCTGTGAACAGCTTAAATTGCTAAATATATTTGATAGGAAGATATAGCTTGATGTAATAGTTATAAGGTGTTGTGTGAATAATTTTGTCCGCGTGTGTATATAAAAAATTAAAGAAAATACTGCTAAGTATAGGTTTGAAACTTATTTTATTTTATTTTTCATTTTTCGAATCATACTTTTTCAGATAGAGCAAAATATTAAATAACTGATATGTAGTATTTTTTTAATTAAAATTAAATAACTTTTCCTTATTTCGCATGTTGATTTTACATATTTACTTTTCTTATTTTTTTAATAATGAAATCTTTTAAAACATCAACAAAATTTAAGTCTTTCAAAATTTCGTGTTCGATACATTATAGAAAGACAACACAATCGCTTTGGGATCATGGATGAACGATGACAGTGCTTAATTAATTTTAATTTAGAAAAGCTGCGTTCACCTGTAGCGTTTGTGATCATGAGGCTTCGATATATTTTTATTGCTGTCACAACGTTGGGGAATGTTGACTGTGATATATTTAAAAAAAATTATTTTGTATGATTTCTCTGCGGGCACGATGTTTTCATTTTCAATATCCCCTAACTGTAAAATGAAATATTTAAAATGTACCATTTTAGCCGCGAATGTATTTTCAATGTCTTTGGAATAATATACTCTGATCTCCTCGCAAGAAATGTTCAGCTCTTCATAAGATTTCGTTAAGAAAACCAAATAATTCACATATTCCACCATATGCCTCTAGGCGTCTCTTCAGTTTTGCACAAAGCATATCAAAAACTGGAGAATATGTTTCTATTTTAAATTTTTCTTTTCCTCTTACTACAACATCTTCCGCAGTACCTTCATCGAACTGCATTTTACGTTTTCTTTTGCGTTGCTTTTCATCAGTCAATTGTGTAGCAGTAATCTCCTCAACTCTTATAACGTATTTGTCAAATTTTTCTCTCTCTGTGTTCAAATAATATAAGAGCGATTTTAAAAGGTTGAATGCGGATAGTAATTAAATTTTTTTGTTTTGCACAGATTTACTGACAACATTGATTCGACCCAGAATGACACTCCAACATGCTGACATTAAAACATTTTCCTTTTTTTTTTAATTCCTGTAAGAGACATCTAGCCTCGTGAACAGCTTCTGTTTTTTGATTCTGTTCATTGATTAACGATTGTAACGCTTACTCTATGCCATCACAACCTTGTAATAAAGCCTTAGTAGTGTCAGCTCTTGCACACCACCTTGTGTCAGCATCTTCTGTAAGATATCTAAGCGAAGTTCCCCACCGATGAGTGGACCCCGAGAAGAAGTTACACAGTACTTGCAAGAATCCGAAAAATTAGATTGCTCCTACGCGGCATTCCACAGCACGTACTCCAACCAAATTAAGTGAATGTGATGCGCACGGTGTGTAGTGTGTGAGCTTATTTATTTTCTTAATATGCGCTTGAAGACCATTATAATAACCGGTCATATTTGAAGCATTCTCGTAAGATTGGCCTCTTATAAATTTTATGTCAA
Source organism: Cordilura impudica (assembly GCA_963682025.1). NCBI lineage: Eukaryota > Metazoa > Arthropoda > Insecta > Diptera > Scathophagidae > Cordilura > Cordilura impudica. The sequence goes on from OY821520.1 coordinate 220,352,627, forward strand.
TATTCAACTTTTTTAAGTAAGTAAAGATAGTCTTAGCCAGGTCTTCTCCTTTGCGACTTTCAATAGAAATGAATGTTAGAAAACGAGATATACTTGGCTTCAGTAACATCATTAACTATATCGTTATAATTTCTATAATTTCGTCTATAATTTCTTCACAATTAGTTGCAGATAAATGCGATGGTTTTCTCTTGCCTTGATTGCCGTATTTTTCCCAATGTGTACTGAGAAACGGAATTTCGCCGTGTCCACGAAACGCTAATCCACGTGATAAAACAACTTTTATGACTGACACAAGTCGATGGCATATTTTTACCCAATATTTCTGTTCCTTTTTGAATTGAATCTCCAATGCGGAATCAATTCGTCCATGAATACTCCTTATCAATATCTGCATACTCCATTCTCAAATTGAATTTTCTGCTGGGATTGTCCAAACAAGACACGTGCCAAACAGTAAACATTTTCATTGGGAATACATTAGCCACTTACTTCTGATATTGATACCACTTATATGTTGTCGACAAAACATTAAGTTTGTAAGGTATCGGTTTTTACCGTCACTCAAACTGTTGACATTCCCTAGGATCTCTAGTGCACCAATATTCTTCTACTTCGTAAAGAGGCGACAAAATATAAAGTTGGTGACATCGTGGCACACTCAATTTGCAACTCAAGATAAGCTGAAAAATAAATATTTTGGACCATATATCATCAAATCAGTGAAGTCTAATGATCGTTACGACGTTGAAAGATTGGGATCAGAAAAAGGCCCGAAAATAACTTCAACAGCAAATATTAAAAAAAAAAACAAGTAAGAAAATTATAGTCGGTCTAGACCGACTATACGATACCCTATACCATGCGTTTAAAGACCCTACCTCTCAGGCCCAACTAACTGGATATAAAAAAAATAAGCATAAACCAAATTTGAGTGGGATTTTTATTATTTTTTTTTTCTGCAGATATGAAAAAGTTCATATCGGATGCTATATCTATATGGGGACTAGGCCCAAAAATGGACCGATCCTGACCATGTTTGGTAAGGTCTCTTGTATTTTGCAAAAATATATACAAACAAAATTTGAGAAGAATCAGTGCAATATTTTTGTTTTTTTGATAGATTTAAGTGAAGATCGGGAAGCAGCTCTATATGGGGCCTATGACTAAGAGTTGTCCCACAGGGATCATTTTTGGACTACTGATTAATGGATGTAATAAACACATACAAACCCAATTTGACTAAGATTTATATGAGAATTTGGATCTTATGGCAATTTAAGTCGATTTCATAGGGGTCATTTGTATGGGGGCTAGGTCTGAACGTGGACCGATTCTCACCAATTTCAATAGCGTTCATCCCATGGTCGATGAAAGCTTATATACCAAATTTCATCAAAATAAGTTCATATTTGCGACCTGCAGTTTGATTACAAGCTTTACATGGACACACAGACGGACGGACGGACGGACGGACGGACGGACATCGTTAAATCGAATCAGATAGTGATTCTGATTCGATCGGTATAATTAAAGATGGGTGTAGGTCAAATATTTTTGGTTGTTACAAACAGCAGCACAAAGTCATTATACCCAAACCACATAGTGGTATAGGGTATAAAAAGATTTGTCGACTGTCGTTAAGATGTATGTACTTAGTGAATCACTTAATCCTTAGTGCAAACAACAATATCTGTCGATATATTTTGCGATTGTCAGATCGTTGAATTTGAAATTTACAGAATCGCACTACAGAAAATATTAATTTAAATTCAATGAATTTAAGAAAACCTCAAATGATATTTAAGAATTGCTAACATAAAAATTGTTACATAAGTAAACGTAATTTGATGAGAATGTTATTTTTTTATATATAAATTTTCACAATTTTTTTTGGATGAAAATTTGAAGTTTTTCAGAAAATAAAGATAACATTAAATTATTTTATTTAAAATGTTTGGGACTTTGATTATTTATTATTATAAATTTATTCTCTGTTTTCAAAATATGGCGATATTTAAAAAAAAAGTTGAGAGAGCTTTTTTTCTTTTTGGTTATTATTTTGTTACTCCATCCGACCTATATGGCCACAATGAAGAAATATTTGGCCAGTTAAAAGAAACTATACAGACATCTCCAATTAGCACGATTTAATGCATATAGCAACTCTACACAACCATTACCTTTGCAATGGAGGTTAGGGCGAGCTATTTAATTAGCAAAAACTAAATTAAACGAGAAGTTATGTCATATAACCGGAAACGCATGCATATAGGTATATATAAATGCATGGCGATCAGCAACCACGATGACCAAAAAGCAAACACCGAAAGAAATCCGAAATAATAGAAAAGACGAAAACCAACCCAAAGAATTTTCTTAAATAATTTGGTATTAAGTTTAACAAATTGTTTACTTTTTCCAATATTTTGTTTACATTTATTATCAATACTCAAACCGAGGTGGAGGGTATTAAAGATTCGGCACAGCCGAATTTAACACTCTTACGTGTTTTTCTTTGGTTTTTGAACTACTGTTTCTTAATTTATTTTTTTTAATGGACAAACAACTTAGGTTTTGTTCTAGTTTTTTAGGTTTTTTGTGGATACCCATTTAATTCTCAAATTTTCCTTTCTTTTTTACATTTGTGTATATGTCCTTTTTTATATTTTTTATGTACCGCGTGGTTTTTATGTAAATACCGACTGCGCAATGTAAAATAAGTAATGTGATCTACTTGAGTATCAAGACAACACTGACTCTTTGTTGTAATTATATATAACTATACTGACAATATAGCAGTTCACAATTCTCTCTTATGCTACATTTGGTTTCACAATAATTTTGAACGACCAGTAGATCATGTGGGGCTTTAAATCCCACGTTGTACCAACGGTCCATGGTTGTTCCATGTGAGGAATTTATCCATGGTAACACCAAGATATTTGACCTCGTCCGAGAACCCTATTGTCAAGCCGTTCAGACTTGGCTTCACAAGGTTGAGCTTCCTTCGTTTAGTGAAGGATCTGATACCCTTTGGTCTTAGATGGGTTCATAGATAACCCTTTATTCTTCAGGAAAAAAAGATCTTGGACTAATCGGTTTATACGATTTACGTAGCTGTTCAGATTTGCCTGCCTACTTTTACTTCTCTCCATATTGATGCCACAAAACCTGGATACATGGGATGACGATATCCATCCCTTCCTGCAGTAAACATGGATATATACAGTCCGGTCCAGGTACTTGAATGGAGAGAAACCAATTATCGGCCATATAACCCGATTCTTCTGGAAAATGTTTTCCGCTTAACATCTGCTCATTTTTGTCATGGAGGGTTTCCGACGACTGGTAGGGACCTCTTAGTGGGGCCACATCCTGGAAAGTGTGTTTCCAATAGTTCACAGGTTTCTGCCGGTGATTCAGTGTATGAACCATTTGGTATTTTTAAGGTACATAGACTATTTGTATGATCCTGACAGGGACTTTTGAAACCACACAATTTCCGGAGTCATTAATCTCTCACAATAGCTCTGCCATGTGGTCCTTTTGGATTTACGTAATTCCTTATTGTATTCAGTGAGGGCTATTTTATAGATGCTCCAGTCACCATTAATCTTAGCCTTATGGAGAACGTTATGATTCTCAAATTGAAAATACAAATTTACAAAACTAATTTAGTTCAATCATAAATGTTTTTAAGGGTGATTTATAAAGGTATAAAATCAAACAATTTTGAATTGGGATTAACACATTATGGAATTGACACCGTAACCGTGATTTCAACGATTCCACAATTACAAGATTTTTATCTTTACGAGTTACAAATATTGATTTACTTAGGAGCACATGTACCCTCCTGCACAGTGGTAACTACATAAATTAATTAACAAAACTATGTTGTTATATAAACCACTATATATGTTTTGGGTCGCACCGTTTAACTATAAATTTTTTTTAAACAATCATATAAAAGAGGAGTATTTTCTTTGATTTTCAAAATAATTTATACTTCCGATTTTGCGAACTGTAAAAATAAAAAAATATTTAAACACCCACGAGTTTAAAAAAGAAAATTGACACTTAAGTTGTTTCTTTGAATATATATTATTTGCTAAAAAATAAAATCAATTAAATCACTAATTATATGCTAAACCATGTAAAATTATGTATAGAAAATTTAGAGCTAATATTAAGTTGCTATTTCTGAAGATTTAAAAATAAAACAAATTAATAAGTAAATAGATTTATAAGATTTTCAAATGTGTTTTTTAATTGAAAAATTTAAGTACAAAATTTATTGCACAAATGCCACAAACATTCGATTTTAAATTAAAAGAAAAACAATCTTAAAAATCGATTAAGGCATCCGAAGTAGCAAAGCTCTAGCGAATATTTTGAAGTTTGTTTAATGTAAATATTTCAAAGTCCCAAAAAAGATTTTCTTAATGTGACTCTACGTCGATTGGTATAGTAACACAAACATAAGAGTATGCTTATTATAACACATAGTGGCATGGGATATAAAGAAAACGTAATATTTTTTAGACTTACCCTCCATTTGTAACCCAAAATGTACACCATCCTGTTGACATTGTCGGAAATAACGATGAATTTCCGTCAAAGGCAAATCACAATCAACAATGTGGCACGGTACAAAAACATCTTCCTGCATTTCACTCTCGACCGGTAATATCTTTCGTATGTTTAAATCCAGCAAAACAATGACACCTTCTTCACTGCCCACAGCAAGACAGCCATCGAAGTTTTGCAAAAGGGTCCGACGACAAGCAGACGCATCCATAAAACGGGCACAAGTAACATGTAAGCTTAATTCAATGCTACTTAAAACACAACTAAGTTCTACCGAGTACAAGGCCACATAACTACCGCCAGCACCCGGGCAACGAAAACTCTCTAAAATCACGGCCAGCAACATGACTTCAGGATTATTGGGGAATACTTCTTCAACACATTTGACGTAGCAACTTTCATATCCACGATTATCACAAAACTCGTAGGTTGAAATCGTTTGACCATTGCGTAGGGAAACAATTTGTAGCATAAAGTTCTGGGCTAGCCAAGCCCATTCTCCTTGACGTATAATACCGCCTAGTTTTTGACCTTTAAAGTAATATAGCATTTTAATTTCAAGCTAAAATTCTTACAAAACTCGTAAATACAAACCAACAATATTTTTCTCAATTACTGGTGATTGAGACCTTGTTAACGGCAGCACATACGGTAAATCGGCAAACTGAATTGTATGCCGGCCATCAACTTCAATGTCGTACCATTCCATGATGATTCCTTAAGTTAAAAGAAAAGTTTTTTTGTAGCATAAGAACATATGTATATTATCTAATTATTTATAACTGATTTTACTTTATATTCTGAATATTTATTTATATTTCCACGATATTCACGTTTCGCCGCGCTGTCTGCTTTTCAACGAGAAGTGCGTTCAGTTAAGGAAATATTAATTGTTGCTTCTTCTTCTTCAAGTTTGCACAAATATTATCAAAGCGATTTGATATTTGCTCATTGGGCAAATTTAAATATAGTAAGTAACAAAATTATGTACATTTATAACGTATAATTTGAAAAATTATCTTCAATTTACTTTTTAAGCAATCAGTTCAAATATATAAGTTTATAAAAATAAATTTTAAGATTTTTAAACAACACAAAAGACATTTCAAGAAATTTTCTATAGGCAAAAGGATATTCTACAATTAAACAAAAACAAGTGTTAAATTAGGTTAAGCCGGATCTTTACATCTGGATTTTACGTTTAATATCTGGACTTATTCCACTGTTTATAATAAATGTAAACAAAATATTTTAAACAGGTAACAATTTGAAAAATTTAATACTAACTATTATTTTAGGTCATATCTTGGCACAATATTGTCGGATTTATCCCATTGTAAATTCTAACCTGGTCAAAATAATAACAAAAAATATTATCCTAAGTTTACCCAGGTAAATGAGCGTGATTTCAACAGACAGACGGACGGCTGGACGGACGGAGTTCTATCTTTGAGACATTTTAATTTCATACTCCAAAAAATACATGACTTAAAATAACGCTTGGAATAAGAGGATTTTGAACAAGATATGAATCAATGAAGAATGTGTCGCGGTGGTCGTTGTGCTTAACCCCTTTTTCTTTTTTATAATTGTAAATGTTTGGGCAAATCTGCCACTTGTTCTTTGCCATTTTTACAATTGTCATATTGTACAAACGAAAACGCAAAACATCAAAAAAGGTTAAGGTGGTCAGATCGTGGTTGGTGCTGGTATGCTTGCGTGAGCGCGGCTATGGCTCGTCGGATGGGGAGGTTCTTTCAACCAGTCTGGTCCAGGAGTAACGACGGAACAAAAAAAAAAATCATACCAGACTGAAACTTGATGAAATTTGGATTAATTTTAGGGAAACCCGAAGCGAAACTAATAGAAATGGATGGAAATGGACTAAACGGAAAGATGATCGACGATTAAAAAAAACTTACTGCAGTTGGACGCACTAGCTGTTGAAAGGTGTTGTTTCAACTTTATGGCGGCCCTACCCTCTTGGAACCATATAGTCCCACCATTGACAAATCTCTGCCATTATTCTCGAGTTTGTCCCTACTTCTGATCTACTTACCCTTCGTTACCTTATTCCTAAAACCTACTCTAATAACGAGTCCATTAGCATTTCATTTTTAAAATTTCATGTGGAAAATGTATTTATTTAACATTGCTTTTTTTTTATATATAGGTATGTGGGTATATATAACTGGTAATAATTAATTTAGGTTAGTAAATATGAATGATCTTATTATAAATATACTCTAAATATCTACAATAATTACAAAAACTTAAATAAAGTTACTACAATACTTTTCTTACTCAACGGCTACCTGATGAACGGTGATTTGATGATACTCAATAGACGGCTTCGTTAGTGCAGGTTGGTGATTTGATGATGGAGATAATACATTTGGTTGAGCTGGCGCATGGGACGGCGTGGGTGCTGGTGTTGGATGGCACCTGTTCTTTCTTCCCGGTTTTAACTTTCTACCACATTCAACTTTTACATAGTTGGCTTTTAACACTTTTTATTTGCAGGTTTTATGTTATACTAGATTTATATTATATGTGTCTATTGTTAATTTTTAATAGTTTTTATTTTCAGGTTTTATTTTATCTTGAATTTACATTGTATGTGTCTATTGTTAATTTTTAATATTTTTTATTTTCCGGTTTTATTCTATACTAAGTTTATATTGTATGTGTCTATTGCTAATTTTTTTTAACACTTTTTATTTTCAGGTTTCATTTCATACTAAATTTACATTGTATGTGTCTAATACTAAATTTACATCATATGTGTTTATTGTTAAAATTTTTTATACTTTTTATTTTCAGGTTTCCGTCTATATTTTACCTTATAAGTTTCCATTGTAATTTTTAATATTTTCTATTTTCAGGTTTTATTTCATATTAAATTTATATTTTACATTTTTCTCTTTTCCGCATATCAAGGTTTAAGTATTCACATCTTCCCTTTTTTTCAGGTTTTCTTCTATACATTACATTATGTCTCTATTGAAATTTTTAATACTTTTTTATTTTCAGGTTTTATTTCATACTAAATTTACATTGTATGTGTCTAATACTAATTTTACATCATATGTGTTTATTGTTAAAATTTAATAGTTTTTACTTTCAGGTCTTCTTTTATACTAAATTTATATTTTACATTGTTAATTTTTTTCTTTTCGGATGTTTGAATTAGTTTTCACATTTGATTTTTTTCAAAATTTTAATTCTTTCACATGTTTACTCTTTTTCCTGTAGATTTTTTGTTTAACACGCTTTCTTTGAATTTTCATCAAAATTTTTGTCATTACAATTTTGTTTTACTTTTCAAAATTTTAAATTTTTAAGTTAGCATGTTTAGGATCAAAGATTTTTTTTTTTGTTTTTCTGAATTTTTCCTTTGGCATAGTTAACCTATTTACAATTTTCACATTCTTTTGTTTTCACATCTATCGTTATACTTATATTATATCTATTTTGTCATTTTCTTAAGTTTTTTTCTTATGGTTTTTCTCCTTTTAATTTATCAAGTACAGTCTTATCACTTCACTATTATAATCTGCCATCTTTCACCTTTTTGTCTTCACCTAGATGTTGTTTTGACTGTCTCCTTTAGCGTGTGATACCCAACTGACCTTCCTCAACAAAAAACCCACGCTTCTCGATTTTTCCATACGTGCCAATTCTTCTTCTTTATACTTTTTTGCCACGTCGCGCATTCTCATTGGCTAATTAGGTCACCTGACCCCAAAACGAAATATCCCACAGAGGTGTATTACAATTTTCGTAGGGTTGTCGACGTGTCAAAAAGGAAATTTAAGTCTTGAGAAAAGAAGAACAATTGGCAACGTGTGTATTGATAGAAATATGTCACTACTAGGGGGACATGACAAACCCGATCAGGAGCAGTAGTCCTGACGGAAGCCAGCTGTATCGGGAAGTCACCCTGATTAGTGCGTGTGAAAACTCAATTGTACGTTCATCCTTACTAGCGATTCTGGGGTAACCTTTAATTGCCTGTTGTTTTAGCGAGCTACGGTAGTTGCGGGTACATCCTAATGACTGGAACTGAGGTGGATAAGACGAAATTATCATTTACAAATTCTGTACGTGAGTAAGATTGTGTTCGTTTAGCTATCGGACGGACAAAAAAGATTTTCTATATATTTTAACAAGCAACCAAGCCTATGTCCCATTGACTTGGTTTACTACGCGATAGTAATCTGCCTCCGTTAGAAATCTCTAATCGACCGGGGTCGATTCGTACATATGTTAGAGCAAAATGGAACTACTGTCCTAACTTATGTAGGAGACTCTCCAACCAGAGCTTGATTAGTACCCCGGAGAATAACCCGATCTCTTGCAAGTATACCAGTGAAGGTAAATCCCTCCTCTGCGAGTATACCAGTGAAGGTGAATCCCTCCTCCGCGAGCCTTTCCGAACTCCAGGGTTCCCCAAACATTATTGGGCTCCCCCTTAGAGCTCTTCCGGGATCGCAGATTTGGCTGTTGGCCACCCTGTGTGGCCTTTGACAAACTGAAGATGGAGATACCCAACCCCGTCAGCTTATCCGCCTGATATGCTACGGGCGTTGGTATAGTATCATGGAAACAATTTTTGACAGCCCGGAAGGCTGAGTCGCAAATACCGATTTATTTAAACGATCTTATCGCCAACCCAGTGGTCGTCTTTCGGCTACCACCGTGTTGGCACAATAATCCAAAGACTATTGGAACAAATTTCGTAAGCCTGGAAGGCTCGGTTCGCTTCTACTTAGCGTGAAAACGAACTTGCTATGTCCTCCGGACATAGATGCCACAGGGTCCAGAGATCTAAATCTGGTGCTTCAACCGCCCCTTATCCCTTCTGTAGCCAGAGGGACTCGGAGGGTGCACGTGTAAACCCAAAGATTCTAAATTACCGGCTCTTCCGAAAGAGTTTCCAAAATGTCAAATACTTTTTCTTTTTTTTTTTTTTCTTTGTTATTGTTTAAGATCTTTGGCATGAAAGATGCCCAAAGACTTTCCCTTTAGGTCCTCCACTTCATAGAGGCAGTTTCCCACTGGTCGCTTTATCCTACATTTGTGGAATTTCCTAGCGAGTTTCGCGTTGAAATTGTTCTTGAAGTCGCTCTGCTGAAAATTGCGGCGATAAACCTCTTGACCGGGGACAAACTTTATTTTTCTGCTTCGGACGTTGTACGTTTTTGCGTTTCTCACGTGAGCTTGGTGCAGGTTTTCTCGAATCTTTTGTCTAATTAAGTCCAGTTTGACTGTTTTCGGAACAATGTTGCTCTCCGGGTCGTTCAGCAATTCAAGTTTCCGTGCGATCTTATACACGCTTCCATGGCCTATCATGTTCATTCCGAACAACGCAAAAAATGGGGTGACATTTATAGAATTATGTACCGACGATCTCAATGAGTATTCTATCTCAGACAAATGTTGATCCCAATTACGGTGATCCTCTTGCAGATACGAGCGTATCGCGGACAAAATTGATTGATTCACCCTTTCGAATGCATTTGCCTGGGGCGAATGCGTCGCGGTTCTCAAATGGTTAATACCGAAGTTTAAAATTACATCCCCGAACTCCTTACTTATAAATTGTTTCCCGTTATCAGATATTAAGAATTTGATTACGTTTTTGGAATCGGCCTTGGCCATGGCTTTCAGTAGAACAAACTTTGTTAGATGATCTAACACTATAAAAATGAAACAATTTCCTGATTTTGACCTAGAATACGGACCTAAAAAGTCAACGTATATACGTTGGAAAGGACGACTAACGACAACTTCGTTGCCCATTGGTGGACGAAGAGTTGTGTTGGCTGGTTTTGATTCTTTGCAGACCTGACAATTTTGAACGAAGGAACGAACCTGCGAGTTCTGGTTGGGCCAGTAAAAATATTCCCGTATACGACGGAGGGTTTTATGGAAGCCTCCATGCGCCATTTTCGGTGGCTTATGGGCATTCTTTATTAAACTTTCTGTCAGATCGAGAGGAACCCATAGCTTCCAACTGAAATCTTCGTTAAGCGGTACACCATCATAAGGCAACATTCGTTTATACACGATTTGGTCAACTATTTTCACATCTGGTAGTTGTGAAGAATTTTTCTCTATATTTGCTATCAAATCGAGGTAATCTTTAGACTTAAATGAATCAGAATTTAGGTCAATTAAACTGTTTACGTCAGTGGAAACTTCTTCCATATCATACCGTGACAGCGTGTCCGGGACAACATTTTGCTTCCCCTTTCGATGCTCTATATTAAATGAAAAAGATTGTAGGTGCAAGCTCCATCTGGCTAAACGACCGGTGAGGTCTTTGTGAGACATCAGCCACTTCAGGCTGCTATGGTCCGTAATGATGGTAAACGGCATCAATTCGATATATGGTCGAAATTTTTTTATGGCCATCACCACGGCCAAACACTCTCTCTCTCTGTAACTGAATAATTCCTTTGAGCTGAGGACAATTTTTGGGACAAATACGCTATAGGATGTTCTCCTTCAGCCTCGTCTTTCTGAAATAATACAGCTCCTATGCCTATATCGGACGCATCGCACTGAACGTAGAAATGTTTTGAAAAGTCGGGATGACTTATAATTGGGCTTGTGGTCAATGCCGACTTTAAGTTATTAAATGCGACTTGGGCCTCCTCTGAGAACTTGAACGCTTTGCCCTTTTTCAAGGTATCGAATATCGGTGCGGCGATGGTGGCGTAATCAGGTATAAACCGCCTATACCAACCTGTCGTACCCATGAAACTCCTGACTTGTTTTGCCGTTTTGGGGTAGGAAAACTTCATAATATTCTCTATTTTCGACGGATCCGGTTTCAGCTTTCCCCCGCCCACAATATAACCGAGATATCTTAGCTCCTTCAAACAAAATTTCGACTTGGCCACATTGATGGTCAAGCCCGCGCCCTTCAAACATTCAGACACACGCTTTAACAATTCCAGGTGAGTATTAAAATCAGGCGAGACCACCAAAAGATCGTCTAGATAGACAAAAACTCTATCACGAAGTACCTTATCCATTAGGCGGCATAACCTTTGGGCAGCATTACACAACCCAAAGGGCATGACCGTAAAATGATAAAGTGGTCTTCCTGGCACCGTGAATGCAGTTTTTTCTCTGCTAGACTGGTCTAAGGGGATCTGCCAAAATGCGTCCTTTAGATCGACGCTTGAAATGAAATAGGTGTCTCCCAAACGACTGAGCAGACCTTCAATGTGTGGGAGAGGATAGGCGTCCTTGACCGTCAGTGCATTGAGCTTTCGAGCGTCCAGACACAGCCGATTCTTCTCACCTTTTCGGACTAAGGTGACAGGATGGCTCCAAGGCCTCTCGCTGGGCTCAATGACACCTAGGTCAAGCATCCTATCCAGCTCCGCGAACATCAACTTCTGTACAGCCGGGGAAACAGGATAATGCCTATCTTTCACCGGAGTTGCGTCACGCGTGTCTATTGAATGAATTTCCAGGTATGTCTTCCCTAAACCTTCTCTGCTATAGCATGGGAACATGGCGACTATCGAGTCAAGTTGCCTCTGATGATGCGGTGGAAGTACATGTGTTTTCATGTCGAAATTTTCCGCACCGGCTTCCTGGCACAAGCTAACGCCATTTGTGGTCAAACTTTCCACGTTCGCGAAGAGTTTGAAGCTTTTCATGAAGTCTACGCCCAAGAAAAGTTCTCTAGCCAAAGTTGGAACAAGGTAAAAAGAAATAACCTTAGACTGTCGGTTGAATTCTACTATGGTTCTAACACGTCCTACGATTTCGTGGGCACTACCGTCGGCAGTTCTAATTACTGAATGAAAAGGATGAACTTCAAGTTGAGCCCTGTCTACCAAATCTAAGCAGTTTTTCCCTAAACACGTGACGGTCGCTCCACTGTCGAGTAAACCCTCGATATCTTGGCCGTTTAGACTAAGTCTGGTGTAAAATCTGTTGTCCTTGCCTTCGTAAAGAGTGGCAGACGATATTTCATGCCGAATCTGTTTTCGCCCCTTATAACGTTCCCGAGCTCTTTTAATTCTGTTAGACACCTCGCCAAAAATCCTGATTTTTGCTTCGTCATACTCTTTAATTCTTAAATGTAGTGGTTTCAACTCCCTTAACTTAACTTTCAAATCTTCTTTGTGTTCTACCCTAGCCGGATTTATTAAAATTGTTATTGGGTTTTCTTCGGATGGTTTTAGTTGGGTGGATATTAAATTTTCTGGGCTTAAGTCTGAGTCGAACGCGTCTCCCCAGTGTGAGACGTGTTCCTCGCCTGGTTTCCCTGGCACTTTGGACATTTTGGTGTCACCACATTGTCTCTACCGCAGCGATAACAAAATATTCTTCGTGTTGGCGCAGGGCAATCTAGAAAACCATGACCCACTTGTCGACAGTTCCAGCACGTGTAGTGACTACTATCAGTCATCGCATCCACTTCCACTCCTTCCACTGGTTGCTCATTACCCTCGATGTTCAATTCATTTACCCGTTGTGCTACATATGGCCGCTGAGGATACTGTTGGCGTTGATTTGCCAGTAGACTTTCAGCGCGTTTGACTTCTTGACAGAAGTGAGCCAAACCCTCCATCCTGAGTGGAAAAATTAAATGAGCCAACGATGGTTTGAGGTTGCTCTTCATAATCTCAACCAAATCTCTCTCCGAATATGGTGAACGCTGTTGATTTCGCAATTTGACGAAAGTTTGTAGAGTCAGAGGCTGGTATATGAAAAAAATATTTTTCATCAAAAAAAAAAATGCTTGTGCCTACAACTGCTGATAAGTTTTTCAAAAAAAAAAATTTAAACTACTGTCCCCAAAATCTTTCAAAACCACATTGCCGGAAGTAAAACGTCGCAACGCGATGGATACTTTAAAGTCTTCTCCAACGGGACTTACGCTTTAATTTTGAGCGCCGGGGCTCTTCTAGATCATGGGAGCTAATACGGCTACTTTAAATTGATCGAATTGACAACCTCTAGCATCGCAACGCGATGAGAACTTAAAAGTTTTTCTCTACCGGGACTTACGCTTTCTGTTGAGGATTCGAGCAACTTAATGTAAAAGGTTTAATGTATATTGAAAATCTAAACGGAATCTACTACTCTAAATGGGTCGAGTCGAACACATAAAACGTCGCAACGCGATGAGGACTTAAAAGTCTTTCTCTACCGGGACTTACGCTTTATGCAACATACTCGGCTTAAGACCAAAAAGTTTAATTAAAATTCTAAAATTTAATTGGAACGCTTTTACCATAAACGGGCCGAATTTAAAACATTAAGCGTCGCAAACGCGATGAGAACTTAGTCTTTTCTCTAACGGGACTTACGCTTTAATGGTAAAATAAATTCGATCTGCTTAATGTCAAAAAGTTTAATAAAATTAATAAAAAAATCGATAAATTTCGCTTCGGGCCCCACGTTGGGCGCCATTTTTTTGTCGCGGTGGTCGTTGTGCTTAACCCCTTTTTCTTTTTTATAATTGTAAATGTTTGGGCAAATCTGCCACTTGTTCGTTGCCATTTTTACAATTGTCATATTGTACAAACGAAAACGCAAAACATCAAAAAAGGTTAAGGTGGTCAGATCGTGGTTGGTGCTGGTATGCTTGCGTGAGCGCGGCTATGGCTCGTCGGATGGGGAGGTTCTTTCAACCAGTCTGGACCAGGAGTAACGACGGAACAAAAAAAAAAATCATACCAGACTGAAACTTGATGAAATTTGGATTAATTTTAGGGAAACCCGAAGCGAAACTAATAGAAATGGATGGAAATGGACTAAACGGAAAGATGATCGACGATTAAAAAAAACTTACTGCAGTTGGACGCACTAGCTGTTGAAAGGTGTTGTTTCAACTTTATGGCGGCCCTACCCTCTTGGAACCATATAGTCCCACCATTGACAAATCTCTGCCATTATTCTCGAGTTTGTCCCTACTTCTGATCTACTTACCCTTCGTTACCTTATTCCTAAAACCTACTCTAATAACGAGTCCATTAGCATTTCATTTTTAAAATTTCATGTGGAAAATGTATTTATTTAACATTGCTTTTTTTTTATATATAGGTATGTGGGTATATATAACTGGTAATAATTAATTTAGGTTAGTAAATATGAATGATCTTATTATAAATATACTCTAAATATCTACAATAATTACAAAAACTTAAATAAAGTTACTACAATACTTTTCTTACTCAACGGCTACCTGATGAACGGTGATTTGATGATACTCAATAGACGGCTTCGTTAGTGCAGGTTGGTGATTTGATGATGGAGATAATACATTTGGTTGAGCTGGCGCATGGGACGGCGTGGGTGCTGGTGTTGGATGGCACCTGTTCTTTCTTCCCGGTTTTAACTTTCTACCACATTCAACTTTTACATAGTTGGCTTTTAACACTTTTTATTTGCAGGTTTTATGTTATACTAGATTTATATTATATGTGTCTATTGTTAATTTTTAATAGTTTTTATTTTCAGGTTTTATTTTATCTTGAATTTACATTGTATGTGTCTATTGTTAATTTTTAATATTTTTTATTTTCCGGTTTTATTCTATACTAAGTTTATATTGTATGTGTCTATTGCTAATTTTTTTTAACACTTTTTATTTTCAGGTTTCATTTCATACTAAATTTACATTGTATGTGTCTAATACTAAATTTACATCATATGTGTTTATTGTTAAAATTTTTTATACTTTTTATTTTCAGGTTTCCGTCTATATTTTACCTTATAAGTTTCCATTGTAATTTTTAATATTTTCTATTTTCAGGTTTTATTTCATATTAAATTTATATTTTACATTTTTCTCTTTTCCGCATATCAAGGTTTAAGTATTCACATCTTCCCTTTTTTTCAGGTTTTCTTCTATACATTACATTATGTCTCTATTGAAATTTTTAATACTTTTTTATTTTCAGGTTTTATTTCATACTAAATTTACATTGTATGTGTCTAATACTAATTTTACATCATATGTGTTTATTGTTAAAATTTAATAGTTTTTACTTTCAGGTCTTCTTTTATACTAAATTTATATTTTACATTGTTAATTTTTTTCTTTTCGGATGTTTGAATTAGTTTTCACATTTGATTTTTTTCAAAATTTTAATTCTTTCACATGTTTACTCTTTTTCCTGTAGATTTTTTGTTTAACACGCTTTCTTTGAATTTTCATCAAAATTTTTGTCATTACAATTTTGTTTTACTTTTCAAAATTTTAAATTTTTAAGTTAGCATGTTTAGGATCAAAGATTTTTTTTTTTGTTTTTCTGAATTTTTCCTTTGGCATAGTTAACCTATTTACAATTTTCACATTCTTTTGTTTTCACATCTATCGTTATACTTATATTATATCTATTTTGTCATTTTCTTAAGTTTTTTTCTTATGGTTTTTCTCCTTTTAATTTATCAAGTACAGTCTTATCACTTCACTATTATAATCTGCCATCTTTCACCTTTTTGTCTTCACCTAGATGTTGTTTTGACTGTCTCCTTTAGCGTGTGATACCCAACTGACCTTCCTCAACAAAAAACCCACGCTTCTCGATTTTTCCATACGTGCCAATTCTTCTTCTTTATACTTTTTTGCCACGTCGCGCATTCTCATTGGCTAATTAGGTCACCTGACCCCAAAACGAAATATCCCACAGAGGTGTATTACAATTTTCGTAGGGTTGTCGACGTGTCAAAAAGGAAATTTAAGTCTTGAGAAAAGAAGAACAATTGGCAACGTGTGTATTGATAGAAATATGTCACTACTAGGGGGACATGACAAACCCGATCAGGAGCAGTAGTCCTGACGGAAGCCAGCTGTATCGGGAAGTCACCCTGATTAGTGCGTGTGAAAACTCAATTGTACGTTCATCCTTACTAGCGATTCTGGGGTAACCTTTAATTGCCTGTTGTTTTAGCGAGCTACGGTAGTTGCGGGTACATCCTAATGACTGGAACTGAGGTGGATAAGACGAAATTATCATTTACAAATTCTGTACGTGAGTAAGATTGTGTTCGTTTAGCTATCGGACGGACAAAAAAGATTTTCTATATATTTTAACAAGCAACCAAGCCTATGTCCCATTGACTTGGTTTACTACGCGATAGTAATCTGCCTCCGTTAGAAATCTCTAATCGACCGGGGTCGATTCGTACATATGTTAGAGCAAAATGGAACTACTGTCCTAACTTATGTAGGAGACTCTCCAACCAGAGCTTGATTAGTACCCCGGAGAATAACCCGATCTCTTGCAAGTATACCAGTGAAGGTAAATCCCTCCTCTGCGAGTATACCAGTGAAGGTGAATCCCTCCTCCGCGAGCCTTTCCGAACTCCAGGGTTCCCCAAACATTATTGGGCTCCCCCTTAGAGCTCTTCCGGGATCGCAGATTTGGCTGTTGGCCACCCTGTGTGGCCTTTGACAAACTGAAGATGGAGATACCCAACCCCGTCAGCTTATCCGCCTGATATGCTACGGGCGTTGGTATAGTATCATGGAAACAATTTTTGACAGCCCGGAAGGCTGAGTCGCAAATACCGATTTATTTAAACGATCTTATCGCCAACCCAGTGGTCGTCTTTCGGCTACCACCGTGTTGGCACAATAATCCAAAGACTATTGGAACAAATTTCGTAAGCCTGGAAGGCTCGGTTCGCTTCTACTTAGCGTGAAAACGAACTTGCTATGTCCTCCGGACATAGATGCCACAGGGTCCAGAGATCTAAATCTGGTGCTTCAACCGCCCCTTATCCCTTCTGTAGCCAGAGGGACTCGGAGGGTGCACGTGTAAACCCAAAGATTCTAAATTACCGGCTCTTCCGAAAGAGTTTCCAAAATGTCAAATACTTTTTCTTTTTTTTTTTTTTCTTTGTTATTGTTTAAGATCTTTGGCATGAAAGATGCCCAAAGACTTTCCCTTTAGGTCCTCCACTTCATAGAGGCAGTTTCCCACTGGTCGCTTTATCCTACATTTGTGGAATTTCCTAGCGAGTTTCGCGTTGAAATTGTTCTTGAAGTCGCTCTGCTGAAAATTGCGGCGATAAACCTCTTGACCGGGGACAAACTTTATTTTTCTGCTTCGGACGTTGTACGTTTTTGCGTTTCTCACGTGAGCTTGGTGCAGGTTTTCTCGAATCTTTTGTCTAATTAAGTCCAGTTTGACTGTTTTCGGAACAATGTTGCTCTCCGGGTCGTTCAGCAATTCAAGTTTCCGTGCGATCTTATACACGCTTCCATGGCCTATCATGTTCATTCCGAACAACGCAAAAAATGGGGTGACATTTATAGAATTATGTACCGACGATCTCAATGAGTATTCTATCTCAGACAAATGTTGATCCCAATTACGGTGATCCTCTTGCAGATACGAGCGTATCGCGGACAAAATTGATTGATTCACCCTTTCGAATGCATTTGCCTGGGGCGAATGCGTCGCGGTTCTCAAATGGTTAATACCGAAGTTTAAAATTACATCCCCGAACTCCTTACTTATAAATTGTTTCCCGTTATCAGATATTAAGAATTTGATTACGTTTTTGGAATCGGCCTTGGCCATGGCTTTCAGTAGAACAAACTTTGTTAGATGATCTAACACTATAAAAATGAAACAATTTCCTGATTTTGACCTAGAATACGGACCTAAAAAGTCAACGTATATACGTTGGAAAGGACGACTAACGACAACTTCGTTGCCCATTGGTGGACGAAGAGTTGTGTTGGCTGGTTTTGATTCTTTGCAGACCTGACAATTTTGAACGAAGGAACGAACCTGCGAGTTCTGGTTGGGCCAGTAAAAATATTCCCGTATACGACGGAGGGTTTTATGGAAGCCTCCATGCGCCATTTTCGGTGGCTTATGGGCATTCTTTATTAAACTTTCTGTCAGATCGAGAGGAACCCATAGCTTCCAACTGAAATCTTCGTTAAGCGGTACACCATCATAAGGCAACATTCGTTTATACACGATTTGGTCAACTATTTTCACATCTGGTAGTTGTGAAGAATTTTTCTCTATATTTGCTATCAAATCGAGGTAATCTTTAGACTTAAATGAATCAGAATTTAGGTCAATTAAACTGTTTACGTCAGTGGAAACTTCTTCCATATCATACCGTGACAGCGTGTCCGGGACAACATTTTGCTTCCCCTTTCGATGCTCTATATTAAATGAAAAAGATTGTAGGTGCAAGCTCCATCTGGCTAAACGACCGGTGAGGTCTTTGTGAGACATCAGCCACTTCAGGCTGCTATGGTCCGTAATGATGGTAAACGGCATCAATTCGATATATGGTCGAAATTTTTTTATGGCCATCACCACGGCCAAACACTCTCTCTCTCTGTAACTGAATAATTCCTTTGAGCTGAGGACAATTTTTGGGACAAATACGCTATAGGATGTTCTCCTTCAGCCTCGTCTTTCTGAAATAATACAGCTCCTATGCCTATATCGGACGCATCGCACTGAACGTAGAAATGTTTTGAAAAGTCGGGATGACTTATAATTGGGCTTGTGGTCAATGCCGACTTTAAGTTATTAAATGCGACTTGGGCCTCCTCTGAGAACTTGAACGCTTTGCCCTTTTTCAAGGTATCGAATATCGGTGCGGCGATGGTGGCGTAATCAGGTATAAACCGCCTATACCAACCTGTCGTACCCATGAAACTCCTGACTTGTTTTGCCGTTTTGGGGTAGGAAAACTTCATAATATTCTCTATTTTCGACGGATCCGGTTTCAGCTTTCCCCCGCCCACAATATAACCGAGATATCTTAGCTCCTTCAAACAAAATTTCGACTTGGCCACATTGATGGTCAAGCCCGCGCCCTTCAAACATTCAGACACACGCTTTAACAATTCCAGGTGAGTATTAAAATCAGGCGAGACCACCAAAAGATCGTCTAGATAGACAAAAACTCTATCACGAAGTACCTTATCCATTAGGCGGCATAACCTTTGGGCAGCATTACACAACCCAAAGGGCATGACCGTAAAATGATAAAGTGGTCTTCCTGGCACCGTGAATGCAGTTTTTTCTCTGCTAGACTGGTCTAAGGGGATCTGCCAAAATGCGTCCTTTAGATCGACGCTTGAAATGAAATAGGTGTCTCCCAAACGACTGAGCAGACCTTCAATGTGTGGGAGAGGATAGGCGTCCTTGACCGTCAGTGCATTGAGCTTTCGAGCGTCCAGACACAGCCGATTCTTCTCACCTTTTCGGACTAAGGTGACAGGATGGCTCCAAGGCCTCTCGCTGGGCTCAATGACACCTAGGTCAAGCATCCTATCCAGCTCCGCGAACATCAACTTCTGTACAGCCGGGGAAACAGGATAATGCCTATCTTTCACCGGAGTTGCGTCACGCGTGTCTATTGAATGAATTTCCAGGTATGTCTTCCCTAAACCTTCTCTGCTATAGCATGGGAACATGGCGACTATCGAGTCAAGTTGCCTCTGATGATGCGGTGGAAGTACATGTGTTTTCATGTCGAAATTTTCCGCACCGGCTTCCTGGCACAAGCTAACGCCATTTGTGGTCAAACTTTCCACGTTCGCGAAGAGTTTGAAGCTTTTCATGAAGTCTACGCCCAAGAAAAGTTCTCTAGCCAAAGTTGGAACAAGGTAAAAAGAAATAACCTTAGACTGTCGGTTGAATTCTACTATGGTTCTAACACGTCCTACGATTTCGTGGGCACTACCGTCGGCAGTTCTAATTACTGAATGAAAAGGATGAACTTCAAGTTGAGCCCTGTCTACCAAATCTAAGCAGTTTTTCCCTAAACACGTGACGGTCGCTCCACTGTCGAGTAAACCCTCGATATCTTGGCCGTTTAGACTAAGTCTGGTGTAAAATCTGTTGTCCTTGCCTTCGTAAAGAGTGGCAGACGATATTTCATGCCGAATCTGTTTTCGCCCCTTATAACGTTCCCGAGCTCTTTTAATTCTGTTAGACACCTCGCCAAAAATCCTGATTTTTGCTTCGTCATACTCTTTAATTCTTAAATGTAGTGGTTTCAACTCCCTTAACTTAACTTTCAAATCTTCTTTGTGTTCTACCCTAGCCGGATTTATTAAAATTGTTATTGGGTTTTCTTCGGATGGTTTTAGTTGGGTGGATATTAAATTTTCTGGGCTTAAGTCTGAGTCGAACGCGTCTCCCCAGTGTGAGACGTGTTCCTCGCCTGGTTTCCCTGGCACTTTGGACATTTTGGTGTCACCACATTGTCTCTACCGCAGCGATAACAAAATATTCTTCGTGTTGGCGCAGGGCAATCTAGAAAACCATGACCCACTTGTCGACAGTTCCAGCACGTGTAGTGACTACTATCAGTCATCGCATCCACTTCCACTCCTTCCACTGGTTGCTCATTACCCTCGATGTTCAATTCATTTACCCGTTGTGCTACATATGGCCGCTGAGGATACTGTTGGCGTTGATTTGCCAGTAGACTTTCAGCGCGTTTGACTTCTTGACAGAAGTGAGCCAAACCCTCCATCCTGAGTGGAAAAATTAAATGAGCCAACGATGGTTTGAGGTTGCTCTTCATAATCTCAACCAAATCTCTCTCCGAATATGGTGAACGCTGTTGATTTCGCAATTTGACGAAAGTTTGTAGAGTCAGAGGCTGGTATATGAAAAAAATATTTTTCATCAAAAAAAAAAATGCTTGTGCCTACAACTGCTGATAAGTTTTTCAAAAAAAAAAATTTAAACTACTGTCCCCAAAATCTTTCAAAACCACATTGCCGGAAGTAAAACGTCGCAACGCGATGGATACTTTAAAGTCTTCTCCAACGGGACTTACGCTTTAATTTTGAGCGCCGGGGCTCTTCTAGATCATGGGAGCTAATACGGCTACTTTAAATTGATCGAATTGACAACCTCTAGCATCGCAACGCGATGAGAACTTAAAAGTTTTTCTCTACCGGGACTTACGCTTTCTGTTGAGGATTCGAGCAACTTAATGTAAAAGGTTTAATGTATATTGAAAATCTAAACGGAATCTACTACTCTAAATGGGTCGAGTCGAACACATAAAACGTCGCAACGCGATGAGGACTTAAAAGTCTTTCTCTACCGGGACTTACGCTTTATGCAACATACTCGGCTTAAGACCAAAAAGTTTAATTAAAATTCTAAAATTTAATTGGAACGCTTTTACCATAAACGGGCCGAATTTAAAACATTAAGCGTCGCAAACGCGATGAGAACTTAGTCTTTTCTCTAACGGGACTTACGCTTTAATGGTAAAATAAATTCGATCTGCTTAATGTCAAAAAGTTTAATAAAATTAATAAAAAAATCGATAAATTTCGCTTCGGGCCCCACGTTGGGCGCCATTTTTTTGTCGCGGTGGTCGTTGTGCTTAACCCCTTTTTCTTTTTTATAATTGTAAATGTTTGGGCAAATCTGCCACTTGTTCGTTGCCATTTTTACAATTGTCATATTGTACAAACGAAAACGCAAAACATCAAAAAAGGTTAAGGTGGTCAGATCGTGGTTGGTGCTGGTATGCTTGCGTGAGCGCGGCTATGGCTCGTCGGATGGGGAGGTTCTTTCAACCAGTCTGGACCAGGAGTAACGACGGAACAAAAAAAAAAATCATACCAGACTGAAACTTGATGAAATTTGGATTAATTTTAGGGAAACCCGAAGCGAAACTAATAGAAATGGATGGAAATGGACTAAACGGAAAGATGATCGACGATTAAAAAAAACTTACTGCAGTTGGACGCACTAGCTGTTGAAAGGTGTTGTTTCAACTTTATGGCGGCCCTACCCTCTTGGAACCATATAGTCCCACCATTGACAAATCTCTGCCATTATTCTCGAGTTTGTCCCTACTTCTGATCTACTTACCCTTCGTTACCTTATTCCTAAAACCTACTCTAATAACGAGTCCATTAGCATTTCATTTTTAAAATTTCATGTGGAAAATGTATTTATTTAACATTGCTTTTTTTTTATATATAGGTATGTGGGTATATATAACTGGTAATAATTAATTTAGGTTAGTAAATATGAATGATCTTATTATAAATATACTCTAAATATCTACAATAATTACAAAAACTTAAATAAAGTTACTACAATACTTTTCTTACTCAACGGCTACCTGATGAACGGTGATTTGATGATACTCAATAGACGGCTTCGTTAGTGCAGGTTGGTGATTTGATGATGGAGATAATACATTTGGTTGAGCTGGCGCATGGGACGGCGTGGGTGCTGGTGTTGGATGGCACCTGTTCTTTCTTCCCGGTTTTAACTTTCTACCACATTCAACTTTTACATAGTTGGCTTTTAACACTTTTTATTTGCAGGTTTTATGTTATACTAGATTTATATTATATGTGTCTATTGTTAATTTTTAATAGTTTTTATTTTCAGGTTTTATTTTATCTTGAATTTACATTGTATGTGTCTATTGTTAATTTTTAATATTTTTTATTTTCCGGTTTTATTCTATACTAAGTTTATATTGTATGTGTCTATTGCTAATTTTTTTTAACACTTTTTATTTTCAGGTTTCATTTCATACTAAATTTACATTGTATGTGTCTAATACTAAATTTACATCATATGTGTTTATTGTTAAAATTTTTTATACTTTTTATTTTCAGGTTTCCGTCTATATTTTACCTTATAAGTTTCCATTGTAATTTTTAATATTTTCTATTTTCAGGTTTTATTTCATATTAAATTTATATTTTACATTTTTCTCTTTTCCGCATATCAAGGTTTAAGTATTCACATCTTCCCTTTTTTTCAGGTTTTCTTCTATACATTACATTATGTCTCTATTGAAATTTTTAATACTTTTTTATTTTCAGGTTTTATTTCATACTAAATTTACATTGTATGTGTCTAATACTAATTTTACATCATATGTGTTTATTGTTAAAATTTAATAGTTTTTACTTTCAGGTCTTCTTTTATACTAAATTTATATTTTACATTGTTAATTTTTTTCTTTTCGGATGTTTGAATTAGTTTTCACATTTGATTTTTTTCAAAATTTTAATTCTTTCACATGTTTACTCTTTTTCCTGTAGATTTTTTGTTTAACACGCTTTCTTTGAATTTTCATCAAAATTTTTGTCATTACAATTTTGTTTTACTTTTCAAAATTTTAAATTTTTAAGTTAGCATGTTTAGGATCAAAGATTTTTTTTTTTGTTTTTCTGAATTTTTCCTTTGGCATAGTTAACCTATTTACAATTTTCACATTCTTTTGTTTTCACATCTATCGTTATACTTATATTATATCTATTTTGTCATTTTCTTAAGTTTTTTTCTTATGGTTTTTCTCCTTTTAATTTATCAAGTACAGTCTTATCACTTCACTATTATAATCTGCCATCTTTCACCTTTTTGTCTTCACCTAGATGTTGTTTTGACTGTCTCCTTTAGCGTGTGATACCCAACTGACCTTCCTCAACAAAAAACCCACGCTTCTCGATTTTTCCATACGTGCCAATTCTTCTTCTTTATACTTTTTTGCCACGTCGCGCATTCTCATTGGCTAATTAGGTCACCTGACCCCAAAACGAAATATCCCACAGAGGTGTATTACAATTTTCGTAGGGTTGTCGACGTGTCAAAAAGGAAATTTAAGTCTTGAGAAAAGAAGAACAATTGGCAACGTGTGTATTGATAGAAATATGTCACTACTAGGGGGACATGACAAATGTTCTAACGATTTGTAGTAAACAGCCCTAACATATCTTGTAGAGAGTGGATGTCGACAACAACAAATTATATTGCACACTTGGTTCCTATTTCGTTGATGAACGAATAAATATATAATTAAACATATGTTTGAAATGGTTTTTTATTGAGCATCGTATAAAATAATTTGTATATAAATATATATAATTTCATTGTTAGTGTGTGGTGCCGGTTTACACATGAAAGTTTTCTTGTTGAAAGTCTTGAGTTTATAGGTGAGAGGGGAGACAAGAATGGCAGGGCGTACATACTTTCATGTACTCTGAAATTCTCTTTTGTTTCTTGCTTCGCAATTGTCAAAGTGAAGTTATTTTACGTTTTCTTTCATTTTTATGTTGTGTTTGCGTTAAGAAAGATTTATTATTGAAAAAAAGTTAATTTTAATGAAATAAAATTATAAAATAAATAGATAAAATGATAAAATGATAAAGTAAACATGAACAAATCTTGAATTTCAATAAAAAAATTTCAGTGTGTAGACACGGATGAAAGTTTAAAAGAGAATTTCAAACAGTTTCAGAAAGAAAAATTTCATCTGTAAACAGGGACTTACAATTGTATTTTACCATGGTGGTACAGTTCCTACAGTGTTAAAATAATCACAAAACTTATCTCTGACATCTTTTGTGTGTTTGCTTGTATTTATTATCGTAGTCGGTGGTAAATTATCTAAAATAATATAAACAAGTAAGAGTGTTAAATTCGGCTGTGCCGAATCTTTGATACCCTCCACCTCGGTTTGAGTCTTGATAATAAATGTAATGAAAAAGTAAACAATTTGTTAAACTTAATACCAAATTATTTCAGCAAATTCTTTGGGTTGGTTTTCTTCTTTTCTATTATTTCGGTGTTTGCTTTTTGGTCATCGTGGTTGCTGATCGGCATGCATTTTGGTTATATACCTATATGCATGCGTTTCCGGTTATATGACATAACTTCTCGTTTAATTTAGTTTTTGCTAATTAAATAGCTCGCCCTAACCTCCATTGCAAAGGTAATGGTTGTGTAGAGTGGCTATATGCATTAAATCGTGCTAATTGGAGATGGCTGTATAGTTTCTTTTAACTGGCCAAATATTTCTTCATTGTGGCCATATAGGTCGGATGGAGTAACAAAATAATAACCAAAAAAAAAAGCTCTCTCAACTTTTTTTTAAAATATTGCCATATTTTGAAAACATAGAGAATAAATTTATAATAATAAATAATCAAATTAGGGATGAAAAACGCAAAAAACGAAAAGTCCCAAACATTTTAAATAAAATAATTTAATGTTATCTTTATTTTCTGAAAAACTTCAAATTTTCATCCAAAAAAAATTGTGAAAATTTATATATAAAAAATAACATTCTCATAAAATTACGTTTACTTATGTAACAATTTTTATGTTAGCAATTCTTAAATATCATTTGAGGTTTTCTTAAATTCATTGAATTTAAATTAATATCGACAAATCTGTTTTTCTATTTATTTAAATTGTAAAGGAGTGGCATCTCTGTCAAAATAAGCGAAAAACACAAAGAATAGAAAAAAACAAATTACTTCGTGTTTGACAGGATGATTTTATGTTTATGTTTAATATCTTTATTTTTTTTACTAATATTTCTGTTTATTTATTTGAAAATGAAATAATGAATTGAATATGCTATTTAATTTTTTTATTTATATAAAAAAGTTTTTTAATTAATCTAAAAATTTAAGTTTTTATCGATTGGATAAACAACACAAAAATGGTTGTCGTTTAGATAACAACAACAGCTGACTTTAACAATAGCGAATATCGTTTCAAAATTTTACTGATAATTTTGCAATTTTCTTTTTTTTTTACAATTCGACTATCGTTAAAAGAAGTTACTGAATCGCGGTACTGAAAAGTTATTAATATCTCCTGAATGGAAATTTTTTTTTAAATGTAAACATTTTTAAATGTAAAGATATTTCTATATTTAAATAAAATTATTATTTCCGACGTTTTGATATGATTTTCTGAAACTCAATTAATATTTTCTAATTTATAATTGGAAATTTTATTTTCAGTTTTTATTATAATTGATATTTTCTTAAATTTGAATGGAAAATTTAAAAAGTGAAATTTTGTATTTATGTGAATAATAATGCTTTATTAATTATAAACAATTTTTAAAAATTAGATGTAATCGCAATCAGATATTTTATAGGTAAAGCAGAATAATAATTCTATATAACTATGTAGAACTGTTTTGTAAGCAAAAAACTCATTGGCGAACTCGGTAACTCTATTTTGTAAAGACAACAAAAAGTTAACCCCCCAATCTCACATCACACTGAAATTGTAAAATCGTTGTGTACGTATTATCAACGAAAAATTGTTCGAATTAGTCGAATCCATCGCCATTAAATTAAATTTTATGCTCAAACATCTGACTGCAATCTCATTTTTGAAATGTTGTCGAAGCGTAAACTTGAAAAAATTTGTATACTTCTCTCTCTTATTTTATTTTAAGTAGAGTTACCAAGTTTATTATACAGGCACATGTTTGAGGGAAAATGTTTACATTTATTATTATTAGTATTATTTTAATAATAGTTAATAATATTTATGCTCTATAATTAACAAACTTGCGTTTTTGTATGCGCATTTCAAAAAATAAATCATTATAGTAGATTTAACAAGTTAAAACTTTAATTACAATTTTACAGAATCCAGTAAATTTGCATTAAATTTATAACAGGGTAACATTAATCATCGTTAGTGTCTGCCACTATTCGCACGAAAAATTTGGTGCCATTAGTGTGACCACTGCGGAAAATGTGTGTATTAGTAAAAAAAAATGTGAGTGTATTGAGTTTTTCGAACTTGAGTGTGATGTGAGATTGGTGGGTAATATGCCAAACTTATGTTCATATTTGTAAAAGAATAATGAAAAATCGTATGAAATAAAAGACCAACCCGTGTATACTCTTAACATTGTTCTGTATGATATCTAGTTGAAAATATTAACATTCATGTTAAAATAGAAATAACTATTGCAAAGCTAATTAGAAAAAACAAAAATTATGGCGGCATCTACTGTGGCATAGTCACGCTGAGCAAAATGAAGTGACACTCTGTAAATACAAAAGAAATGTATTTTCCCCACAACAAAATACTGCAGAATTTTATGTAAATAAAATAACCGATTTATTTCTAACATGCAGTTACTATGAATATACATACATACATATATATAATATATGTACATTATTTGTATTATTTAATATGTGTATGTATGTATATTTAAATATTACACACAAAAAATACAACATCAAACGTTATTTTTGTGTTTTTCTCTTTAAATAAATTAATACATAAATTTTTTTGCTAAATTTACATTTGGGCAATTCACAACAGGTGTTGTATATTGTATGTTGTATTGAAATACACAATACAATCATTTGTTGTGAACACTCAGTTGTATTTTCATATTGTAAAACGCTTTCTTTAGTAATTTTCGATCCAACGAGGAAAGATCGCTTCGTCGCTTCTGCTATTTTGTATAAGAGAAAACACTTGTCAGTGTTTGCTTTTTGGTCGTGAGATATACCCTAGAGTTTTAGTTACGTACCTCTTGCATTTTAATTTATAATGAAAAAAAAAAAAATGTTAAATGTTTTGGTTGGTACTGAAAGAGAAAATACATACTAAAAATATAAACATTAATTTTTATATAAATAAACTTATCGATGTATTTTCGTTATTTGCATTATTTGCCATATTTTATTTTATAATTATTTATGCTGATAATATTCTATGTATTTGTTTTTTCTTTTTCATAAAAACTGGCATTCACTTGGAACTGACATGTTATGATACAATATACAACATTTACTAAACATAGCAAATGAAGTTGGATCGTGTATCAGATTTTTCAGTGAAAATTACCAACAACAATTTTACACTATTGTAAAGTGATACACGATACAAGAGATACAACGATACATTACCCATTGTGAATTGCCCAATTGTTTTTTTTATTAACAACTAGGTATTTTAGCATTATTTGCTTTAGATGTTGGTGAATTTTTACTCCCTTTATATTAACTCGTAGTGTCTGCTTGTCGAAAAAATTTTGGATCGATTTTAACCACTTTCCCGTGCCCCAATCGATCTGAAATTTTGCAGGCAGGCTTGTGGCAATGACAGAAATGATCTAACATATTTTCTTAGTGATGCCAAAACAATGGAAACTTTTAAATTTTTCTACGAGAGTTGATAAAAAATGTACAAAGGGTTTGTTTTTGTTATATTATTACCATAACGACCACAAAAACAACAAGTCCAGCTATGAAAACAATGCAACATTTAGAATAACAACAAGAACAATATAGAAATATCATGTTTTTCATTTTTTTTTTACTTTTTCAGAGATTTCCCTGGACTTGTTCCACCGATTTTAATGATTTTTGAAGTACAAATCTTTCCATGAATTTGGTGAATCATTCTCACTAAAAATGATCACTGTAGCTGCACTATTGAGGGC
Organism: Cordilura impudica; assembly: GCA_963682025.1. NCBI lineage: Eukaryota > Metazoa > Arthropoda > Insecta > Diptera > Scathophagidae > Cordilura > Cordilura impudica. Next base: position 220,381,463 of record OY821520.1, read on the forward strand.
GTGATCGTGACAAGAACAACATAGAAAATTATTTTTTTTTCAAGACTTTTTTAGTTCTTCATTCAAATCTCGGGCCCTAATCGACCGATTTGGACGATTTTAAATAGCAAACTTCTCAGGATGTTAGTGAATCATTTTTATGTCAACGAGTACCCTAGCTGCCGGATTGATGCCGTCATCGTGATTTCCACAGACGGACAGACGGACATCGCTATATCAACTCCGGTTGTTATAAGGATCACAAATATATAAATTTTATGGGGTCCAAAATTTTTTTTCTAATTATTACAAACGGAATGACAAACTTATATATACCCTCTGCACACTGGAGTGGAGGGTATAACAACTCTACAACAGCAACAATGACAGTCATATGTTTTTCAAATAGGAAAAAACTGTTTATGTGTTAGTTTCGGTCATTCCCCAGTATGCATTGAAATATTATTTCTCCAATGTTGGAGAAAAGTTAAGTTCTTAAATTAATGTCAAATGTAATTCTCAACTTGGGTTGAACAATTTTTCTCCTTGTTTGCTTTCAACTTGACATCAAGTTGAGACTTAACATTTTTTCCAATCTTTGAGAAACATTTTTACTCTCAATTGGATATCCAACACTTTTCTCCACTTGAGACCAAACATTTTTTCAACTTGAATACGATTTGTGTTAAGTCTGAGATATTATTTAAATATGTCATAAATAATATATTAAATTAAAAAATGCCAAAAAAGTACAAATAAATCACTGATATATTTTTAATTATTTCTGGTTTTTGTCGAATTTTTCAAAAAATGTACAACCAATTAATTCATTTATTTTTAATTCTAGATTTTAAAAAATGTACATAATATGTACATTTAATGTTAAATATGTACATAGTAATGTTAAATATATAATGAAATTAAATTGAAACATTAAAAAAAGTACATTGTTTTCATTTCTAAAATTAGTATAATATTTTTTAATATGGCAATTCCGTACCTTCCATTTGATACCGATTGGAAATATTTCTTTGCTATCAAGTTGAGAATCACAAATTTCTCAATTTGATAACTATGAAAATCGGCATATAAAAAATGTGCCTTTTAAGTTGAGAAGACTATATTCGAACTATTGAGGGCATTTGAGAATTAACGTTGGAGATTTGAGAAATGTATTTGATCTCAAATGCACCTCAAGTTGATAGCAAACAAAAATGTTTATTGGGACATTTATTGTAGGGTCGTTTGCACACACACAAAAAATAGAAAATAAATTGTCAATAAGCAAAGCAAGTGGCTTCGAAATTCGATGATGCCAGTTAATCATTTTTTGTTCACGCGGAATTTATAATTGGAGGAATTTTTTTCTCGAGAAATGTATTTTCCGTGAGAAAGAAATTCCTTGGGAATATTCATAATTGGGATGAATAACTTTTAATTGGAACTTTTTAGTCAGAATAAATCATAATTCTAGTTAGATATTGGTTAATATTTTATTAGAAAAAATATTGTGGTGGCATCTACGTAATTATTGAGGCAGTCACGGAAAAATTAAATGCAAGTCTGTTTTTTTTAATATAACAAAAATGGATTTTTCCTTTAACAAAATATGGCAGAATTCTTTATAAATGAAATGCAAAATGGAAAATCAATTTTGTGCTAATTCTTAACAAAATTAATAATATATATATATATGTATTATTATATTTATTAATATTTGTAATTTTATTTGACACAATTTCACACACAGTTTTACAGATCAACTGTTTTCAACTGATTTAGAAGTTTTCTGTTTTTGAAACAGTAGTGCCAATTTGTAACATTTTGTGATGTAATGAAAATCGAAGAATAATAAGTTAATACACAATAAAAAATATTAAATTTTTAAGTTTTATATACATATTGCAATAAAAAAAACTTTGGTAAATTTACATTGAAGATGGTCAGAAATGAATGAGAAAAAATGTATAGACATTTTAGAAAAGCACATTTAATGTTAAACTTTATACACAAAATATATGGGTTTTTGTTGTTTCGAATTTAACTGTGGCTCTAAGTGAAAAGTTTTAGACCGATCGTATATTACATCTTGAGGATCCTCACCTAATATTTTCAAATATTTTAAATTATTTTTAACTCATTTAACCTCATTACGAAAATAGTAAAACAGTTAATATGGAAAATCCACGCACCTCAAAAAATAGTTTTCTATGAAATAAATTAAAGACATTTCATATTATACAATTTTCTTTCAAAAATGTATCAATTACTGCAAATTTGAAATTTGACATATAGTATTTGTACATACATATATTTGTATAGATTTCGCAGTATGAAAAGAACTATTATTTCTTTATTTAGAATATATGTAAGTATTGCTCGCAAAAAAATGCAACATCATGAATGAAACACATAGACGACTGCTGGCAGTAGCATTTGTAGTCGTATAGTCAGCTACTTGATTTTTCTGAATACGACAGCAACATATAATACAAATGCATTTTTATTTAAATATACAATTACTTTTACTTATTTAAAATGCATTAGTACAACGTAAAAATAAATAAATTAGTTTAACGCCTTTTGATTATTAATGGAATTATAGCCTTTCATTTTGCGATTTTTTTTTTAAACAAAATAAAATATTTCATAGCACTAACTTCTTTTACATATTTTGTTATATTGTCAACACTATTTTTGTTTTGTAGCCAACAAAACACACTTGCAGTTTTTTTTTCTATTTGAAGAACATATGACTGCCATTGTTGATGTTGTAGAGTTGTTTTTTTTTTTTTTTGATTTTGTTTCGTTAACTCTTTTGTATTAAAGCACCTCCAATATATGTATCCATTTTAGTTTGCAAATTCAGTATATTTATAATTTATTACTTACAGCAAAAAATAATAGAAACAATTTTATCAGTTATGCTTACGAAACTATATAAATAGACTTGAAGTTGGCTGCAAAAGCAGTAGCCTGTGTAAAGAACAAGTTAGCGACATGTAACTGTTACGTAACGTGTCAGCCTTTTTTTCACATGAAAAGTATTGGGACGTTCCGGTTACGTTCGGTAACTGTTTTAAATGATTTTCATGTAAAAAAAAAACAACTGACTCGTTACGGTTACGGTTAGAAAACATTGACCTTTTATATGTATTATAATGCTATGAATGCATTTATCTTTATTTTATTTTATTTATATATTCTTTTTTTTTTGTATTGTATATTATTTTTTTTTATTATTATTACTATTTCATTTAATTATTTTTTTCTTTAAATAAATTAATACATAAAAATTTGTTTTTTAAATTATTGGTGAACTTTTACTCCCTTTATTTACTGCCTTTATATTAACTGGTAGTGTCTGCTTGTCGACAAAATTTTGGATCGATTTTTAGCCCCTTTCCCGTGAGCCAATCGATCTGAAATTTCGTGGCAATGACAGAAATGATCTAACAAATTTTTTTAGTGATGCCAAAACAATGGAAATTTTTAAAATTTTCTACCAGAGTTCACAAAAAAATGTACAAAGGGTTTGTTTTTATTATATTATTACCACAACGACCACAAAAACAACAAGTCCAGCTATGACAACAATGCAACATTTAGAATAACAACAGGAACAATATGGAAACATCATGTTTTCATTTTTTTTTAATTTTTCATAGATCTACCTGGACCTGTTCCACCGATTTTAATGATTTTTGAAGTAGAAATCTTCCCATGAATTTGGTGAATCATTCTCACTAAAAATTATCACCCTAGCTATCCTATTGAGGGCGTGATCGTGACAAGAACAACATAGAAAATTATATTTTTTCAAGACTTTTTTTAGTTCTTCATTCAAATCTCGGGCCCTAATCGACCGATTTGGACGATTTTAAATAGCAAACTTTTCAGGATGTTAATGAATCATTTTTTATGCCAACGAGCACCCTAGCTGCCCGATTGATGCCGTCATCGTGATTTCCACAGACGGACAGACGGACATCGCTATATCAACTCCGGTTGTTATAAGGATCACAAATATATATATTTTATGGGGTCCAAATTTTTTTTTCTAATTATTACAAACGGAATGACAAACTTATATATACCCTCTGCACACTGGAGTGGAGGGTATAAAAATAAACTACTTTATGGAAGAACTATTCTATATGTTGTAATTTTTTTTAAATTATTTTTTTTTAGCAGTATGTACTCTATTTTCTTTCATAAAATTGTCAAATAATTACGTAACCTAAAACCAGAATTTTTTTTTATTAGTTTCTCTTTAAAAAGATGTCAAGATGACCAACACTTCAGATCCTGCTTCTGGATATGTACCTGTTATGTGTGGTATGCTCAATGTGAGCAATCCAGTGCAAAAGATTTCAAAATTCTTTGAGTATTGCGCAAATCCAGACATACAGCCAGCCATCAAGTGGATTTGTGCATACCTTGAGAAGTATGTTCTAATATTAATTGTTGCTTCTTCTTCTGAATCAAACTCGATTTTTTGGTGAGTTTAAATTGTAAATCGGTCTCAAAGTAATTTTTCCCCCAAAAAAGAGATAAAAACAAAAATTTTGAAAAAAATAGTTGAAAAAAATTTATTGCTTCTTAATTCAATAATTACGGAATACACAAAAAAAATTACACATTTAAAATTGCTGCCTTAAGGTGCTATTACACGAAGTGTTTTTTACATATGTACTGTCACTTTTCTTATCCATATGAAATTCTTCATGTCTGTCAAAATTGTCTTTTACATACGATTCATAATTTTTGCTATCACACGTGCGTATGTATTTCCGTATGACATAACCTCTAAATGTAAACAACAGCTGATTTAATTTGTGAATTTACAAAAATTTTTTGTTAAAAAAAAGGTTATATATTTTTTAATTGTCAATTAATACTAAACAATTTATTTTTCTTTCAATATTAATCTTTAAAATTTACTCTGTTTTTCTTTCGCCACAAGCAGTGTTGTATTTTCATTTGTTTGTCATGCAAAAATAGAACCTGTTCTAATTGAAAAATGTACTTGTGACTTTCCTCATGTATTGTACATAAACAATGTTTCATATGTATCACACGATGTGTACAACTTTTGTTGTGGGAAAATTTGACAGTACATATGTAAAAAACACATCATGTAATAGCACCTTTAGTTGCTGTTAACATATTTTTTGAAAATCTGTATGTTTATTTTTAAATTGAGAATATCGTTAAGCCAACCGCCGTAAATTGTCCATGATATTCAATTCGAATTATTTTTTACGGTTTTAGACCTACTATTTATAAATCATGTTGATATTGAAAAACTGACAAGGTTTAACAAAATTCAGTTTCTTTTTAAATAATTTTAATAATTTTGATCGTTTTTATATGAATGTGTCAAAATAAGTATTTCTACTGTTCTTTTTTTGCAAGCGTACTCGAGTTGATTTCCAACTCTGTAACACGGGGACTACACGAAAGATTAACATGGATATAATATCAGAGATAACATCGCACAGTGGACGATATTTTGAGAAGGCGGCCAAAAATCATTTTTTTTTTTTGTTACCGATTTTAAAGTTATGTTATTCATTTGAAAGTAAATACTAGTAAACCTCGGGAGCCAAAAAATTGCACCTCTATCTCAACTATATCACAGCGAACAGGGTCTTCGAAAATGGGCTCTCTCAGTATTTTGCTAAAATTAAAAATTTATTTGTAAATTTTTATTTTTGAATGACTGTAACTTTTTTGATTTAAAATATTTTGAAGTGAAATGAATTTTGTATAATTTTGTGGCTTCCATACTATTAACGTTAAAAATGTAAAATCACTGAGTCATTCCGAAATTTAAAAAAAAATTTTTTAAAAAAGGTCAAAATTTCCGAAAATCTCCTACTTAATAGAGCATAACTCCTGCCAGTCAAAAACAGTCAAAAAAATCTTGCAGTCTTCTATAGCCCGAACCCTCCCCTATACTTCTATACCCCATTATACACCCGCCAGTTTCCGCCCGTGCGCACCAGAACAATTTTTCTGACCCAAGGTTAGATATTTTCTGCAGAATTTATGAATACAAAAGTTGTCCACTATGTGGTTAGGATATATTAAGTTTGAGGTGATGCTTGTAACTGCCAAAAATATTGGACCTTTATCCATCTTTTATTATACGGATCGACTCAAAAACACTTTCTAAGTCGATTAAACGATGTCCGTCCGTCCGTCTGAGTGTTATGAATACAAAAGTTGGTCGTACCGGTGCACCGCGGTGTATTTTTTTGCGCGTCGGTAGAGTTGTCAGGAGTTGTTATATACTTATAAAAAAGGGTTGAGATATAATGCGCTTAATTGTTACAGGTACATTTACATAGGTATCTTTCAAAAATATTAATAGCCTGAATTAGAGTTATATAGTTTAAATACCTGGCAAAATTGGAAACAATTTAAATAACAGGTAAATGGTAAAAAAAACTATGTTTTTTTTTTGTTTAAGGTATATTTCTCTGGGGAGTTACGGTCGAAATTCGCAAGTTGCAAAAATAAGGAACACCCCAAAGTACGTATTAAAAAAATATCTTTAATATGTTATCCTGTTAAAAACAATTAAAACAAGTAAGAGTGTTAAATTCGGCTGTGCCGAATCTTTAATACCCTCTACCTCGGTTTGAGTATTGATAATAAATGTAAACAAAATATTGGAAAAAGTAAACAATAATATCAAATTATTTAAGAAAATTCTATGGGTTGGTTTTCGTCTTTTCTATTATTTCGGATTTCTTTCGGTGTTTGCTTTTTGGTCATCGTGGTTGCTGATCGCCATGCATTTAGGTTATATACCTATATGCATGCGTTTCCGGTTATATGACATAACTTCTCGTTTAATTTAGTTTTTGCTAATTAAATAGCTCGCCCTAACCTCCATTGCAAAGGTAATGGTTGTGTAGAGTGGCTATATGCATTAAATCGTGCTAATTGGAGATGGCTGTATAGTTTCTTTTAACTGGCCAAATATTTCTTCATTGTGGCCATATAGGTCGGATGGAGTAACAAAATAATAACCAAAAAGAAAAAAAGCTCCCTCAACTTTTTTTTAAAATATTGTCATATTTTGAAAACATAGAGAATAAATTTATAATAATAAATAATCAAATTAGGGATGCCAAACGCAAAAAACCAAAAGTCCCAAACATTTTAAATAAAATAATGTAATGTTATCTTTATTTTCTGAAAAACATAAAATTTTCATCCAAAAAAAATTGTGAAAATTTATATATAAAAAAATAACATTCTCATCAAATTACATTTACTTATGTAAAAATTTTTATGTTAGCAATTCTTAAATATCATTTGAGGTTTTCTTAAATTCATTGAATTTAAATTAATATTTTCTGTAGTGCGATTCTGTAAATTTCAAATTCAACGATCTGACAATCGCAAAATATATCGACAGATATTGTTGTTTGCACTAAGGATTAAGTGATTCACTAAGTACATACATCTTAACGACAGTCGACAAATCTTTTTTTCTATTTATTTAAATTGTAAACTAGTGGCACCCCTGTCAAAATAAGCGAAAAACACAAAGAAGAATAGAAAAAACAAATTACTTCGTGTTTGGCAGGATGATTTTATGTTTATGTTTAATATCTCTATTTTTTTTTACTAATATTTCTGTTTATTTATTTGAAAATGAAATAATGAATTGAATATGCTATTTAATTTTTTTATTTATATAAAAAAGTTTTTTAATAGAAGCAACATATTTTCACTATTTTATGATTTTTATTTATGTATGACGACATTTCAACCTAAAAATTTAAGTTTTTATCGATTGAATAAACAACACAAAAATGGTTGTCGTTTAGATAACAACAACAGCTGACTTTAACAATAGCGAATATCGTTTAAAAATTTTACTGATAATTTTGCAATTTTCTTTTTTTTACGATTTGACTATCGTTAAAAGAAGTTACTGAATCGCGGTACTGAAAAGTTATTAATATCTCCTGAGTGGCAATATTTTTTTTTAAATGTAAACATTTTTAAATGTAAACATATTTGGTGTTTTTTCTTTTGGAATTTCAATTTGTGTTTAACGAAGAAAATTTATATATTAAAGATGCAATTGATGTCTTCTAAATTTAAAATTATTATTTCCGACGTTTTGATATGATTTTCTGAAATTCAATTAATATTTTCTAATTTATAATTGGAAATTTTAATTTCAGTTTTTATAAGAATTGATATTTTCTTAAATTTGAATGGAAAATTTAAAAAGTGCAATTTTGTATTTATATGAATAATAATGCTTTATTAATTATAAACAATTTTTAAAAATTAGATGTAATCGCAATCAGATATTTTGTAGGTAAAGCAGAATAATAGTTCTATATAACTATGTAGAACTGTTTTGAAAGCAAAAAACTCATTGATGAACTCGGTAACTCTATTTTGTAAAGACAACAAGAAGTTAACATGCCAAACTTATGTTCATATTTGTAAAAGAATAATGAAAAAAACGTATGAAATAAAAGACCAGCCCGTGTATACTCTTAACATTGTTCTGTATGATATCTAGTTGAAAATATTGACATTCATGTTAAAATAGAAATAACTATTGCAAAGCTAATTAGAACAAAAATTGTGGCGCCATCTACTGTGGCATAGTCACGCTGAGCAAAATGAAGTGACACTCTGTTAATGCAAAAGAAATGTATTTTACCCACAACAAAATATTGCAGAATTTTATGTAAATAAAATAATATACCGATTTATTTCTAACATGCAGTTACTATGAATATACATACATACATATATATATATAATGTATGTATATTATTTGTGTTATTTAATATGTGTACGTATGTATATGTAAATATTACACACAAAAAATACAACATCAAACGTTATTTTTGTGTTTTTCTCTTTAAATAAATTAATACATAAATTTTTTTTGCTAAATTTACATTTGGGCAATTCACAACAGGTGTTGTATATTGTATGTTGTATTGAAATACACAATACAACAATCATTTGTTGTCAACACTCAGTTGTATTTTCATATTGTAAAACGCTTTCTTTTTTAATTTTCGATCCAACGAGGAAAGATCGCTTCGTCGCTTCTGCTATTTTGTATAAGAGAAAACACTTGTCAGTGTTTGCTTTTTGGTCGTGAGATATACCCTGGAGTTTTAGTTACGTACCTCTTGCTTTTTAATTTATAATGAAAAAAAAAAAAATGTTAAATGTTTTGGTTGGTACTGAAAAAGAAAATACATACTAAAAATATAAACATTAATTTTTATATAAATAAACTTATCGATGTATTTGCGTTATTTGCATTATTTGCCATATTTTATTTTATAATTATTTATGCTGATAAAATTCTATGTATTTGTTTTTTCTTTTTCATATAAACTGGCATTCACTTGGAACTGATATGTTATGATACAATATACAACATTTACTAAACACAGCAAATGAAGTTGGATCGTGTATCAGATTTTTCAGTGAAAATTACCAACAACAATTTTACACTATTGTAAAGTGATACACGATACAACAGATACAACGATACATTACCCATTGTGAATTGCCCAATTGTTTGTAATAATTTATGCGTTTTTGTATTGTTTAAATCTATTTATTTATTTAAAATATAAAGTTTAATGTATGAAAATATTTACCACGTTTTTTGTTTAAAAAACCTTTCTTTTCTTTGTGTTGATGTCTCTCTCTGTCAGTGACGCGTCGTCGATTGAAAACTGCTACAAAGTTCCTTTTGTTTGTGGTTGCCAGATTCCTCATATTATGACATCCCCTTTTATTGACAGATCTAATAGACCTCGTAGTCGTCCAAACGTTTGGGAAGTTTGGGTTCTCTACGTATTCGTTGGACTGGTTGGTCATCTTGTTGGTTCTTGCTATGTGTTTGTTTTTGGTTTGTAGTTTTACTATTGCCGTTCTCCTCCGTATGTGTTATTTGGGTGGCTTGTCCTTGAGTTTGTGGATTTTCGATGGATTGATGTGTTTGTGGCGACTTCGGTTTTTCTTGGCTCCGTTGTTTATGCTGTTGAATAGGCTGATGATTTGATGGGTCAATATGATCTGAGTTTTCTTCTGTCTCTTGTTGATTTGGTTTCATTATGTGGATGGTATTTCGTCTGTAGTGTTTGTCTTTTGCGTTTATAATGTATGATCGGTTTGAAATTTGTTGTTCAATTCTGCCTTTAACCCATTTTTTTTTTTTGGATTTTGCTTCATATATACTTGATCTCCTGTTTGGAATTCCTTCTCCTTTCGTGTTCCTCTATCGAAATATTTCTTGTTATATATCCGTTGTTGTTTTATTTGTTGTGGGACGTCTTGTACTATCTCCTGATTTAAATTTATAGCTGGAATTTCACATCTTAACCATCTGCAAAATAAAGGTTTGGCTGGGCTTGTACCGATCTTGTTTGGTGTGTTTCTCCAGGTCAATAGTGACTTATAAAAGTCTGAGTTAGAGGCCAATGCTTTTTTTATTAAATGTTTCGCGATTTTTACAGCTGACTCCGCTTTTCCGTTTGCTTGCTGGTGGTGTGGGCTTGATGTCTGGTGATTGTATTCCCATTTGTTTGCAAATTTTCTAAATTCTGAGTTTACAAAGTTTGTTCCGTTGTCCGTAATGACTTTGGAAGGTATGCCATATCTGCCAAAATTTTTTCGACAGATGTTAATAGTATTAGTCGCTGATAAGCTGTTTAGTTCGTCGATTTCAAAGAAGTCGGAATAGTGATCTACAGTGATTAAGAATTGTTTTGTTTTGCCTTTTATTTGCAATTCGCAAACGTCCATGGAAACAATTTCGAATGGTGTTCTTGGAATTTCGGGTATTATTAGTGGCTCTCATTGTTGCCGTCTTGTGTATGCGTTGCAAATTTCACAGCTTTGGATCATTCGTTGGATTTCTTCAGTATCCAGTAGACTGTTTCTCTTGCTAGTTTTAGTGTCGATTCGATGCCCAAGTGTGGTTGGTGAAGCCTCTTCAATATTTCGCGTCTTGCTTGTTGTGGTACTAACAATCGATTGCCTTTGAAAACCAAGTTGTTATTTATGATCAATTCGTCTCTTATTTTCCAATATTGTTTGATGCTCTCGTTAATTTTTGATTTATCTTCACTCCAACCGTCTCTTATCGTTTTCATCAGGATTTTCATTATATTATCTTCCGCTGTAGCTTGTTGTAATGTTTTAATTGTTGTTATACTGATGGGCTTATCTTCAATGTCATTAACGGTATCAAATTGTTTTAATTCTTTGTAGATTTTATAGATTTCAATGGAGTTTTCGTGATGTAAGTCTGCTGGTGCTCTCGACAATGTATCGGCCAGATGCATTTCGGCTCCTTTTTTGTATGTGATGTTGAGGTTATATCTTTGTAACGCTAAAATCATTTGTTGTAGCCTTTTTGGAGTTTTCAGTAGTGGCTTGTTAAATGTGTTAATTAATGGTGAATGATCAGTTTCGACAGTTATATTTCTTCTACCGCAAATATATTGGTGGAATCGTTTGCATGCAAATAGTACAGCTAGCATCTCCTTCTCTATTTGTGCATAGTTTTGTTGTGTTGGTGTTAAAGTTTTTGATGCATATATTATTGTATGCCCGTTTTGCAACATCGCACTACCCAATGCAAATGAAGATGCGTCGGTCTGTATTATAATTGGTTTGTTGACGTCATAATATTTTAAAACTGGTGTTTCTGTTACGATGTTTTTTAATATTATAAATGCGGCGTCTTGTTCGTCTTCCCACTCGAAATCACTCTTTACATGAGTTACTCTTCGTAAGGGTTCTGTTAATTCGGATAAATTTTTTATAAATTTACTTACGTATGTTACTAGTCCTAAAAATCTTAGAGTTTCCTTTTTGTCTTTGGGTGTTGGCATATTTTTGATGGCAGCAATTTTGTTCGGGTCTGGTTTTATGCCTTCGCTGGTAATTATGTGTCCAAAAAATTTTAACTCGTTTTTGCATACCTTCATCTTGCCTTTATTGATTTTTAGGTTTTCTTGTCGCAGACGTTTTAGTAATTGTTCTAGATTTTCATTGTGATCGTTTGTTGCCGTTTCCTTGTTGTCACCCTTTCCGAACACCAATATATCGTCCGCAATGCAAACTACACCTCTTAATCCAGCTATTATTTGGTTTTGGCGCATTTGGAAGATTTCCATGGCAGGCTTTATACCGAATGGGACGAGTTTAAATCTGTATTTGCCCTGTGGTGTCCAAAATGATGTTAATTTGCTGCTTTTTTCATCTAGGGGTAATTGCCAGAATCCGTGTTTGGCATCCAGTATTGTAAAGATTTTTGCGTTTGTCAGCTCTGATAAGGTTTCCTCTATTGTTGGTAGTTGATATTTTACATCTTTGAGGGCTTTGTTTAGATGTTTTGGATCAATACATATTCTTAACTTGTTGTGTTTTTGTATTAGTACAAGGTTACTAGTCCAATCAGTAAATTCTGGCTCTTTTGTAATCACGCCCATGCTCTCCATCTCTTCCAACGTTGACTTCAATTTTTCACGTAATGCAATTGGAATTCTTCTGGGTGGCTCGTTTCTAGGGGTAATGCAGTTATCGATTTCGAGAGATATGTTTCCTTTTACTTTACCTAGGCCTTGAAATACGTCCTCGTATGCTTCGATGATTTTATGAGCTTTAGCTTTGGCATTATCTTTTTCGATATGTTTGCATATTTCAATTAGTTTTAGTAACTGGCATGTTTGCAGTGACAGTAATGGACAATGGTCGCTTTTTATGACATAAAATGATAATTGGTGTTCGATATTATTGTGTTTAATTTTCAGCTTGGTTTTACCGACAGGTGTTATCTGCGGTCCTTCTACTATTTTGAGTTTTGTTTTTGTATTGTTTATGAATGGTGTTGCTTCTATTTCATTTAAATTTTTTAGGCCGATGATGTTACAAGTCGCACCTGTGTCCAGCTGGCATTTTGTATAAAAATCTTTATTGTTATTGTTGATTATGTTCAATTTTACATACAGACCTTTTATATTGTTGTTGTTCTGGAATGTGTGTAGCACGAATTCTTCGTCTTCTGAATCAGATGTTTCGTTGTCGTTTGCTATTGTTGTTTTTACCGCTTTTTTGTTTTGTTCGAGTACTTTTGACATGCAAACTTTTGCCCAGTGGCCCTTCTTGTTACATCTTCTACATATGGAATCTCTGGCTCTGCATTGTTGTAAATTTTCATGGTAATCTGTGCCACAGAATCTGCACATTCCTCGATTAAATGTTTTAGGTTGTTCCTTCTTAACTTTTTTTAATTTTTGGACTTTGTTGATTTCCGTTGGTTTATATTCGATGCCTCGCATTTGTTTTTCTGTCAATTCTTTCGATCTGCATGTCTCGATCGCTTTTTCCAGTGTGATGTCGTTATCTAACCATAGTTTTTCTCTTAATTCATGGTCTTTTATGGAACAAATTATTTTGTCGAGTAGCAGGTCCTTTTCTAGTTGTCCATATTGAGCGTTTTTGATGAGGCCTCTTAATCTATTGAAGTATTCGTCATACGACTCTTCTTGTTCCTGTTTGGCCATGTTAAATATAGCTCTAATATAGCGTTTGTTAATTGTTGGTGTTATATATTTTTCTATTTCATTTAACAAAGAGCTTGCTGTAGTTATGTCAGTGTTTATTATGGGCATGTTCGTGTATCTTTTGAAGACATCGTCTCCAACCGCTGTTAATAGGATTGCCTTCTTAGCTTCTTCATTCTGGGAAATTAGACCTGTTGCTGTAAGATAATTTTCCCACTGTTGTTTGAAATATCTGAAATTTTCGCTAATGTCGCCATCCTTTATATTTGGAGGTCCAGGCAGTGGAATTTGTGGCAGTATACTTTGTGACAGTCTGGTTTCCGTTGCCTTTGTCGATCTTATTTCGGCACGTAGTGCTGCAAGCTGTTTTTTTAATTCTTCAACTTCGCTCATGTTGGTGTGTGTTGGATGTTTTTTTTACCTTCTATTTGTGTATGAACTATGTTCACTCCACATCTGACACCATGTAATAATTTATGCGTTTTTGTATTGTTTAAATCTATTTATTTATTTAAAATACAAAGTTTAATGTATGAAAATATTGACCACGTTTTTTGTTTAAAAAACCTTTATTTTCTTTGTGTTGATGTCTCTCTCTGTCAGTGTTCAAGTTCCTTTTTTGTGGTTGCCAGATTCCTCATATTATGACATTGTTTTTTTTTATTAACAACTAGGTATTTTAGCATTATTTGCTTTAGATGTTGGTGAATTTTTACTCCCTTTATATTAACTCGTAGTGTTTGCTTGTCGAAAAAATTTTGGATCGCTTTTAACCACTTTCCCGTGACCCAATCGATCTGAAATTTTGCAGGCAGGCCCGTGGCAATGACAGAAATGATCTAACAAATTTTTTTAGTGATGCCAAAACAATGGAAACTTTTAAATTTTTCTACCAGAGTTGATAAAAAAATGTACAAAGGGTTTGCTTTTATTATATTATTACCACAACGACCACAAAAACAACAAGTCCAGCTATGACAACAATGCAACATTTAGAATTACAACAAGAACAATATAGAAATATCATGTTCTTCATTTTTTTTTTTTACTTTTTCAGAGATTTCCCTGGACCTGTTCCACCGATTTTAATGATTTTTGAAACAGAAATCTTCCCATGAATTTGGAGAATCATTCTCACTAAAAATGATCACCCTAGCTATCCTATTGAGGGCGCGATCGTGACAAGAACAACATAGAAAATTATATTTTTTCAAGACTTTTTTAGTTCTTCATTCAAATCTCGGGCCCTAATTGACCGATTTGGACGATTTTAAATAGCAAACTTCTCAGGATGTTAGTGAATCATTTTTTATGTCAACGAGTAGCCTAGCTGCCCGATTGATGCCGTCATCGTGATTTCCACAGACGGACAGACGGACATCGCTATATCAACTCTGGTTGTTATAAGGATCACAAATATATATATTTTATGGGGTCCAAAATTTTTTTTCTAATTATTACAAACGGAATGACAAACTTATATATACCCTCTGCACACTGGAGTGGAGGGTATAAAAATATAAGTTAAAAAGCACCGGGTAACTGGACCATATGTGCCCGTTTTTAACAAAAAATTACAAACTGAATGTGACATAAAGGTGCTATTACATGATGTGTTTTTTACATATGTACTGTCAAATTTTCCCACAACAAAAGTTGTACACATCGTGTGATACATATGAAACAATGTTTATGTACAATACATGAGGAAAGTCACATGTACATTTTTCAATTAGCACAGGATGTATTTCTGCATGACAAACATATGAAAATACAACACTGCTTGTGGCGAAAGAAAAACAGAGTAAATTTTAAAGATTAATATTGAAAGAAAAAAAATTGTTTAGTATAAATTAACAATTAAAAAATATATAACCTTTTTTTTAACAATAAATTTTTGTAAATTCACAAATTAAATCAGCTGTTGTTTACATTTAGAAGTTATGTCATACGGAAATACATATGCACGTGTGATAGCAAAAATTATAAATCGTATGTAAAAGACAATTTTGACAGACATGAGGAATTTCATATGCATAAAAAAAGTGACAGTACATATGTAAAAAACACTTAGTGTAATAGCACCTTAAGTGTGCAAATAAGTTTCTTTGACTGAATATGAATGTTTTTGTTTTATTTTAATGATTTTTAAAGGGAAATGGTAGGAAAAAACCTTTATATGATTAAATATATTCATATACTATCTGAAAATATTTATATACTTATAGGAGGTTTATTGGAATAATAGACCTCTATAAGCATATAATTTTCAATTTGGTGATTTCTTTTTAATTTTACGTTATTTCTCTACATTCTCTTATCAGTGGGTAAGAGGAATTATCAATTTTGGCAAAGTAATTGTTATTAATCCTTGTTATGAAATCGATAATTATGAGAAGATATAAATATTATGTGTATAGAAAATCTACACCCTAGATATCAACATGGAGATAAATATTTTTGTTAAATAATTCTGCCGACGCACAGTGGACCATTTGACGAGAAGGCGGTCAAAAATCTATAACTTTTGATTGGATTGGAATTTTGATATGCGGTTTTTTTTGTTTGGTAGGTGAGACTTTGGCCTTTAAGTTTTGCTGTAAAACGTAATTCTCGACCGAAAATAAAAAAACTTACGGAGGGTTTAAAATACATTTTCATTTGTAGTTGAATTTTAGTACAAAAGTGAAGTGTTAAAAGGTAAAAAAAGGTTTTTTTAATATGTCTTATTTTTTCAGTTAATTTTACAACTAATACTTTTTAACAATTTTTTAAGTTAATTTTTTCAGAAAATGCCAAACTTTGGCCCCCGTAGACTTTTTAGTCCTAATGTGCACAAGGGCCAAAGGTTTTTTTTTTTTTTTTGAAAGATCCCGAGTTAAAATATAATTTTTAAGCAGCGAACGTAAAAGTTACCTGATATTGGTTCAAGATAGAGAAGTTTCAATGAACAAGTCGTATGTTTTTATATTAGTTAAAATTTTTTTATTGTCTTTTTAAATATTTCTATATCAATTTTATTGTATTTATTGATCAGAGGATCCATCAGATCCCCATTTAGAAATTAAAGTAATGCTGCCATTACCAATGTTTTTTAAATGATCAGTATCAAGCGTATTTAGCAATCGTTCTGCAGTATGTTCAAGGAGATCTTGCAATTTTATTTCTGCTGATGTTGAAGTAACACTAATAGCAGATTGTGAAGGTATGCATTCTTTTTTGGCAGAAACTAAATCTCGATACTCTGGAAAAATCCCACAATTCTTTTCATTGGTTCGCTTCCGCAATTCCTTATATTGATTTTTGGTCAATTTCAAATCCAAAAATAGGGCGAACGCTTCTTCCGGCGTAAATTTCTTATCTTCAATTGGTGTAGGAATGCTTTTCAAAATCCTCTTTGTGCACCTTGGGCTCGCTACTACTATTTTTTCAATTATTTAAATTTTTAATTTTGGGTTGGTTGAATTTGGTGCAAAAATGAATCCTTAATAATTCTTTGAGAAATTTCTTCATTGATATTCTCCAGCTTGCGCCTTCGAGATCTTTCACTAAATCCGTCAATTGGTTTTGCTGGTCGACCCTTTTTTCCACTTTCGTTGGCAGTTGTAGATGCACTCTCAAAAATGAGTTCCTTTATTAACCAGTCTTTGTAACGTTTGTACATCTTTGCCTTGCTATGAGAGCATTCAATACCGTCTTTTCAAATTCGATGCAAAATTAGTAATCTTTCCTTTGTGCATTTCAATGTCTTCTAGGTTACAATTCTCAAAGAAGTCGTTGCTCACTATGTGCAAACTTACATCGTCTACATCATTTCGTTGAAAATAAATATCTGCCAGATCTCTGTAACAGTACTTAGACATTGCACAAATTGTAATGAATAATCATTTCTAAAATGAGTATGGATGTGATTTTAAGCGGAGAACACACTTACTGGTCTTCAGACAGGCAAAAAAATACCTGACCTAATAGATTTTGGAGTTACAAAGTCTATACCGAGACACTTGGTGCAGATCGAACCGTCACTGGAACTCCCCTCTGATCACACACTCACGATTGTTACTCTTTTAAGCCCTAAATAAAATTGTATATCCCACTGATTGGTTGGCGCTGACAAGTATAACAATAAATTGGTTGAAATATATGTTTTTCAGTACCCATTGTTCAGATAACGTACCGTTAAGAACACCGGAAAATATTGATCTGTCGATTAGAAATTTTGAATTAAATCTAAAACTCGCTGCTCAAGTTGGTACTAAGCCCCGACGACACAAGACACGTTATAATATTTATTCAGTAAATGTTTAACAGCTTTTGAAT
Source organism: Cordilura impudica (assembly GCA_963682025.1). Taxonomy (NCBI): domain Eukaryota; kingdom Metazoa; phylum Arthropoda; class Insecta; order Diptera; family Scathophagidae; genus Cordilura; species Cordilura impudica. The sequence goes on from OY821520.1 coordinate 220,399,351, forward strand.
GAAAAAAGAAGATCACGAAGAGAGTGGCACAGATACCCACAACTTAAAGCGCGATTAAAAGAATGTACTAGAAAACTACGAAGCATATTGGAAACTTAAATGATAGCATCATTAAATAGTTTCCTTAGAGAACTAGATAACACACCACATACTGACTACTCATTATGGCGTGCTACAATGGTCTTAACAGACAAATCATGATCAAGCCTCCATTACGAAACTCAAATGGAGACTGGGCAACAACTGACTCTGAGAAAGTTGAACCGTTCGCAAAACACTTGAAACATGTTTTCACACCAAACATATTAAGTTCTATAATGGAGGTGCCTTTAATAATAGCAGAGCAAGGAGCAAATGCACCACTCAGGTTTGAGATGCGAGAGGTCAAAAGGCAATAATTGATTTAAACCAGTACTGTTCATTTCATAGGAAAATTGTCCCTGCTCAACTCTCATGAATTCTTATGCTCTTGGATTTAGTTCACTGAAACAGCGACGAATGAAGACATGTTGCGGAGGTATGCTGATTTTTTTAATGCACTGAAAAAAATTAATAATATACGAAAAATATTTTATGAGTATAAATGTATTTGGTAATTTGTTATATAACATTTAAGGAAAATAATTTAAATGAAAAAGAAAAGCTGTTTGATTAAAAATAAGCAAATTTTTGTTGAAAAAATAAAAGAATCGTTGATAAAATTAGAAACCAAGATCGACAATAAAAATTGTGAACATGTGATTCAGATTTAAAATTTATTTGTTCTAAACAACGTAACGCATAAAGTTCTGTAGGTTTAAAAAATACTAATACGCAATTGTCGCGAAAAAATAAATATTGAAAAATTTATAATATATACAAGATCTATAAAAGTCTTTAATAGAATTATTAAGAAAATAATTAATTTAATATAAATGTTGAAATGATTTTAAAAATTTGAGTCTGATCGTTCATTCATTCATTGAATGTATTTTTTTTCCTTCCAAAAAATAATTTTTACACCCTCCACTCCAGTGTGCAGAGGGTATATATAAGTTTGTCATTCCGTTTGTAATAATTAGAAAAAAATTTTTGGACCCCATAAAATATATATATTTGTGATCCTTATAACAACCGGAGTTGATATAGCGATGTCCGTCTGTGGAAATCACGATGACGGCATCAATCGGGCAGCTAGGGTACTCGTTGACATAAAAAATGATTCACTAACATCCTGAGAAGTTTGCTATTTAAAATCGTCCAAATCTGTCGATTAGGGCCCGAGATTTGAATGAAGAACTAAAAAAAGTTTTTAAAAAATATAATTTTCTATGTTGTTCTTGTCACGATCACGCCCTCAATAGGACAGCTAGGGTGATCATTTTTAGTGAAAATGATTCTCCAAATTCATGGGAAGATTTCTATTTCAAAAATCATTAAAATCGGTGGAACAGGTCCAGGGAAATCTCTGAAAAATTAAAAAAAAATTAAAAACATGATATTTCTATATTGTTCTTGTTGTTATTCTAAATGTTGCATTGTTGTCATAGCTGGACTTGTTGTTTTTGTGGTCCTTGTGGTAATAATATAATAAAAACAAACCCTTTGTACATTTTTTTTATAAACTCTGGTAGAAAAATTTAAAAGTTTCCATTGTTTTGGCATCACTAAAAAATTTTTTAGATCATTTCGGTCATTGCCACGAGCCTGCCTGCAAAATTTCAGATCGATTGGGTCACGGGAAAGTGGTTAAAAGCGATCCAAAATTTTTTCGACAAGCAAACACTACGAGTTAATATAAAGGGAGTAAAAATTCACCAACATCTAAAGCAAATAATGCTAAAATACCTAGCTCTTAATAAAAAAAAAAACAATTGGGCAATTCACAATGGGTAATGTATCGTTGTATCTGTTGTATCGTGTATCACTTTACAATAGTGTAAAATTGTTGTTGGTAATTTTCACTGAAAAATCTGATACTCGATCCAACTTCATTTGCTATGTTTAGTAAATGTTGTATATTGTATCATAATATATCAGTTCCAAGTGAATGCCAGTTTTTATGAAAAAGAAAAAACAAATACATAGAATTTTATCAGCATAAATAATTATAAAGTAAAATATGGCAAATAAAGCAACTACATCGATAAGTTTATTTATATAAAAATTAATGTTTATATTTTTAGTATGTATTTTCTCTTTCAGTACCAACCACAGTTTATACCAGTTGTGACAGCTTGACAGCTGTCAAAAAAGCAATCTCGAACCGTATGGCTTTGTTTACCTTTTTCTCCATTTTGTTTTGGTAAAGAAGTGCGAAAGAGATTAAAAAATAGAATATACAAAATATAATGTGTGCAAGTGAACAGCTGTAGAACATGTTTTCAACCACTGACAGCATAAAAAATAAAAACAATGGAAATTTAGTGAGTATAAACATTGAAAAAAAAATTCATAAAATTGTATTTTTGACAAATTAACATTAAATTTAGTAATCTGTGGTATTTCCTTTTCAGAAATAAAAGGTATAATAGGTGCATATTAAAACCTAAAGCTTGTGATTGTGATTATACCAGTAATGTTGGTATAAATGCTGGTAAATTTGCCAGTTACATTCACCACTGCTCAACCCAGGGCCGAAAGGAAGGAATCAAAAATTACTATAGTTGAGCTAACTATTGGTCCAGTTGCTGGTGGCGAGTCACGAAACTTTTCGCAAGTTGAATTGTGGTATTAATGCTTTGGATTATGACTTGCGCGTGAGTGGTCCTAAATCGAAATTTGTCCGGTATTATTCAATGCTTTGGGCACTACACCATTGGCTTTATAAATAAAACATTAATTGGCACTTTTTTTACTCCTATAAGTAGACATCCAGCTGAAAAGGAATAAAAATTAGCCGCAACTGAAGACAAAATCTCAAATATAACAACAGATATGTATCTACAATTGAGAACGCTTCTAAACAACAGCCTGTTGAACAGATTTAATTTTATAAAGGCTAGTAAACCCTTAAAAATGTGAGTTCCAAAAATTAACAATTACGAACAACAAATACAAAACCACCAAGAACTACAAAAATTGATTGAGTATTTGGAAATGGGATTGAAGTATAAAGAAAAACAACTTCAGTAAAATGTAAAACAGACAAAACAACAAATGACTTACAAAAATTAGTAGATGGACTACAAGCAGAAGTAGCTAAGAAAGCCCAACTTAAAGTTGAAAAGGTAGCAGAAAATTTCAGTGGCATAGAAAAGGATTTGTTGTAACAATTGCAAGAACCAAAAGCAGAAAAACAATGTAAGTTAATAATATATATAAACATTTTGAAATCACTGATATTCATATATGCACTGCATTTGTTTTTAAACCTTACAGTGACGATTATATAATTAAAGTTTTAAGCCAAACTCTTCCAGTTTTCTTTGCTACAAAATATTTTTCTGCCTCTTCTGTGCATGATATGATAATCATTGTTTATTAAGATATTTAGTATTGATTGTTATTTATTTTTTAAATTTGTGTACTTATAGCAACAGGAAAAATTGTTGAGTACAATAAGCAAAGCTGCTGTTGGAGGCAGTTTTTCGGATAAAGGAATATATCAAAAAGACTTGCGGGATGTGCCTAAACGTTTGTGTCCAGAGGCAGTAAAAGCTTGTGCTGGCACAGCCCTATCAGTACCTTTAAATCAGTGGGTAGAACCGGTCTTCACAACCCAGATTAGACAGCAAGCGCATATTTGTAGTAGTCACAAATCTGCACAATCTAACAGCGCATATAGCCCATCCGACCCACAACACACCACACAACAACGCCAATGGCACTCCAGCAGTAGCATCGGCGCTTGAGGAGACATTTCGACCACCTAATTGTAAAAGTTATTTAAAAAAAATCATTGAATTTTAATAAAAAACAGTATATTGACTTTTATAAAAGATGTTTATTTGTTATAAATATGTAAGAAAAATTTTATAGTTACAATATTATTGGTAAAATAAACATTATTATCTTGTTAAAAGAGCTTCTCCAACCGTACCGACCAATACATTCTTTAATTCAGCATTAACTTGTCTGAAATTTGAATTGGCCATGAAAGTTGGTGCGCTCTTCTTTGTTTCTGTAATTCCTCTATGTTCTAACTCTGCAGAATCCTTAATCCCTCTATTTGTCCGCCTCAGGAGGTTCTTCTAACACTTAAGTTTTCACGGTGGACATTTGTCACACCTAGATTTGTTGGGCAAACAACCATTGGTGTACCTGTTGCTTAGCTTTTTTCTGTACACTAGCATTTACACATTTTCTTTTTAAACTATAATGCATATTCTGTTACTTTAATGCCATTATTATTTATTTTTTATATTTATTTCAAAAATTTTATTTGTGATAAACTGTGCTGTGGAATTTTCAAAAAATTTCTACCCAAATTAGAATTTTTGACAGTAATAATCACAAATAAATTAAAACAATGTATACAACGTGTATAAAGGTGATAGCATATACTTTTTAATATAGCTGTTGCTTCCGATTTCTTTACAAAATGCAACCCTGATTTGATTGTTAAAACAAAAATACAGTGTTGTATTTTTCGAGCTGTCGCCACTGTTTACGCTGTGGTACCAACCAAAACATTTAAAAATTTTTTTTTTTTTTCATTATAAATTAAAAAGCAAGAGGTACGTAACTAAAACTCCAGGGTATATCTCACGACCAAAAAGCAAACACTGACAAGTGTTTTCTCTTATACAAAACAGCAGAATCGACGAAGCGATCTTTCCTCGTTGGATCGAAAATTACAAAAGAAAGCGTTTTACAATATGAAAATACAACTGAGTGTTCACAACAAATGATTGTATTGTGTATTTCAATACAACATACAATATACAACACCTGTTGTGAATTGTCCAAATGTAAATTTAGCAACAAAAATTTATGTATTAATTTATTTAAAGAGAAAAACACAAAAATAACGTTTGATGTTGTATTTTTTGTGTGTAATATTTACATATACATACATACACATATTAAATAATACAAATAATATACATATATTATATATTTGTATGTATGTATGTATGTATATTCATAGTAACTGCATGTTAGAAATAAATCGGTATATTATTTTATTTACATAAAATTCTGCAATATTTTGTTGTGGGGAAAATATATTTCTTTTGCATTAACAGAGTGTCACTTCATTTTGCTCAGCGTGACTATGCCACAGTAGATGGCGCCACAATTTTTGTTCTAATTAGCTTTGCAATAGTTATTTCTATTTTAACATGAATGTCAATATTTTCAACTAGATATCATACAGAACAATGTTAAGAGTATACACGGGCTGGTCTTTTATTTCATACGTTTTTTCATTATTCTTTTACAAATATGAACATAAGTTTGGCATGTTAACTTTTTGTTGTCTTTACAAAATAGAGATATTAATAACTTTTCAGTACCGCGATTCAGTAACTTCTTTTAACGATAGTCGAATCGTAAAAAAAAAGAAAATTGCAAAATTATCAGTAAAATTTTTAAACGATATTCGCTATTGTTAAAGTCAGCTGTTGTTGTTATCTAAACGACAACCATTTTTGTGTTGTTTATTCAATCGATAAAATCTTAAATTTTTAGGTTGAAATGTCGTCATACATAAATAAAAATCATAAAATAGTGAAAATATTTTGCTTTTATTAAAAAACTTTTTTATATAAATAAAAAAATTATATAGCATATTCAATTCATTATTTCATTTTCAAATAAATAAACAGAAATATTAGTAAAAAAAATAAAGATATTAAACATAAACATAAAATCATCCTGTCAAACACGAAGTAATTTGTTTTTTTTCTATTCTTTGTGTTTTTCGCTTATTTTGACAGAGGTGCCACTAGTTTACAATTTAAATAAATAGAAAAACAGATTTGTCGACTGTCGTTAAGATGTATGTACTTAAGGTGTGTTTACACTATGTGTATTTTCCATGTGTAAATTCAGTTTTACGATCCATACGTAATTCCGTGTGTGTGTCAAAATTACCGTTTTACATACGATTCATAATTTTTGCGTTCAAACGTACATATGTATTTCCGTATGACATAACCTCTAAATGTAAACAACAGCTGATTTAATTTGTGAATTTACAAAAAATTATTGTTAAAAATAAAGTTATATATTTTATATATTTTTTAATTGTTAATTAATATTAAACAATTTATTTTTCTCTCAATATTAATCTTTATAAATTACTCTGTTTTTCTTTCGCCACAAGCAGTGTTGTATTTTCATATGTTTATCTTGCCAAAATAGAACCTGCTCTAATTGATAATTTTGCATATGTCTTGCAAAATGTGTTGTACATAAACAATGTTCGAAAGGGTTCAAACTATGTGTACAAATTACACGTGCTAAAAAAATAAGAAAAACACGAGCAAAACACGTAGTGTGAACGCAGCTTTAGTGAATCACTTAATCCTTAGTGCAAACAACAATATCTGTCGATATATTTTGCGATTGTCAGATCGTTGAATTTGAAATTTACAGAATCGCACTACAGAAAATATTAATTTAAATTCAATGAATTTAAGAAAACCTCAAATGATATTTAAGAATTGCTAACATAAAAATTGTTACATAAGTAAACGTAATTTGATGAGAATGTTATTTTTTTTACATATAAATTTTCACATTTTTTTTTTAATGAAAATTTGAAGTTTTTTAGAAAATAAAGATAACATTAAATTATTTTATTTAAAATGTTTGGGACTTTGGGTTTTTTGCGTTTGGCATCCCTAATTTGATTATTTATTATTATAAATTTATTCTCTATGTTTTCAAAATATGGCAATATTTAAAAAAAAAGTTGAGAGAGCTTTTTTTCTTTTTGGTTATTATTTTGTTACTCCATCCGACCTATATGGCCACAATGAAGAAATATTTGGCCATTTAAAAGAAACTATACAGCCATCTCCAATTAGCACGATTTAATGCATATAGCCACTCTACACAACCATTACCTTTGCAATGGAGGTTAGGGCGAGCTATTTAATTAGTAAAAACTAAATTAAACGAGAAGTTATGTCATATAACCGGAAACGCATGCATATAGGTATATAACCTAAATGTATGGCGATCAGCAACCACGATGACCAAAAAGCAAACACCGAAAGAAATCCGAAATAATAGAAAAGACGAAAACCAACCCAAAGAATTTTCTTAAATAATTTGGTATTAAGTTTAACAAATTGTTTACTTTTTCCAATATTTTGTTTACATATATTATCAATACTCAAACCGAGGTGGAGTGTATTAAAGATTCGGCACAGCCGAATTTAACACTCTTACTTGTTATAAATTTATTTGTATTTAGATAAATAAATAAATAAGATAAAAACTATTTAATATCTTTAGATCCTATATATTATTTGTTGCAATATCTATATGTAAAGATAAGATCTCATATGTAAATATCAAATTTGTTAAAATATGTTTATTAACAAGCTCTTCTTTAAAGCGACTACTCAGCTTTGTACCCAACCTTTTATTAGTTTTTACGTAAATCAACTGACCGGGCACATATTCTTTTGTAGGTTTTTTTTATTTTTGTTATGATAACTTAAGTCTCTTTCCTGTTTCCGTTTCAGTCTCTCAACGTTGGATAGTCTTGTCGTCTCATAGTCTTGGGGAGAAAAATCAATTGTTCGCCCAAAATATAAGTCAATTGGTTTCTTATTAGTCGTTGAATGGAACGTTTGATTATATTCATTCACCGACCTTTCCAGCAATTCCTCAAAATCTCTAGATGTTCCATCATTTTGCAGACATCTCATGATTTCCGCTAACGTGGAGTGGAATCTTTCTATTTGACCATTTATTTCGCTCTTGTATGACGGGGTGGTAAAAACATCAATTTTTAGATCATCTTTCATCATGAAATGTATGGATGCGGAGTTTAAGGAGGGTTCGTTGACCGTAACCACATACTTTGGCACTCCATATGAAATTTCCCTAAGGGGTTTTCGGACATGTTCTACAGATCCTCCGTTTAATAATTTTACTTTTGCGTACTTAGAAAATTTATCTATTGATGTTAAACTGAGTTTTCTATCGGTCGAAAAAATGTCGATATGGACAATATGCCCTGGATATGTTGGTATGGGAGTTTCACGTAATTCTGGGTTATTTGGGTGTCTCTCATATTTTCCTTTTTTACATATAGAACATAATGTTATAACTCTTTTTATTTTACCTGACATGCCAGGGAAATAATATTTTTCCAACATTTGCTTTTTATTTTCTCTATCATTTCGATGAGCCCTATTGTGTGTTTCTATTATCAGATTTTCTTGATCGTTCTCAGATGTTATATCTTCAATGGTCGACTGTGTAAAGCGGCATTTGTAATTTGCGAATTGATTGGGATAAAATAATTGAATTTTTCCCATTATCCATTCAGGAGTTTTTATTCCGTTAATGACAGACGGATTCAGATATTTTCTTAGAATGTTCACTAGGATTTGTTCGTCCTATTGGGATTCTTTAATAATGTGTCTATGTACTCCGGGAAATACAATTTGAAATTGGTACGATGATGTGTTGTCCACATTTATAAATAACTGATTTTTGAAAACATTTATTGGAGTTTCTACGCTGTGTATTAAATATTCTGACGAACTTTCTGCGCTGTGTTCGGTGGGGGTCAAAGAGTTTATTTGAGCATTTATAGGATTTAATCCTATAGGGACTCTGGACAGAGCATCAGCAACTACATTTGTTCATCCAGGTATATACTTCAACTCGTAGTTATACTCTTCCAAAATACATTTCCACCTTTTCATTTTTGAGTTTTATTATTATTGCTGAGGGCGTATGTCAAGGGCTGGTGATCCGTATAGATCACCACTTTTTTGAAACCATACAAATAATTTCTTAGAGAGTTCAGTGCCCATATAATGGCTAACATCTCTCTTTCATTAGTGCATAGTTCTCCTCTGTTTTGTTCAATGTTCTGGCAATAAATGCAATTGGTTTTTCTTCTTGACTTAACACTGCACCAATTGCAAAGTTGGAAGCGTCTGTAGTCAATTGAAAATCTTTTTCAAAATCGGGATATGATAACAAAACTTCACGTGAAGCCAATGCGTTTTTCAATTGATAGAATGCGTTCTTGGATGAAGTATCCAATTCTATTTTCGTCTGGCTTGATATAAATTTTGAAATTCTTCTGTCCGATCCTCTCAGAAGCGATCCTCTCTGTATAACTCCTAATAAACCTCCTATAATACCCGGAGAGTCCGAGAAATGACCGAAGTTCTTTTAGTGTTTTTGGATAACAAAACTTCAGAATTGAATCGACCTTTTTGGGATTTGTTATTATATCTTCTTTTGATACCACAAAGCCTAAGAATTCAACCTCATGTCGCATTTGTCTAGTTGAACTTTCATATTAGCTAATTCTAGTGTCCTAAATATTGTTCCCACATGTTCCAGATGAGATTTCTAATCCTTACTGAAAATTATGATGTCGTCCACATATACGTAACATATCTTCCCAATAAATTCTCTCAATATATCGTCGAGTGCTCTTTGAAATATTAATGGAGCATTTTTCAGTCCAAACGGTAACCTGGTATATTCATATTTTCCGTTGTTTACTAAAAAGGCTGTTTTTTCCCTATCCTCTTCTCATAATGTTATCTGATGAAAAACGCTCTTAAGATCTATCCACCTAAGTTGGATAGAACAACATTAATTTCCGGAATGGGGTACCTGTCGGCTACAGTTACTGCGTTTAATCGTCTAAAATCGACAAGTAGTCTGTATTTTTTCTGTCCTGAAAAATATCTTCTTTTTTGGGTACGACCCGTGATGGTCTTATAATGCCATCACAAAGGAGACGATCGATTTCTTTTTCTACAATATCTTTTAAGGTCATTGGGTAAGGGTAACTTCTGGCGTATATTGGTGAATTATTCGCTGTGCGGATGTCACCAATTACTGTAGTGGTATATGTCAATTTCTCATCAGGGTTTGCAAAAAGGCAACAATGTTTTTTACGAGATTTTCTAATGACACTTTTTGGTGGCTGGGTAGGTGTTGTATTCTTAATTCTAGGTTATTTACGTTTTGTGACAAACGTTGTTTAATATGTATCTTTTTATAAATTCTTCTGGTAATTGTTCGAAATATTCTTCGGTGTATCCATACGCTTCCTCTGGTTCGTCAATTTCATGTCCTCCGTATGAATAATTATTACCCTTTTCTAAATTATTGTCCGGCCAATATTCGGTATTTAAATGAAAATTTCTTTGTATCTTGTTCATGGGAGCTTGAATTAAGTTTTCTGCTGGTCTCTTAAATGGCAGATTACGTTGGGGTGTTACTTGCATAGAACGGTCTATGTTCATTGGTTCTGGTTTTTGTTGATTGTTAAAGTGGTTTTGCCGTTGTCCCTGATATTGAGGATGTTCGATTTTCTGGTAATTATTTTGGTAATTTTGACCGCTGTAATATTGTCTATTTTGTGAATTCTGGTTGAATCCTGCCCCCTGATGAAACCTAAAATTTGGTAAGGTAGGTCTATTATTACCCACTCCACCAATATGAGCTAATTCAGGGTAGAAGTTCGGTCTGTACTGGGGTAAGGTTTGTCTAAGGTTATCCTTGCGCGTTTCGCTTCTTGTTATACGATTGTGAGCGTATCCCTTCTAAAAGACATATTATCCAGTTTTAGGCATATGTGAAGAGCCTGCGGCGGGGACGTTGGTTCCCTTACGCTTAACAATCTAGGTAGATCGCCATTGAGACCCCGTACAAAGGTATCCAATGCCTTGTCCCTATACGTATTTTTCATAGTTCGGAGACTTCCCTCATTTAATTCTAAGCAGGAAACTTTGTCTAGGATCAAAAACAAGTGTTGGTACACACTTTGATAAAATCCAGAGATTGATTTGCTTCCCTGACAAAGAGATGTCATTTGGCATTCTAGAGTGCCTATGTCACGTTTGTCTGAGTAGTGCATCATTAGGCACTTTCTTATCTTAATCCAATCTAATGGTGTTCGATAAGATTCTAAAGCAATATCGGCATCGCCGATGATTTTAGTACGAATTGTGTTGCGTAATATCGCGCAGTTCCTTTCAAAGTTTGATAAAGTTCTAAGACCCTATCAACCGATTTTCTCCATGAATTGAATTCTACTGGTTTCTCCGAGAATTCCCGCAAGGACCTAACAACGTCCGGAACTTTATATAATTCCTCTAATTTTGTAGTTATGGTACCTATTGGTTGATCTACTCCATCATATGAGAAAATATCTTAAGAAGGGTTTATTGTTCCTCTTATTAACTCTCTAATCTGTTCCATTTGGACTTCATTCAATCCCGAAACAATATTAGCCGAAGGACTGGCCATGTTCAAGGACCGACTAAATTTTTCTGTCAATTCGTTCAAAGTGTCGTCTGGCATTTTCTTTCTTTTTTGCTCTTATAGAGAAATTTGGAATATGAATTTTCTTTGCACTGAATAGTTAATTTTTTAATAAGATTTATAAACGTTATTTTCTTTGATTCTATTAACCACTACAAATATTAATGTCAAATATAAAATTTTAAAATAATTACTTATTCTATGTAAAAATAAAATATTGTGTAATAGAAAAAAAATTTTTTTTAACTAAATGTCTTACATTAGTAGCAGCATCGCAAGAATCAGGTAATTTAATGGAACTTGATGATGGGTGGACGTCTTGATAATTGAAGGGATGATGATTGTTGAAGACTCTCATTTCAGTGTAATTATATTATTGGATGTAATTTATTTCTTTTTAAGCTTTTAAAATTTGAATAGTTTACTTCTTTGTGTTTCTTGACTCAAATTATTTAATGTTTCTTTTTCTTTCTTATATTGATTTATTTTCGACTTGAGTTTTATATTAAATTTTAATTAGTTTTATTAAATTTACTTAAATTTTAATTAGTTTTATTAAATTTACTTTCCTTTAAGTTCAAATTTTTTTTCATTTACGACTGTCTAAATTACATTATTATTTGATAATTTCCAATTAATTAATTTTTTTGTTATTTTTAATTTAAAATCTTTTCCATTTAAGTTTCATACACTTATTCTCTCAAATAGTTTTATTTAGTTTTACTAGGTTTTCTTGTATTATTTCTTTAGTATTAATTTAAACTTTTATTCACTTAGTTTTGCAAATGTCACTTTGAGTCTTTCCGGTTTAAGGTGCTATTACATGACGTGTTTTTTACATATGTACTGGCAAATTTTCCCACAACAAAAATTGTACACATCGTGTGATACATATGAAACATTGTTTATGTACAATACATGAGGAAAGTCACATGTACATTTTTCAATTAGAACAGGTTCTATTTTTGAATGACAAATATATGAAAATACAACACTGCTTGTGGCGAAAGAAAAACAGAGTAAATTTTAAAGATTAATATTGAAAGAAAAATAAATTGTTTAGTATTATTTAACAATAAAAAAATATATAATCTTTTTTTTAACAATAAATTTTTTTAAATTCACAAATTAAATCAGCTGTTGTTTACATTTAGAGGTTATGTCATACGGAAATGCATATGCACGTGTGATAGCAAAAATTATGAATCGTATGTAAAAGACAATTTTGACAGACATGAGGAATTTCATATGGATAAAAAAAGTGACAGTACATATGTAAAAAACATTTCGTGTAATAGCACCTTTAGATAACTTTAGTCAGGTTATTTACTTATTATACCCTCCACTCCAGTGTGCAGAGGGTATATATAAGTTTGTCATTCCGTTTGTAATAATTAGAAAAAAAAATCTGGACCCCATAAAATATATATATTTGTGATCCTTATAACAAGCGGAGTTGATATAGCGATGTCCGTCTGTCCGTCTGTCCGGCTGTCCGTCTGTCCGTCTGTGGAAAACACGATGACGGCTTCAATCGGGCAACTAGGTTGATCGTTGGTATAAAAAATGATTCAGTAACATCCTGAAAAGTTTGCTATTTAAAATCGTCCAAATCGGTTTATCTAGTCCCGAGAATTGAACGATGGAGTAAAAAAAGTCTTGAAAAAATATGATTTGACTATGTTGTTCTTGTCACGATAACGTTCTCAATAGGACAGCTAGGGTGCTTGTTGTTAGTGAGAATGATACACCAACATCACGAGAAGGTTTCTGTTTTTTAAATCGTGACAATAGGTTTCATAGGTGCCGAGAAATCACTGAAAAGTTAAAAAAAATATGATGTTTTCCTATATTGTTATTCTAAATTTTGTATTTTGTCACAGCTGTACTTGTTGTTTTTATGGTCGTTGTGGTAGTAATATAAAAATTCACCAATATCAACATTTTATGGTGTAATATTTAAGTTAATTAATTAATAAAAGAAACTATATAAAATCAATATCAATATTCTGCGATTTTTATAAGATCACAAAATATTACAAATTGATACATACAGACTACTGTTGCAAATATCAAAATACTATAAATAACATTCATATATTCTGTATATGTATTTCGATAATAAGCGCATATTAAAAATAATAAAATATAAATTATTTTATTTATACAAAATATTGCAATTTTTAGGGTTGCAAAAAATAGTATGATTTTAAGGGTTCTACTTTTAGTACATACTTGCATTCAAAAGAAGTATTGAAACCATAAAATTCTACCCTGTTAAAAATTGGTGTTTAAAAAAAAATTTTTTTCTCAGATGATAATAAATGTCAATAATATTTAATTATAATACATTTTTAAAATTTATTATTTAATGTTTGGCGCAGGCAAACGCCATTCCCGGACTACCGAGAATTTAATGCACGATTTATTCCGCATTAGGAATAATCGCGGAGCTCAGCTCAATCAAAGTGCAATGATTAAGCCTCGCTCTGGGAAACAAGTGTTCATGCTTCCCTTTGCACAAACGCCATTCCCAACTACCAAAAATTGTAGGCACGAGCTATCCACATCAGGAATAGTCGCGGGCTCAACTCAATCAAAGTGCAATGATTAAGCTTCGCCGTGGGAAGCATATATTCATTCATTTCTTAGCACAAACCGAACTTCTTATGGCACATTAAAAATAAATTGAGAAGTACAATTCATCATTACGCTGTATTATAATACTATTTTCTTATCTTACTACTAGCTAGTAAACAAAGTGATCGTATCATTGTAAACGAAATAGAATTGAAATTGTGTGCAGATTTGTTTTACTTAAAAAACTGTTTCTACAGATAGCGAATAAAATCCCAGCAAACAATTTATGCAATAAGTGATCATGTGGAGTCTTTTTTGACTCCTCTGTGCTATTAAAACAGTCATAAATGCGCTCTTTTGCTGATCACAAAATATTCTTTTGTGGGGAGGAAATATTACCTTACCCCCGACTTATCTTGAGAACCTTTTTATCCAATTTTCTGATTAATTTCGGCTTATTTTTGAGTCATATTTAATGTCATTTTTCTATAAATCACTTTTTAAGCGTAAGCAAAAATCATTTCTTAATCTTTTTCTAATACCGCATGTGATTAATCAGTTTTTAATCATCAAAAGTGCTCGAAGAAGACACAGTAAGATGATTTTTGTTAAAACAATCTTTGAAATGATTACTGGGATATCGTATATTTTTGTTTACACACACATATACATAATGGCACCAGTTAGCCGAACTCTCTCATGAAACACATAGACGACAGCGGCTACACGACTACAGCCTGTCAAAAATAAAATACACACGTTTATATGAAAACGATTATTTTGACACCAACACAGCTACATGACCACTTTTGCAGCTGTAGTCAACTTAGGCTAATTTCTGTTTTTGTTGGCTACAAAATAAAAATAGTGTTGACAATATAACAAAATATGTAAAAGATATTAGTGCTATGAAATATTTTATTTTGTTGAAAAAATTAATCGCAACATGAAATGCTATAATAATTCTATTAATAAGTAAATTTATTTATTTATTTTTACGTTATAATATGTTGCGGTGGCCCTAGGTCCTGAATTCATGATTTGTGCCTTGATTTGTTTATTAACATATGAATACCTGGCTACTACAGTTCCGGTATAAATCATATTAAAGTCATAACGTTATTTGACATTTAAATATCTTTATTTGCGAGCACGCCATTTCAAGTAGTTATAATATCCAAGGAGAAATATAAATAAAGGGTAAATGAAGCTGCCTGTAGGGGGTTACCTTGATTTTTTATTGCAGGGCAAACAATTCGATTGCCAACTTATATATAATCACGTATGACCCCTCGGTCGATCAGGAAATAATTAAAATAAACTGAAAATAAACACTCATCGTTTCGACAAGTCCCTCATCATCGAAACGCGGATCCGGTAAAGCCTCTTCCAAAATCGGTATCATTTAGGGGTTCAATTTCAGCGGTGAAGGTCGGCACTTGGGTTATGGGTACTGATGAACTGCACCACGCTGGATTCATCGCTCATGTTGTCTTCAAGTGGTCATTTGGTTGCAAAAAAAAAAAAAAAATTATTACCACACAAAATAGGGTACTGTAGCGCCAATTAATAACTCACATTTGCTGTAAATTGGTCCTGGTTTTTTTTTGTGGCACTGGGTTCTGGATCTGGGTGTCATTGTGTCACCTTAGTCTTCGTAACTGGAAGCGGTGTCCATTCCTGCCCATATTTCGCGAGGTAGTAGTCGATAGGCATGTGTGGGGAACGAATTTGTGTTTGTGGGTCTGGTCTGTAGGCTAAATGTTGCATTGGCTGGGTTCTGTGTTTAGTTGCAGCCAATGATAAATGCTGTGTTTTTTTTATGCTTCTGTTTGTTTTAATTTATACCAAGATGATTTTGTGCGTTTGATAGGAGTTTTTTTTTGTACAGCCAATCAGATTGAGCAGTGACTTTAAAACTGTTTGTCGGTGGGATGGCCGGATGAATACATTCGCTGACAAGAAAAAACGAAATCGGGATGCCAGACTGAGTAAATGTACTGGAAGAAAAACATAATGGAAAGGTTAAGAATAAATTTTACGTTCTGATATACGGTTAAAGTAAATTTAGTAGGTTGGTGTCTAGAGTAGTTATGTTTTCAGCGAGAGATAAAAAGGATCAATTAGAGAAGGATAGACAAATAGAGAAGGGTGTAAAATAGTGAGAAAAGGATAAACGCAGGCTATGAATACAGTAATTGTTTCTGTTATTGGAATTAGTAGGGGATAATGCGCTACGTATAAAAACCAGCCATTTTGGTGTGATATGCATTATTGTCCAAGGCGCGAAGGCTAACGTTTAAATAAAAGTACGGAAAAATTTTAAGAATAAAACACCCAAAATAATAGTGAAGTGAAATTTAAAGGTGAAGTACAAATTTAAGAAAGTTTTAAAGTGGAAAAAGTGGAAAACTGATAAACATTTGATGAACCAGGAAATCAACAGATTTAGGAATATTCAACTCGGAATCGAGGTAAGGAAAAACAGTACTCGTAGATGTAGAAAAGAGACTTTGTAGGAAAATTTGTTAGGAAATAAAGATTAAATGATGAAAGGGTAATTATATTGTTGTAACTTACCCGATAGGTTAACCTGGACAAAGCGTGAGGAGTTAATTCATAGAGAAAGAATCCTGAGAGTAAATGAACTGGCCCCATCTGGGAAAGGTCCGTAAATATATTTTTTGTGTACTGGAGACCATCTTTTTGAGGGTAGTGTTCTGCCGGAAAAAATCATCACCCCGTAAGTTTGGTGTGGGGAACCATAATCTCAACGAGAAATCTTTTTGTTGTAAAGAAGGAAAAAAAAAACAGCAGAGTCCAGGTAACCTATGAGCCATTTTATTTTTGTTTTGCCTTCGCGCTGAAGAGGAAAGATAAAATTAAATATCAATATCAAATATCCAAATTGAATATTAGAGGGAAAGAAAGCTAATTCTACCGGAAAAAAGGAAATACATATACGTATATATATTTTAATATTTATTTTAAGTTTTTATATATAGAAATATTTTTTTTGAGTAATTTTTTTGTGTAGTGATTATATAGTGTTTCGTGTTTAAGTAAATTAATTTTGTTACTAGGCTAAAAAAAAAAGAAAATATAT
Organism: Cordilura impudica; assembly: GCA_963682025.1. NCBI lineage: Eukaryota > Metazoa > Arthropoda > Insecta > Diptera > Scathophagidae > Cordilura > Cordilura impudica. The sequence goes on from OY821520.1 coordinate 220,416,443, forward strand.
ATTGTGAGTGCCAAAGGGAAAGAAAAAAAAAGGAAGGAAGTATACCGGAAAAAAGGTGTGTGTTGACCATATCCGCTCAAGTTAGGAGCTGGAAATAGAGTGAAAAAAAAAGGAAGAAGAAAAATTATTTCACGATAGCCACCTCTTATATATCAGCTAATAGGGTTCTTGCCCATGGTGAGTCTTAGGGAGCTCCTTCAGGCCTAGTAATAGAGAAACCAAGAAAGAAAATTTCATTAGTATGGCCAGGTAGATATGGTGAAGTAGTTGATCGTTGTCAAAAATAGCTAAGTATATCGACACAAATTAAGGTATATTCTTAGTGTTTTTTTTTTGTTTGTCTAAAGGCACCGAAATTTTTGTCCATTGTGGTTTATAAAGTAATTTTTTTTTATTATTTGTTTTAATTTTGTCATTTATTTATAAAAATATTGCTCAGTATGAGGTTTTTGGTGTTCTCGGTTATGCTAGCCAGCGCTTGCCACCCTAATGCCGCTGCCGTCATGTAACAATATGGCGCCCAAAGAAAGTACTTCGATGTCTTTAGATGTCAGAAATGTATGTTTGTTTTTTTGTGTAGAAGATCGAAGCACATATGATAGAATATTAGTTTTGTTATTAATAGACCAAAGTGTTGTTTCTAGTTGTAAATTGTTGAAATTGTAGATGGAAACCACGTAGCCAGTTTGCTTAAACGCAAAAGTTTGATGTACGGGTTTGCGGACAATGGACCGCAAGTACAACAAAGAGCAATCTACCAATACTAAAAGGAATAGTGAGGCCCTAGCGAGTGGTAAACATAACACCCTAAATGTGCACACGATGTCCTTCATTTGTTTTTGTGTAAATTTTACTAGTTTCAGCTTGATGTTTTGGTAAACAGTGAACACGGCCTGAGTATAGCCGGCTCAAGACGAGGTCTTAGAGGACCGTGGTATAGGAAGGAGCGTTCACTGGCCATAGGTAGGATTACGGTCGAGTGGAGCTTGGGGTGACTTGCCGAGGCACGATCAAAACGGTTATTTGAATAGTTCGTGATTTAATTTATGAAGCAGTTTCCAACTTAACGATATCCGCTTAGAACTACAGTTTAAAGGTCCGAAGTATCGTTGGGGACAATACTGGCCTCTGGTACAAATCCTGGAAAAGGGGTAGAGTGCTGGAATAGGAATTAAATCGTGTAAATTATTGAATTTAGAGTTAGATTGATTAATACCTCATTGGTGATGCTCGTAGGAGAACCAAAAAAATAAGAATCGCCGCAAAACACCACCACTTTCGTCAACCACCCCTAATAAAAATGAAAAAGAGAAAAAAGGATAAGATAAATTCAAATTTTTGATACAGATAGGAAAGATTTAAGCCAAGAATATTCTAAGTAAATTTTGCAACTTCTTGGCAATTATTTTTAGGTAACATTAATTATATTGTGTCCTTTATGCGAATTCACTTTATATTTAGTTTCATCACGTTTATCAGTATAAATTAGAAATTTAATTATTTTTGTTATGCCATTTATATCATTTATTACCATTTCATGCAAGGATGTAATTTATTATCAAAGTTTTTGAGTTATATTATTTATTATTTATTTTTTTTTTTATTACATAAATTATTATCATATTGTTTGTCAGTTATATTATTTATTATTCATTTTTTTTTATCTATACAATTTATTATCATATTGTTTTTCATTATATTATTATCATATTGGTTTCAGTTAGTGTTTATTATCATTTATAGCTCATTTTGTTTATACAGATATCTTTTAGTGTGTTTTTTTTTTTTTAAATTTGTGTTTTTTATACATTGTGTTTGTGACATTTGGGGTTACACCGGAAGTTTAATTATTATTTGTTACGAAGCACTAGTACGGTTGGACACCACTTATGTTGCGATTACACATACCACCGGGCGTCACCTTGTTACAAACCGTTCGCACTGATGAGGATTCCGACTAGCTCGTATATATTCTCAGGAAGGTCCCAACCCTCTCACCAGGCGCGTGAACGTACACAAAATTAAAAAAAAAACAATATTCAACTGAAACCAAACTAAATACTCATTAACAACAAACCACACCATACCACAAGACAATACGGAGACAGATGTTATGCTCCTCGATTTGCCCACCCAACCTTGATCGAAATAACTCCACAAACATGTTCATTTTCGACCCCTGACACCACTTGACCTTCCCTCCTTTAACTTACCATTATTACCTTTAACCCTTTCAACAATTAAGCCAACATTATTTAATATTCAACTTTCATTTAATTAACATTATTATATATTTTTTTTTTTTTTTTCCCCAATATATAAACTTAAACCTAACAATATTATTTCTTAACCTCTATTCACATACATACATAATCCTAAAAAAAAATTGCAGAACAAATTTTTATTAAATATAATACACCCTTAACTTACGCTTCCTTTAAATACACTCTCTCTTCGATATAGAAATGTTCATAAAACTTTCATACATAAATAGTTATTAATACAATTTCATATTTATATATATTACCATACAAAACTTATTTAATCTTTCCTTTTTTTTCTTATATTTACCCTAGTTTCCTATCGACTAGCAAAAATCTGATTATTAATACATGATCATTAATATCTCTTTTTACTTCACTTTTACTTTTAACTTTAAAATTTTTCAATACTCTTCACTCCCTAGGGCTCAAATCTCCTATAACTGCCAAATATGGAACGCACAAACTATCTAAATATCTATCTGAAGGAGCTCCCTAAGATGATGAATTACTTCTGGCACTACCCAGATTTTTATTTTACACCCAACCGCGTTGATGTGAACCCTAACTTCTGGTGTTCCAGTAAGTATAAAATTTTGATTTTTTTTTCCAATTTAACAGAATTTCAATTAAAGATTTATCTTTCTCAGATTTTTGCCGTTAACATGGGAATACGCATAACTCACTACCTCACTTGTTTTTTTTTTTTATTTTTTATATAATTTTAACCTTACTTAAACTTTCTATATATTTATCCTTATGTATGTATATATATGTGTATTTTTATTTTTTACTTTATTTTAACATTTTTATACCATTAAAAGATTTTACTTGTAAACTTCACATTCAGCTCTTTTATATTCTTTTCACAGATTTGTTTTCATATATGTGCAATTTCAATCCAGAACTTTTACAAATTAGTCAAACTTAATTTCGTTTTCAAATATTTTACATAGTTCTTTTGATACACTACTATTTTCTAGCTTGGTTTTACACACTGATAGCAGTGTTGTTGCTCTATGTGAGTTTTTTGATCTTTTTGGTTGTTCGACTACACATAACAAAAATTATAATACAATAGCAGAGTACCTGACTATCCACGGGATTACCACACTTCTCTGGAGGATTCGGGAACACCGGAACACTCAGCACCTACTCCACTCGCTGTCGTTCTTATTTTTCTCCGTTGCCCTCTTTCGAATAATATTTTGGGGTCACCGCCAGGTTTTTAAAATTTTTTTCTTTTTTTCACTGTTTATTTTCAATCTTGATTATTTAAATCTCAACAACCGAGCCTTCACACTAGACTATACACAAGTAGTAAACTTCGCCTTACAAATTTGACTATGCACAATATACGTTTGACTTCTTCAGTCAACATATAACCTCTGACTCTTATTAATTTATCCCTGCATCGACTTCGCTTGTTCTAAGTTGCTGTTTTTTTCCATTATTCCAGATACTATATACTTCAACGTTACTTTTTTTTATACATTATATATTCTTACTTTAGCGCCACAATCTCCATCTTTTATTTTCTATATCATCCTATCTTTTGTTAACATCCCCGCCAAAACTCCATCTTTTATTTTGTAAATTAATTTGGCTCCATATAACTTATATTTCTTCGTCTTTTGAATTTTTCTTCCCTTGACACTATATTTTCTGCATGTTATCTAGAACCTTCCTTTTTGATAACCAAAGAAAATAAATATCTTCCTTTTCACTTCATCCCACATGTCCAAATCCTCCCTTTTCCACACCAAACTATCCTGTACAACACCAGGCGAGCATAAAAACTTGTAGGTTCATTCACTTTACATTATTTTAATATTTTTCAAATTATCCGCTACGATTTTACTACTAACTTTGTTTACCTTTTTTTTTTGTTTTATTTACTACAATACCCTATGGTCTTACACATTTTCCTCGCGTTGCCAATTATAATATCAGTTCGCCGTGCTATTCAATACACACTGGCAACTACATTTTTCTGTCATTGATAAAACCACACCACATACATATGTAAGTATAAATTTTCCATTTGTTTTTAATTTCTCTTTTTTTTCCTTTTCAGGTTTTCCGATGCCCTCCTTTGGACTTTGGACAGGATGACTACATTCCGGGTAAGTATTTTATATCGGATACAACAAAGGTTGTAGCCTTTTTTTTTTATTTTACTAATGTTCTGTCTCTTCTATTTTCAGCTTTATCTCCCACATATTATCACCTACATACATACATATGTGTAAATCAACGCATTAATGCATTTAATTTTTTTTCTATTTCCTTACAGATTTACCTTCATTCTGGGCCAAATCATTGGATCAACGTTTCAGGTAAGTATTTAACACAAGGCAACGTATCGTCCCAATATTTTTTTTTTTACACTTTTTCACTAATTTTCCTTCTCTCTATTTTCAGGTTTAAACCCAAAAATGAGCATGATGGGGTAAACTGCGGTGTCGCTCTGCCGCATAATCCAGGTTTACCCACCAAAAATTAAATTTATAAGAACCAGGACATGGGGTAGGAGTAGGTTCGCTCCAAAAAAGTGTTAGGAACCCCCTCCTTGAACAGTTAGGGCCATCAGAGAAATAAAAAAAAAAAAAAATACTAACACCAAAAAAACACTAAAAAAAAATACTAACAAAAAAAATAGCTCAAACGTGTTTGGGACTGGAGGTTTCGCCCGATCCTTGGGCGGAACATCCACTCCCTCATCATTGACATAGGGACTGGTTTTTTCGCCCGATCCATGGGTGGACAAAGCACTCCCGGAAACCCTTCGCGGCTCTTCCTTAAGGTTCCGCCACGCAAAATTTTTCTTTGTCATTGACTTAGAAAAATTTTGCGTGCCTATCCCACCGCAACAAAACTCCGGTTTATTTGGGTTCCACTCGAATGGAACGGTGTGCGGGTTACTTTAGCTGCTATGACCAGCCGCTCAACGTGGGGAACTCTCACACCCCGAGACTACGAGCTTCGCGTTCTACCCGAGTTAGCCGGGCAAAAACTTAGCACCAGGTAAGTTACAGTTCTAAAACGTGGGGAACTCCCACACCCTGACACAGAGTCTCATCCATATTTTCTCTTTTCAGCTACCTCATTATACACCTATACCATCACATCTTACTCTATACCGGAATCCTTATCAGAACCATCAATGAACAGCAACCGACTTTTGCATTTTTCCCAGGTAAGAAAAAGCATAGTGGCACCCCCTAGCTAATCCAATATTTATTATAATTATTTGTTTTTCTTGTAATTGGTTCCTGACCAATTGGGCACTAAAATGTGCTGATTAAACGAACGCCTACAAAAGACTTTTGAGGCCAAACCACTTTTCTCTTCACATTAATTCTTACATTCTAAATCTCAAAATAATTTCAGCTCATCTGCTAATTCGGGTAACGCCTCTACACTCCTACTGGATCATCTTCGCCGTTCATTATCCGATGGACTAATCTCTACAATACTTTTATTTATAAAAGATTTAGAGATCCCATAAAGATCCTTATGATGTTAGCTCTCTATACATCAGTTTTACGGGAAGTAATCTGCACTTTACTGTAACCTAAAAAATTTTACTTTGTGTCACCTTTATTTCTTTCCCAGGTTTTCCGGACCATATTTTTCTAAAAAAAAACTGGACAACACAGGACAAGAATCTTATCCTATTATTGCACTAAACCTCAACCAAAAAAAAACTGGACATCACAATTACAAGTAAAAATTTCACATCACTAATTTGGTCATTTTCTTCCTAAAACTAATTGCACGAGAGATGGTATATGGATATTTTTATCATAAGGTAAGTATAATTGGTGGTATAATTATGTATTACTAGGTCTTTATGTCAGGTTCTACGGTCGCATATTTTTATCACAGATTTTTAAATTTAAATTGCACTATAAGATTGCTTTATTACATATTAGGACATACACGAAAAAGTATAATTACATTCTAGATTGTAAAAATCTCCAAAATAATTAAAAGTTTCTTATATCCTAATATTGCACATTTTCATTAAGTAAACTTAACTTTCTAAATATCGTAATCTTCATAGCCAATTTAAACTTTTATATCTTTGACGTGATAAATGCCTATTGTTTTTCCCTGTAGCGTTTCTAACTCATACATGTTGTTACCTACAGGTCGGACCACTCTACATTTCAAAAACTTTTTGCAAAATTTTGCGTTTATATTTTTTTCAAAATTACTCGATATCATGTTTCTGCGATAAACTTCTTGGCCTGGGGTAAATGTAACAACCCTTGCTCGCTTGTTGTATCTTTCGGCACTCTTTTCGTAAGCTTTTGTCATATTTTCTTTAATCTTTTTTCGTATCATCTCTAATTTATCCTGTGGCTTTAAATTTAATACTTCGTGATCGGTTAACGACTGTAATTTTCTACCCAATTTATAATCGGCACCGCTGGTATACATGTGAAAACCAAAAAGTGCAAAAAATGGTGTAACCCCAGTCGCGGTGTGTACGGAATTTCTAAGCGCACATTCAATTTCTGATAAGTACAAGTCCCAATCTCTATGGTCTTGGTCCAGATATGCTCTAATCGCTGCTAACACCGACTGATTCACGCGTTCAGACGCATTTGATTGAGGCGAATACACTGCCGTTTTTAAATGTTGGATTTTATAAGTTTTTAATAGATTCTCAAAACTTTTTGCAACAAACTGTGAACCATTGTCGCTGTGTATTATTTCAGGGACTCCGAATTTATGAAAAATTTCTCGAACCAAAAATTCACTTACATTGTGAGTAGTTGCCTCTTTCATCGCTTTTAAAAAGGTAAATTTTGAAAAATGATCGACCACAATAAAGATATAACAGTTTCCATGTTTTGATCGTGGATATTTTCCCAAAAAGTCTATATATAGTTTTTGGAATGGCCGATCAGTGATAACTTGATTGCCTATCTCCGGTCTTAGGTTTTGATTGCATGATTTAGTCTCCTTACATGTTTGACAACTGTCTATGAACATTTTCACCTGGGCCGTCATCTTAGGCCAGTAGAAGAACCGTCTTAATTTTTCTAGGGTTTTTGCCACCCCACCGTGGGCTGATATTAAAGTTGAGTGAGCTTTCTCTATCACTGGTTGTGTAATATTAGGTGGTATCCAAAGTTTCCATGGGCATTCATCTGCGTTGTCCCTATCGAAAGACATCTTCTTATAAACTAATTCGTTTTCTAATTTAATATCCGGTAACAGATGTTGGTTTTCTTTAATGTTGTTTTTAAGGGCGCAATATTCTTCACTTTCAAATTCAGTGGTTTCGAAATCAAACAAATCTTCCATGTTGATTTCATCAGCGTTGACTTCTCCGGGTAACCTTGACAACATATCTGCAACTATATTTTCAGATCCTTTCCTGTGTTGTATTTCAAAGTCAAATGCCTGTAACTGCAGCGACCACCGTGCTAGTCTACCACTCAAATCTTTTAAAGACATAAGCCATTTAAGGCTTGCGTGGTCTGTCACTATGGTAAATGGCATCATCTCCACGTAAGGACGAAATTTTTTCACTGCCATAACTGCTGCCAAGCACTCTTTCTCGGTCACGCTGTAATTTTTCTGGCACGCATTGAGTTTTTGTGAATAGAAGGCGATCGGTTGTTCATCATTATCGTCGTTGATTTGATACAACACGGCACCAATACCATAATCACACGCATCGCATTGTATCCAGAACCGTCTTGAAAAATCAGCATGACGCAAAACGGGCGCTGATGTAAGTGCGATTTTTAAATTCTCGAATGCTGAAATTGCCTCAGGTGTCATCGTAAATTTTTTTGTCTTTTTAAGCGTATCCGTGAGTGGAGCTGAGATTGTCGCGAAGTCCTTAATAAACCGACGATACCAGCCGGCTGTACCCAAAAAACTCCGGACATCACGTGGTGTCTTCGGTATTTTAATAGCTCGTATCGCTTGAATTTTTTCGGGATCGGTTTTAAGCATCCCACCGCCAACAATAAAACCAAGATATTTTAATTGTTTGAAACAAAATTGTGATTTTTCTAAACCAATTGTTAAATTGGCTTTCTTTAGGCATTGAGCTACTTCTTTCAAGAGTTGTAAATGTTTTTCAAACGTTTCTGATATAATCAACAGGTCGTCAAGGTAAACGAAAACATTGCCCTTCAGTTTTTGTGGAACTACTTTGTCCATCAATCTACAAAGTCTTTGGGCAGCGTTGCATAACCCGAAAGGCATGACGCGAAATTGGTAGAGTGGCCGACCTGCTACTGTAAATGCGGTGTACGGTTTGCTCTCCTCATCCAGCTCTATCTGCCAAAAAGCAAACTTTAAATCAACGCTACTTATATAATATGTTTCGTCGATTCTACTTATAATGCCATCGATGTTTTGTAAGGGATATGCATCTTTGACGGTCACCTTATTCAATTTTCTAGCATCGAGACAAAACCTGTTTTTGTTGGGTTTACGCACCACTGTAGTTCTACTACTCCATGGACTTTCACTCTCTTCAATTACTTTCAAATCTAGCATCCTATCTATTTCTTTATACACTATTTCCTGTACTGCAGGTGAAATTGGATAATACCTATCCTTTACCGGTTCGGCACCTTCTATCAATTTGATACTATGTTTTTCTAAAGACGTGCATCCTAAACCTACTTTTTCAAACGCTGGAAATATACTTATAATTGAATCTAATTGTTGTTGTTGTTCTCGTGTCAAAATGTGCGGATGTGATTTATGATCTTCGACCTTATAATTTTCCTGCAATTTTTCCATATCTAATTCAGCTGCTCCGATGATATCGGGGGCTAATTCGAAAATCCTCCAAAAGTCTATGCCTAAGTATGCTTCCTGTTCTAGTTCGGGACACAAATACAACTCCATGACGTTTATCTTATTCTCGAACATAACTTCTATCAAAACTTTTCCTAATAACCTATGTTTTTGTCCTGCTGCTGTTGTTACCACCGAAAATATTGGCACAATTTCACTTCCTATACTTTCTATGAGCTCTCTACAACCTTTACCTAGAAGACTAACAGATGCACCTGTATCGAGAAGACCTTTAATGGGTACATCTCCGATAAAAATTTTTGCATACGCTCGAGGGTCTGCCTTGCTTTTATTCACTGACTTGATCGTCTCAATAACCAGTCTTCTAGTATGCCTTCTAGCAGCAAATTTGGCTCTCAACTTTTTTATCCTGTTGGATATTGGCCTTCTGATGGTGACAGCTTCATTAAAAATTACGTTTCGAACATTTTCATAATTGGATCTTCTTTCTTCTAGCGAATAAGTATGTTTTAATTTTGGATTAAATTTATTAAATGATTTTGTTATTTTTACTAAATTGGTATAATTTTTATTTTTTTCTAGCGGTGATTTGTGTGCGGGTTCACATTGGCACGATGGTTCCCCGCGGCTACCTCGCTCCTCTGAAAATTTCGAGCTTTACAATTGGCGCAATTCGGAGCTATAACGTCTGGTTTCCCACAACGATAGCAAAATAAAGCTCGATCGTCTGCGGGACACTCCATGAAACCATGACCTTCTTGTCGACAGTTCCAGCATACCAGTGGATTACGTCTCGGTCGCATCTCATTATTATCGACCCGAATCGCCGCCAATTCATCGTAATTCTCTTCCGTATACTCGGGTGACTCTTCTGGTTTCTCGACGAGTTCATTCACCTGTTTAGTCGTCCTGCTATTCACCATCTGCGAAAACGGACGGATATCCTTTCGTAGAAATGTTTTTTCTGCTTCAATACACTCGATTCTAAGCTGCTCTACGGACGAAATTGACATTGGGTAAACTAATTTCCCTATACTCTCCCTCAAATTTCTTTTAACCATTTTTATCATCTCGTATTCAGGCATGGGCATACCGAGTCGTGATCTCAAAGTATTCATGGTATGGAAAAACGCGTCGATGGATTCGCCGGGCAACTGCTTCCTTTCGACCATATCCCTCATCAGCTCGAAACTGGATCTTGTCGATTGATACTGCTGCATCAACGCCATTTTTAACGTGGGCCATTTACCCGCAGATGTGACATCATTAGCTTGGGCCAGAAGCCAGTACCATTTTTTGGCCTCCCCAACTACTAGTAAATGAAAATCTCGCAATACTTCAATCCATGGGATCCCATATTGTCTTTGGAGCGTTTCCAGTCGAAAAATGAAATCTTCGACCGCAAGATGACTGGTATTCCCATTGAATTGCAACCCCCATTTGTCGACACGAATTTTTATTTGTTCTGAATTTACAGCGATATCCCCGCAAGCTGATGAACTTCTGGATGATTGATCGGATGGCAGGTTTACCCCGGATATATCCATGGGTGCTGTTCTTTGGCACGATGGTCTTGAACCGCTCGGTAAGTCGCTATTTGCTAATCTTATATTCTCTTGTTGGGTGTGCTGTACTACCAAACTTAGGCGGCTAACCGTCTCGGTTATTTCGGCCATTGCCCTCCTTATATCCGACAATTGAGGACCTACTCCCTGCTCTATCATCCTCATGACCTCAATCTGCCTTGTACCTATATCGTCGGTGACTACCCTCTGTTGTCCACTATGCGAGCTACTCTGAGCTGACCTATCACTTGGCAACGTTCCCTGCGGATTATGGTGGTTACCACTCATTATCGTCGCCGACCTATCTTCTATTTGGGGTTCTACGTTCTCTTCACGGGACATTTCGATATGTCTATGTGCCTTTGGTAATGGGAGTTTTGGCGTATTTGGTTTCTGAACCTTTTCAATCAAATTTTACCTGACGGCTTCGTTTCCTCGATCTAGTCTCGTGAGGATTATCATTCATCCCACTATATAAAAAAAAGGTTATCGACCTCTATACCCTACCCAAACCACGCAGTTCACTATAAATCAAAAAAAAATTACTTATAGATTAAAAAAAACAAAACTCTACAATTATTTCCTAAACTTTTTCACTCTAAGTATTAGAATATATAATAATTCACTAATCCTTACACCCTAGATGCACTAAAAGCTAATTATAATCACTTAAGATTTACTACCTTAGATTTTATAACTAACACAAAAAAAAAGATCAACGATCCTATTACTATTTTCTAACGACTAATTCCAAAAAAAAAGTATACAAAGGAAACTAAATAATATAATAGATTTTTGTATTAGATGATTCGACAATCACTTTATAACCTAACCCTAATACTGACGAACACGACTCTACAAAATTTAAAATTCTATAATAATTTGGAATTTCAAGAAAATGTTTAGCACCTTCTATAAAATAAAAATGTCGCAATATAGCTATTTTCTTTCTTGAATCGCAAGAAAAAATTTTCTTAAATTCTATTTTTATTTTACGCCTCCTTCGCAATATTAAAATACTTAACCCGGATTTTAATTGATTAAATCGTATAAATAAAACTGTATTATTATATAGCTGCTTTATTTTAATTTTTAACCTTTGTTTTGCCGGTAAACTTTTTAATATTTTTGGGTTCGGTAATAATGGGGTTAAAGGAGGTCAAAGCGGATCAATTTTCATAACTTTCTTCACAGAAAAATGTCGTGTGGTATAGTGCTTAATCATTTATTTCTTTTACTCTACATTTTTTTATTTTTTTTTACATTTGAAACTTCACAGTATTACCTATCGTACTTCAACTTTTGCCCTCGACTAAAGTGAGATTACGATAGGTTTTGAGTAATGTTCGACACTACTAACCTCGAGAATAACACACTCACGAGAGGCTGTTGAACATATACTTAACTTTTAATACTACATATAAACTGAATCTACTATAAAAACATACAAACAAAAAGAACAAAATCACCATACAATCAGATATTTTCCATTATGATCTGAGCTATAGTGCTTCAATTCTTTTTTAGTGCTGTTCGAACTTCTCGTTTCCTCTAATCTTCAAAATCTTGAGATTTATACATCTACTTGAAAATTAATTAACAGTGGCTATAAACATCAAAATCTCTCTTTTTAGAAAAAAAACGCGATTATTCGTTGGGCTATTTCTTTATAAGCTATTGGGCTATTTCTTCATGTGTAGTTAATTTACATGACCTCTCCTTCATAAATTAGAAACTTTTCTATAAAAAAAACTAATTTACTACATTTAAAAATTTGGGCGCCATTTATGGCGATTAAACATCACCTTTGGGTCCTATTCATGTTACGAAAAGTTATTCCTAATTTATGCCATTCCATTGGGCGCCATTTATGTTACGAAGCACTAGTACGGTTGGACACCACTTATGTTGCGATTACACATACCACCGGGCGTCACCTTGTTACAAACCGTTCGCACTGATGAGGATTCCGACTAGCTCGTATATATTCTCAGGAAGGTCCCAACCCTCTCACCAGGCGCGTGAACGTACACAAAATTAAAAAAAAAACAATATTCAACTGAAACCAAACTAAATACTCATTAACAACAAACCACACCATACCACAAGACAATACGGAGACAGATGTTATGCTCCTCGATTTGCCCACCCAACCTTGATCGAAATAACTCCACAAACATGTTCATTTTCGACCCCTGACACCACTTGACCTTCCCTCCTTTAACTTACCATTATTACCTTTAACCCTTTCAACAATTAAGCCAACATTATTTAATATTCAACTTTCATTTAATTAACATTATTATATATTTTTTTTTTTTTTTTTCCCCAATATATAAACTTAAACCTAACAATATTATTTCTTAACCTCTATTCACATACATACATAATCCTAAAAAAAAATTGCAGAACAAATTTTTATTAAATATAATACACCCTTAACTTACGCTTCCTTTAAATACACTCTCTCTTCGATATAGAAATGTTCATAAAACTTTCATACATAAATAGTTATTAATACAATTTCATATTTATATATATTACCATACAAAACTTATTTAATCTTTCCTTTTTTTTCTTATATTTACCCTAGTTTCCTATCGACTAGCAAAAATCTGATTATTAATACATGATCATTAATATCTCTTTTTACTTCACTTTTACTTTTAACTTTAAAATTTTTCAATACTCTTCACTCCCTAGGGCTCAAATCTCCTATAACTGCCAAATATGGAACGCACAAACTATCTAAATATCTATCTGAAGGAGCTCCCTAAGATGATGAATTACTTCTGGCACTACCCAGATTTTTATTTTACACCCAACCGCGTTGATGTGAACCCTAACTTCTGGTGTTCCAGTAAGTATAAAATTTTGATTTTTTTTTCCAATTTAACAGAATTTCAATTAAAGATTTATCTTTCTCAGATTTTTGCCGTTAACATGGGAATACGCATAACTCACTACCTCACTTGTTTTTTTTTTTTTATTTTTTATATAATTTTAACCTTACTTAAACTTTCTATATATTTATCCTTATGTATGTATATATATGTGTATTTTTATTTTTTACTTTATTTTAACATTTTTATACCATTAAAAGATTTTACTTGTAAACTTCACATTCAGCTCTTTTATATTCTTTTCACAGATTTGTTTTCATATATGTGCAATTTCAATCCAGAACTTTTACAAATTAGTCAAACTTAATTTCGTTTTCAAATATTTTACATAGTTCTTTTGATACACTACTATTTTCTAGCTTGGTTTTACACACTGATAGCAGTGTTGTTGCTCTATGTGAGTTTTTTGATCTTTTTGGTTGTTCGACTACACATAACAAAAATTATAATACAATAGCAGAGTACCTGACTATCCACGGGATTACCACACTTCTCTGGAGGATTCGGGAACACCGGAACACTCAGCACCTACTCCACTCGCTGTCGTTCTTATTTTTCTCCGTTGCCCTCTTTCGAATAATATTTTGGGGTCACCGCCAGGTTTTTAAAATTTTTTTCTTTTTTTCACTGTTTATTTTCAATCTTGATTATTTAAATCTCAACAACCGAGCCTTCACACTAGACTATACACAAGTAGTAAACTTCGCCTTACAAATTTGACTATGCACAATATACGTTTGACTTCTTCAGTCAACATATAACCTCTGACTCTTATTAATTTATCCCTGCATCGACTTCGCTTGTTCTAAGTTGCTGTTTTTTTCCATTATTCCAGATACTATATACTTCAACGTTACTTTTTTTTATACATTATATATTCTTACTTTAGCGCCACAATCTCCATCTTTTATTTTCTATATCATCCTATCTTTTGTTAACATCCCCGCCAAAACTCCATCTTTTATTTTGTAAATTAATTTGGCTCCATATAACTTATATTTCTTCGTCTTTTGAATTTTTCTTCCCTTGACACTATATTTTCTGCATGTTATCTAGAACCTTCCTTTTTGATAACCAAAGAAAATAAATATCTTCCTTTTCACTTCATCCCACATGTCCAAATCCTCCCTTTTCCACACCAAACTATCCTGTACAACACCAGGCGAGCATAAAAACTTGTAGGTTCATTCACTTTACATTATTTTAATATTTTTCAAATTATCCGCTACGATTTTACTACTAACTTTGTTTACCTTTTTTTTTTGTTTTATTTACTACAATACCCTATGGTCTTACACATTTTCCTCGCGTTGCCAATTATAATATCAGTTCGCCGTGCTATTCAATACACACTGGCAACTACATTTTTCTGTCATTGATAAAACCACACCACATACATATGTAAGTATAAATTTTCCATTTGTTTTTAATTTCTCTTTTTTTTCCTTTTCAGGTTTTCCGATGCCCTCCTTTGGACTTTGGACAGGATGACTACATTCCGGGTAAGTATTTTATATCGGATACAACAAAGGTTGTAGCCTTTTTTTTTTATTTTACTAATGTTCTGTCTCTTCTATTTTCAGCTTTATCTCCCACATATTATCACCTACATACATACATATGTGTAAATCAACGCATTAATGCATTTAATTTTTTTTCTATTTCCTTACAGATTTACCTTCATTCTGGGCCAAATCATTGGATCAACGTTTCAGGTAAGTATTTAACACAAGGCAACGTATCGTCCCAATATTTTTTTTTTACACTTTTTCACTAATTTTCCTTCTCTCTATTTTCAGGTTTAAACCCAAAAATGAGCATGATGGGGTAAACTGCGGTGTCGCTCTGCCGCATAATCCAGGTTTACCCACCAAAAATTAAATTTATAAGAACCAGGACATGGGGTAGGAGTAGGTTCGCTCCAAAAAAGTGTTAGGAACCCCCTCCTTGAACAGTTAGGGCCATCAGAGAAATAAAAAAAAAAAAAAATACTAACACCAAAAAAACACTAAAAAAAAATACTAACAAAAAAAATAGCTCAAACGTGTTTGGGACTGGAGGTTTCGCCCGATCCTTGGGCGGAACATCCACTCCCTCATCATTGACATAGGGACTGGTTTTTTCGCCCGATCCATGGGTGGACAAAGCACTCCCGGAAACCCTTCGCGGCTCTTCCTTAAGGTTCCGCCACGCAAAATTTTTCTTTGTCATTGACTTAGAAAAATTTTGCGTGCCTATCCCACCGCAACATATTGTTATATAGTTCTTGGGAATTTTTGTACGTAGCTGGGTGATTGGCCTTGCTAGAAACTTTAGGTTATATCGGGTAAAAGCGAAATTCCGAAACAACTAGGTAGGTGATGAGTGTAGTCACCCGGGCTAAAGACGAAAATAGAAATGTATTATAGAGTGTATGTAGGGCTTTTTTGGTCAATTTTATTAAATGTAAAATAAAAATTCTTTATTTCATTATTTCCCGACGTTTCGTTGAGTTTTTGTCAACATCTTCAGGGGCATTTTATTTTGAATCTAACACAAAGAAGAAAAAACAATCAATATAAAGACATAAAACATTAAAAATAATTTTCCTTTACATGAATTTTTAACTTATAACATTAATAAAAAAAAAAAAAAAAAAAATTATTGGTGTATTTTGACATCACAAATTGATTGATTTTAAAAACACAGTATATATAAATAAACAAATAAGTAAACTATTGAAAAACTAAAACATTTATATCACAGAATTTAACTTTAGTATCACAGTGCAAATGAATATATGAAGTTTATGTTGTCTATGTCTTCCTTGTTGTTTTTTGTCTTGTCTATTTTTTGCTGTATTCTCAGGCTTTCTATTGTATATCTTGTGTTGCTATTTTTTTCCTTGTCTAATATTATAACTTCGTTTAGATCAGCTATATGATTGGATTCTCTTATATGTTGTGAGAGTCCAGTTGTTTCTCTCCCTTTTTTGATGTCTGTTTCATGTTCTTTGATTCTTGTTTGTAAGTTTCGTTTTGTTGTGCCTATGTATACTCTCCCACATTCTTGTTCTTTGTTTCCCAAACATTTAATTTCATAAACTACGTTGTTTTGCTGAAATTTGTTTATTGTTGATTTTGTGTTTGTGAATATTTTGTTAAGTGTTTGATTTGGTTTGTACGCTGGGATTATATTGTTGTTGTTTATTATTTGTTGTAAATTGTGTTTGTTTGTTAGGCCTGGAATATATCGTATACTGCAATATTTTAAAGATTCATTGCTGTCTATGGTTTTAGTATTTGATTTTTCTATGGTGCATTGTTTTTTCTGTAATAAGGTGTTTATAAGATTGTTTGGATAGTTGTTCCTTTGGAGTATATGTCTAATTTTTTGTATATTTATACCCTCCACTCCAGTGTGCAGAGGGTATATATAAGTTTGTCATTCCGTTTGTAATAATTAGAAAAAAAATTTTGGACCCCATAAAATTTATATATTTGTGATCCTTATAACAACCGGAGTTGATATAGCGATGTCCGTCTGTCCGTCTGTCCGTCTGTGGAAATCACGATGACGGCATCAATCGGGCAGCTAGGGTGCTCGTTGGCATAAAAAATGATTCATTAACATCCTGAAAAGTTTGCTATTTAAAATCGTCCAAATCGGTCGATTAGGGCCCGAGATTTGAATGAAGAACTAAAAAAAGTCTTGAAAAAATATAATTTTCTATGTTGTTCTTGTCACGATCACGCCCTCAATAGGATAGCTAGGGTGATAATTTTTAGTGAGAATGATTCACCAAATTCATGGGAAGATTTCTACTTCAAAAATCATTAAAATCGGTGGAACAGGTCCAGGTAAATCTATGAAAAATTAAAAAAAAAATGAAAAACATGATGTTTCCATATTGTTCCTGTTGTTATTCTAAATGTTGCATTGTTGTCATAGCTGGACTTGTTGTTTTTGTGGTCGTTGTGGTAATAATATATTAAAAACAAACCCTTTGTACATTTTTTTGTGAACTCTGGTAGAAAATTTTAAAAGTTTCCATTGTTTTGGCATCACTAAAAAAATTTGTTAGATCATTTCTGTCATTGCCACGAGCCTGCATGCAAAATTTCAGATCGATTGGCTCACGGGAAAGGGGCTAAAAATCGATCCAAAATTTTGTCGACAAGCAGACAATACCAGTTAATATAAAGGCAGTAAATAAAGGGAGTAAAAGTTCACCAATAATTTAAAAAACAAATTTTTATGTGTTAATTTATTTAAAGAAAAAAATAATTAAATGAAATAGTAATAATAAAAAAAAAATAATATACAATACAAAAAAAAAGAATATATAAATAAAATAAAATAAAGATAAATGCATTCATAGCATTATAATACATATAAAAGGTCAATGTTTTCTAACCGTAACCGTAACGAGTCAGTTGTTTTTTTTTACATGAAAATCATTTAAAACAGTTACCGAACGTAACCGGAACGTCCCAATACTTTTCATGTGAAAAAAAGGCTGACACGTTACGTAACAGTTACATGTCGCTAACTTGTTCTTTACACAGGCTACTGCTTTAGCAGCCAACTTCAAGTCTATTTATATAGTTTCGTAAGCATAACTGATAAAATTGTTTCTATTATTTTTTGCTGTAAGTAATAAATTATAAATATACTGAATTTGCAAACTAAAATGGATACATATATTGGAGGTGCTTTAATACAAAAGAGTTAACGAAACAAAATCAAAAAAAAAACAACTCTGCAACATCAACAATGGCAGTCATATGTTCTTCAAATAGAAAAAAAAAACTGCAAGTGTGTTTTGTTGGCTACAAAACAAAAATAGTGTTGACAATATAACAAAATATGTAAAAGAAGTTAGTGCTATGAAATATTTTATTTTGGTTAAAAAAAATCGCAAAATGAAAGGCTATAATTCCATTAATAATCAAAAGGCGTTAAACTAATTTATTTATTTTTACGTTGTACTAATGCATTTTAAATAAGTAAAAGTAATTGTATATTTAAATAAAAATGCATTTGTATTATATGTTGCTGTCGTATTCAGAAAAATCAAGTAGCTGACTATACGACTACAAATGCTGCTGCCAGCAGTCGTCTATGTGTTTCATTCATGATGTTGCATTTTTTTGCGAGCAATACTTACATATATTCTAAATAAAGAATTAATAGTTCTTTTCATACTGCGAAATCTATACAAATATATGTACAAATACTATATGTCAAATTTCAAATTTGCAATAATTGATACATTTTTGAAAGAAAATTGTATAATATGAAATGTCTTTAATTTATTTCATAGAAAACAATTTTTTGAGGTGCGTGGATTTTCTATATTTACTGTTTTACTATTTTCGTAATGAGGTTAAATGAGTTAAAAAAAATTTAAAATATTTGAAAATATTAGGTGAGGATCCTCAAGATGTAATATACGATCGGTCTAAAACTTTTCACTTAGAGCCACAGTTAAATTCGAAACAACAAAAACCCATATATTTTGTGCATAAAGTTTAACATTAAATGTGCTTTTCTAAAATGTCTATATATTTTTTCTCATTCATTTCTGACCATCTTCAATGTAAATTTACCAAAGTTTTTTTTATTGCAATATGTATATAAAACTTAAAAATTTAATATTTTTTATTGTGTATTAACTTATTATTCTGCGATTTTCATTACATCACAAAATGTTACAAATTGGCACTACTGTTTCAAAAACAGAAAACTTCTAAATCAGTTGAAAACAGTTGATCTGTAAAACTGTGTGTGAAATTGTGTCAAATAAAATTACAAATATTAATAAATATAATAATACATATATATATATATTTTATTAATTTTGTTAAGAATTAGCACAAAATTGATTTTCCATTTTGCATTTCATTTATAAAGAATTCTGCCATATTTTGTTAAAGGGAAAATCCATTTTTGTTATATTAAAAAAAACAGACTTGCATTTAATTTTTCCGTGACTGCCTCAATAATTGCGTAGATGCCACCACAATATTTTTTCTAATTAAAACAGTTGATCTGTAAAACTGTGTGTGAAATTGTGTCAAATAAAATTACAAATATTAATAAATATAATAATACATATATATATTTTATTAATTTTGTTAAGAATTAGCACAAAATTGATTTTCCATTTTGCATTTCATTTATAAAGAATTCTGCCATATTTTGTTAAAGGGAAAATCCATTTTTGTTATATTAAAAAAAACAGACTTGCATTTAATTTTTCCGTGACTGCCTCAATAATTGCGTAGATGCCACCACAATATTTTTTCTAATTAAATATTAACCAATATCTAACTAGAATTATGATTTATTCTGACTAAAAAGTTCCAATTAAAAGTTATTCATCCCAATTATGAATATTCTCAAGGAATTTCTTTCTCACGGAAAATACATTTCTCGAGAAAAAATTCCTCCAATTATAAATTCCGCGTGAACAAAAAATGATTAACTGGCATCATCGAATTTCGAAGCCACTTGCTTTGCTTATTGACAATTTATTTTCTATTTTTTGTGTGTGTGCAAACGACCCTACAATAAATGTCCCAATAAACATTTTTGTTTGCTATCAACTTGAGGTGCATTTGAGATCAAATACATTTCTCAAATCTCCAACGTTAATTCTCAAATGCCCTCAATAGTTCGAATATAGTCTTCTCAACTTAAAAGGCACATTTTTTATATGGCGATTTTCATAGTTATCAAATTGAGAAATTTGTGATTCTCAACTTGATAGCAAAGAAATATTTCCAATCGGTATCAAATGGAAGGTACGGAATTGCCATATTATACTAATTTTAGAAATGAAAACAATGTACTTTTTTTAATGTTTCAATTTAATTTCATTATATATTTAACATTACTATATACATATTTAACATTAAATGTACATATTATGTACATTTTTTAAAATCTAGAATTAAAAATTAATGAATTAATTAGTTGTACATTTTTTGAAAAATTCGACAAAAAGCAGAAATAATTAAAAATATATCAATGATTTATTTGTACTTTTTTGGCATTTTTTAATTTAATTTATTATTTATGACATATTTAAATAATATCTCAGACTTAACACAAATCGTATTCAAGTTGAAAAAATGTTTGGTCTCAAGTGGAGAAAAGTGTTGGATATCCAATTGAGAGTAAAAATGTTTCTCAAAGATTGGAAAAAATGTTAAGTCTCAACTTGATGTCAAGTTGAAAGCAAACAAGGAGAAAAATTGTTCAACCCAAGTTGAGAATTACATTTGACATCAATTTAAGAACTTAATATTTCAATACATACTGGGGAATGACCGAAACTAACACATAAACAGTTTTTTCCTATTTGAAAAACATATGACTGTCATTGTTGCTGTTGTAGAGTTGTTATACCCTCCACTCCAGTGTGCAGAGGGTATATATAAGTTTGTCATTCCGTTTGTAATAATTAGAAAAAAAATTTTGGACCCCAACAACCGGAGTTGATATAGCGATGTCCGTCTGTCCGTCTGTGGAAATCACGATGACGGCATCAATCCGGCAGCTAGGGTACTCGTTGACATAAAAATGATTCACTAACATCCTGAGAAGTTTGCTATTTAAAATCGTCCAAATCGGTCGATTAGGGCCCGAGATTTGAATGAAGAACTAAAAAAGTCTTGAAAAAAAAATAATTTTCTATGTTGTTCTTGTCACGATCACGCCCTCAATAGTGCAGCTACAGTGATCATTTTTAGTGAGAATGATTCACCAAATTCATGGAAAGATTTGTACTTCAAAAATCATTAAAATCGGTGGAACAGGTCCAGGGAAATCTCTGAAAAAGTAAAAAAAAAAATGAAAAACATGATATTTCTATATTGTTCTCGTTGTTATTCTAAATGTTGCATTGTTTTCATAGCTGGACTTGTTGTTTTTGTGGTCGTTATGGTAATAATATAACAAAAACAAACCCTTTGTACATTTTTTATCAACTCTCGTAGAAAAATTTAAAAGTTTCCATTGTTTTGGCATCACTAAGAAAATATGTTAGATCATTTCTGTCATTGCCACAAGCCTGCCTGCAAAATTTCAGATCGATTGGGTCACGGGAAAGTGGTTAAAATCGATCCAAAATTTTTTCGACAAGCAGACACTACGAGTTAATATAAAGGGAGTAAAAATTCACCAACATCTAAAGCAAATAATGCTAAAATACCTAGTTGTTAATAAAAAAAACAATTGGGCAATTCACAATGGGTAATGTATCGTTTTTTCTCCTGTATCGTGTATCACTTTACAATAGTGTAAAACTGTTGTTGATAATTTTCACTGAAAAATCTTAAACACGACCCAACTTCATTTGCTATGTTTAGTAAATGTTGTATATTGTATCATAACATATCAGTTCCAAGTGAATGCCAGTTTTTATGAAAAAGAAAAAACAAATACATAGAATATTATCAGCATAAATAATTATAAAATAAAATATGGCAAATAATGCAAATAACGCAAATACATCGATAAGTTTATTTATATAAAAATTAATGTTTATATTTTTAGTATGTATTTTCTCTTTCAGTACCAACCAAAACATTTAACATTTTTTTTTTTCATTATAAATTAAAATGCAAGAGGTACGTAACTAAAACTCCAGGGTATATCTCACGACCAAAAAGCAAACACTGACAAGTGTTTTCTCTTATACAAAATAGCAGAAGCGACGAAGCGATCTTTCCTCGTTGGATCGAAAATTACTAAAGAAAGCGTTTTACAATATGAAAATACAACTGAGTGTTCACAACAAATGATTGTATTGTGTATTTCAATACAACATACAATGTACAACACCTGTTGTGAATTGCCCAAATGTAAATTTAGCAAAAAATTTATGTATTAATTTATTTAAAGAGAAAAACACAAAAATAACGTTTGATGTTGTATTTTTTGTGTGTAATATTTAAATATACATACATACACATATTAAATAATACAAATAATGTACATATATTATATATATGTATGTATGTATATTCATAGTAACTGCATGTTAGAAATAAATCGGTTATTTTATTTACATAAAATTCTGCAGTATTTTGTTGTGGGGAAAATACATTTCTTTTGTATTAACAGAGTGTCACTTCATTTTGCTCAGCGTGACTATGCCACAGTAGATGCCGCCATAATTTTTGTTTGTTCTAATTAGCTTTGCAATAGTTATTTCTATTTTAACATGAATGTTAATATTTTCAACTAGATATCATACAGAACAATGTTAAGAATATACACGGGTTGGTCTTTTATTTCATACGTTTTTTCATTATTCTTTTACAAATATGAACATAAGTTTGGCATATTACCCACCAATCTCACATCACACTGCAAGTTCGAAAAACTCAATACACTCACATTTTTTTTTACTAATACACACACATTTTCCGCAGTGGTCACACTAATGGCACCAAATTTTTCGTGCGAATAGTGGCAGACACTAACGATGATTAATGTTACCCTGTTATAAATTTAATGCAAATTTACTGGATTCTGTAAAATTGTAATTAAAGTTTTAACTTGTTAAATCTATTATAATGATTTATTTTTTGAAATGCGCATACAAAAACGCAAGTTTGTTAATTATAGAGCATAAATATTATTAACTATTATTAAAATAATACTAATAATAAATGTAAACATTTTCCCTCAAACATGTGCCTGTATAATAAACTTGGTAACTCTACTTAAAATAAAATAAGAGAGAGAAGTATACAAATTTTTTCAAGTTTACGCTTCGACAACATTTTAAAAATGAGATTGCAGTCAGATGTTTGAGCATAAAATTTAATGGCGATGGATTCGACTAATTCGAACAATTTTTCGTTGATAATACGTACACAACGATTTTACAATTTCAGTGTGATGTGAAAAATAGAGTTACCGAGTTCGTCAATGAGTTTTTTGCTTACAAAACAGTTCTACATAGTTATATAGAATTATTATTCTGCTTTACCTATAAAATATCTGATTGCGATTACATCTAATTTTTAAAAATTGTTTATAATTAATAAAGCATTATTATTCACATAAATACAAAATTTCACTTTTTAAACTGAAAATAAAATTTCCAATTATAAATTAGAAAATATTAATTGAGTTTCAGAAAATCATATCAAAACGTCGGAAATAATAATTTTAAATTTAGAAATATCTTTACATATAAAAATGTTTACATTTAAAAAAAATATTGCCATTCAGGAGATATTAATAACTTTTCAGTACCGCGATTCAGTAACTTCTTTTAACGATAGTCGAATTGTAAAAAAAAAAAGAAAATTGCAAAATTATCAGTAAAATTTTGAAACGATATTCGCTATTGTTAAAGTCAGCTGTTGTTGTTATCTAAACGACAACCATTTTTGTGTTGTTCATCCAATCGATAAAAACTTAAATTTTTAGGTTGAAATGTCGTCATACATAAATAAAAATCATGAAATAGTGAAAATATTTTGCTTTAATTAAAAAACTTTTTTATATAAATAAAAAAATTAAATAGCATATTCAATTCATTATTTCATTTTCAAATAAATAAACAGAAATATTAGTAAAAAAAATAAAGATATTAAACATAAACATAAAATCATCCTGTCAAACACGAAGTAATTTGTTTTTTTCTATTCTTTGTGTTTTTCGCTTATTTTGACAGAGATGCCACTCCTTTACAATTTAAATAAATAGAAAAACAGATTTGTCGATATTAATTTAAATTCAATGAATTTAAGAAAACCTCAAATGATATTTAAGAATTGCTAACATAAAAATTGTTACATAAGTAAACGTAATTTTATGA
Source organism: Cordilura impudica (assembly GCA_963682025.1). Classification (NCBI taxonomy): domain Eukaryota; kingdom Metazoa; phylum Arthropoda; class Insecta; order Diptera; family Scathophagidae; genus Cordilura; species Cordilura impudica. The sequence continues at coordinate 220,440,798 of OY821520.1, forward strand.
GAATGTTATTTTTTATATATAAATTTTCACAATTTTTTTTGGATGAAAATTTGAAGTTTTTCAGAAAATAAAGATAACATTAAATTATTTTATTTAAAATGTTTGGGACTTTTCGTTTTTTGCGTTTTTCATCCCTAATTTGATTATTTATTATTATAAATTTATTCTCTATGTTTTCAAAATATGGCAATATTTTAAAAAAAAGTTGAGAGAGCTTTTTTTTTTGGTTATTATTTTGTTACTCCATCCGACCTATATGGCCACAATGAAGAAATATTTGGCCAGTTAAAAGAAACTATACAGCCATCTCCAATTAGCACGATTTAATGCATATAGCCACTCTACACAACCATTACCTTTGCAATGGAGGTTAGGGCGAGCTATTTAATTAGCAATAACTAAATTAAACGAGAAGTTATGTCATATAACCGGAAACGCATGCATATAGGTATATAACCAAAATGCATGCCAATCAGCAACCACGATGACCAAAAAGCAAACACCGAAATAAATCCGAAATAATAGAAAAGAAGAAAACCAACCCAAAGAATTTGCTGAAATAATTTGGTATTAAGTTTAACAAATTGTTTACTTTTTCATTTACATTTATTATCAAGACTCAAACCGAGGTGGAGGGTATCAAAGATTCGGCACAGCCGAATTTAACACTCTTACTTGTTTATTGTGAAATTGTTTGTTACTGATGTCTAGAACTCTATTTATGAAATTTGTGACTGTGTTTATTTTTTGGTTTTTCGGTTGTGATGAAAAATAATTAATCATTCTTCCGGATGAAGTTTGTTTTGAATACCAATCTGTAATTATTTTGTTTTCTTTGCGAATTATTTTCATGTCAAGATATGGAAGGCTATTGTTTGTTTCAGTTTCAATTGTGAATTGTAGTTTGTTGTGGTATTTGTTGAAAATTGTTAGAATGGAATCTATGTCCTTTTTCTTCACAATTGCAAATATATCGTCAACATATTTGACTAATAGTGTCATTTTAATATTGTTGTTGCTTAGTTCTATAATCGTTTCATCCAATAATTTGTCGAGGATAATGTCAGCAACAGTTGGAGAAAGTGGATTTCCCATTGGCATCCCATAAGTTTGGATGTAAATGTTGTCCATCTGTTTGAAATAGTTGTTATCTCTGAGGCAAAAATTAAGAATTTGAAGAAATTTCGATTTTGTAATGTTGGTGTGATTTTTGAGTTCTTCCCATTTTTCCATTATATTTTTTATTGCCAGATAAATGGGTATATTTGTGAAGAGCGAGACTACATCAAGAGAAATTAATGTGTCGTCTTCCTCCAAAGTAAGGTTTTCTAATTTTGTTTTTAATTCCGTTGAAATAGAAAGCGTAGGGCAGTTTTTGATTCCAACCGATCGATTCAACATACAAGACCGAAACAGAGTAGGGTAAGACTACCAAAGTCTAATACAAATATGGGTAATGAGGAGAATCGTGAACCAAACCTTAACACGGGACAATTTATTGATATGTCAACAACAATTATGGCAGGAAATCCCGGTACATCTTCAAGTCAACCTATTGACGCAGGTTTTAGGGCTATAGCGACTAATTTGAGTGAAATGAGCGAAAATCTAGCGCCGGAAGTTAGGGATCTGGTTGGAGATGAAGCAATGATAGTCCAAAGGTCGTTGGAAGAACAAGTTAAAAAAATGGTCCAAGGAGAAATGGTGGAAATCAGGAGGTCTATAAGTGATCTAGCCAAGACTGTGACTGAATTATCAAAAATTGCGTTGCAGAACCAGCAGGCGGGGGCAAACGGCCATATAATGACTAATAGTAGCGTACCACACCAACGGGACGGCATTCCTACACCACAGACAGTGAGGGCAAACCCAACAGCGGCAACTACAGGCTTTGGGAATGTTAACGCAATAATGTCAAGGGAGAACTCATTCGTTCCGAATCGACCCCCGAGCTTTCCTTTCGAAAATCAGTTTCCGGCGATAAGTTCAAACGGTGACACGTCAAATATGCCGTTGCGGGGAGGGGTACCAACTTTCCAGGGTATGAACAGGAGCCCACCGACATGGATTAGAATAGATAAATGGGGATTAAACTTCGACGGAAATGCTATGCGTATGAGTGTCGAAGATTTTATATTCCGAATTGAACGTTTTCAGACCCAATATGAAATCCCTTTCGAGGAAATTTTGCGAGATTTCCATTTATTAGTGTCCGGTCCAGCCAAAGAGTGGTATTGGTTGTTCTTACAAACCCACTACGAGGTAAGGTGGCCAGGTTTAAGACAGGCGTTGCTGAGCCAATACCAGACATCGCGGTCTAATTTCGAAGTAATGCGAGACCTGGTGGAAAGGAAGCAACAAATCAACGAGAGCATCGATCAATTCTTTCACGCTATGTGCAGACTAAGGGCCAAACTAGTCCAGCCAATTCCCGAGTACGATATCATCAAAATTCTAAAAAGAAACGTCAGAGAGAGTGTGGCCAGGATTGTATATCCCATCAATGTGTCGTCGGTGGAACAGCTACGAATAGAATGCAAGAGGCTGAGAGAAATTTTCCCCGAAGGGAAATAAGGCAGATGGCGCAACCAATGAGGCCGGTAAGACAGGTGCACGAATTATATAGCGAGCAAAGCGACTACTTGCCTGAAGGTGAAGAGGACTTGCAGGAGTATGAAGAAGTCGCAGCGGTTCGCCTTAATGACCAACAAAATAAGTCAGCTGTTGTATGTTGGAATTGCAAGATTCCAGGGCACGTGTTCATGGAGTGTCCATCGGCGGAAAGGACATTGTTCTGCTATCGATGCGGAAAACCCGATGTCATAACTCCGAATTGCCCAAAATGCCAATCGGGAAACGTGAGACGGAACGTGGGAGTGACGGGGGCCCGCGCCGTACCGAAAACCCCAAATCTTCGCAAGAATAGACCGGCCGGATAAGCCACCGAAAATGGATAGTACTAAATTGGTAGAAAAAATTAAAAAAATTAATAGTACAAAAGAATTACCTAGATTAAGACATTATTTACCCTTAGACATAAGACAGCAAAATTATGAAGAGATTAGAGCGCGAATATTCAATTCAGAAATAGCTCGTACCAACCCTTCGAATCGTATTATTAGAGTTAGGAAGAAATTTTCAGAACGTCGCCGCTTAAATCGTTGCGTAGTAGAATCTGTTCATAAAGCTGCTAATGAGAGGGGAGATCTTCGTATTTTTGCTGATGTAGTAATAGAGGGCCGGCGTGTGAACGGACTGCTAGACACCGGAGCTTCCGTAAGCATTTTAGGTAAAGGATGTAGAGAATTTGTCCAATGTTTAGACGTGAATATTCTTCCGATGCTGACTAATGTGAAAACTGCCAGTGGCCAGCAACATCGAATATTGGGGAGAGTAAAATTATCCATAACGTATAAAGAGCAAGAACACAAAATGTTGTTGTATCTTTGTCCGGATTTGGAACAAGATCTGTATTTAGGGGTAGATTTTTAGAAAACTTTCGGATTAGCTCCTGAAATTATAAACGTAGAAGAAATAGAATTAGCAAAGATTGAAAAAGACTTCGTAGAGGACCGATCAGAACATCGACTAAAACCACATGAACTAACGGTAGAACAAAAGCAAAAGTTGGATGATGTTGTTAAATGCTTTTACACCTTCGAGGAAAATGGTTTGGGTCATACTGCTCTAGAAAAACATTCGATAACCCTAATAGAAGGCGCGGAGCCTGTCAAGGATAGATATTATCCAATTTCGCCAGCCGTGCAGGAAATAACGTATAAGGAAATCGGCATGATGTTGAAATTAAAAGTTATTGAAGAAAGCGAAAGTCCTTGGAGCAATCGGACGACTGTAGTCAGGAAGCCAGGCAAGAATCGATTCTGTTTAGATGCGAGGAAGCTAAATAAGTTAACGGTAAAAGATGCGTATCCACTGCAGAATATCGACGGGATATTGAGTAGGATTGATGAGACTTATTACATCAGCAGTGTCGATCTTAAATATGCGTTCTGGCAGATTGAGTTGGACAAAGAAAGTAAACCATACACTGCATTTACGGTCGCCGGTAGACCGCTGTACCAGTTCAGAGTCATGCCGTTCGGGCTATGTAACGCAGCCCAACGGTTATGCAGATTAATGGACAAGGTCATACCACAAAAACTAAAGGATAACATTTTCATCTACTTGGATGACTTATTAGTCATATCGAGCACTTTTGAGCAACATATAAAATTATTAGAAGTGGCTAAGTGTTTACGAGAGGCGAATCTGACCATAGGACTGAAGAAATCACAATTTTGTTTCCAGGAATTTAAATATCTTGGATTCATTATAGGAGGAGGAATGTTAAAGACTGACCCTGGAAAGATACAGGCGATTAGAAATATAAAACTGCCAAGGAACACCAGAGAGGTTCGAAGCTTTTTAGGAACGGCCGGGTGGTATAGGCGTTTTATTAAAGATTTTGCCGCAATTTCAGCACCTTTAACAGACACTCTAAAAAAGGCGAAGAAATTTATTATGACACCAAAACGAAAGAAGCGTTTGAAAAACTAACAAGTAAGAGTGTTAAATTCGGCTGTGCCGAATCTTTGATACCCTCCACCTCGGTTTGAGTCTTGATAATAAATGTAAATGAAAAAGTAAACAATTTGTTAAACTTAATACCAAATTATTTCAGCAAATTCTTTGGGTTGGTTTTCTTCTTTTCTATTATTTCGGATTTATTTCGGTGTTTGCTTTTTGGTCATCGTGGTTGCTGATCGGCATGCATTTTGGTTATATACCTATATGCATGCGTTTCCGGTTATATGACATAACTTCTCGTTTAATTTAGTTTTTGCTAATTAAATAGCTCGCCCTAACCTCCATTGCAAAGGTAATGGTTGTGTAGAGTGGCTATATGCATTAAATCGTGCTAATTGGAGATGGCTGTATAGTTTCTTTTAACTGGCCAAATATTTCTTCATTGTGGCCATATAGGTCGGATGGAGTAACAAAATAATAACCAAAAAAAAAAGCTCTCTCAACTTTTTTTTAAAATATTGCCATATTTTGAAAACATAGAGAATAAATTTATAATAATAAATAATCAAATTAGGGATGAAAAACGCAAAAAACGAAAAGTCCCAAACATTTTAAATAAAATAATTTAATGTTATCTTTATTTTCTGAAAAACTTCAAATTTTCATCCAAAAAAAATTGTGAAAATTTATATATAAAAAATAACATTCTCATAAAATTACGTTTACTTATGTAACAATTTTTATGTTAGCAATTCTTAAATATCATTTGAGGTTTTCTTAAATTCATTGAATTTAAATTAATATCGACAAATCTGTTTTTCTATTTATTTAAATTGTAAAGGAGTGGCATCTCTGTCAAAATAAGCGAAAAACACAAAGAATAGAAAAAAACAAATTACTTCGTGTTTGACAGGATGATTTTATGTTTATGTTTAATATCTTTATTTTTTTTACTAATATTTCTGTTTATTTATTTGAAAATGAAATAATGAATTGAATATGCTATTTAATTTTTTTATTTATATAAAAAAGTTTTTTAATTAAAGCAAAATATTTTCACTATTTCATGATTTTTATTTATGTATGACGACATTTCAACCTAAAAATTTAAGTTTTTATCGATTGGATGAACAACACAAAAATGGTTGTCGTTTAGATAACAACAACAGCTGACTTTAACAATAGCGAATATCGTTTCAAAATTTTACTGATAATTTTGCAATTTTCTTTTTTTTTTACAATTCGACTATCGTTAAAAGAAGTTACTGAATCGCGGTACTGAAAAGTTATTAATATCTCCTGAATGGCAATATTTTTTTTAAATGTAAACATTTTTATATGTAAAGATATTTCTAAATTTAAAATTATTATTTCCGACGTTTTGATATGATTTTCTGAAACTCAATTAATATTTTCTAATTTATAATTGGAAATTTTATTTTCGGTTTAAAAAGTGAAATTTTGTATTTATGTGAATAATAATGCTTTATTAATTATAAACAATTTTTAAAAATTAGATGTAATCGCAATCAGATATTTTATAGGTAAAGCAGAATAATAATTCTATATAACTATGTAGAACTGTTTTGTAAGCAAAAAACTCATTGACGAACTCGGTAACTCTATTTTTCACATCACACTGAAATTGTAAAATCGTTGTGTACGTATTATCAACGAAAAATTGTTCGAATTAGTCGAATCCATCGCCATTAAATTTTATGCTCAAACATCTGACTGCAATCTCATTTTTAAAATGTTGTCGAAGCGTAAACTTGAAAAAATTTGTATACTTCTCTCTCTTATTTTATTTTAAGTAGAGTTACCAAGTTTATTATACAGGCACATGTTTGAGGGAAAATGTTTACATTTATTATTAGTATTATTTTAATAATAGTTAATAATATTTATGCTCTATAATTAACAAACTTGCGTTTTTGTATGCGCATTTCAAAAAAAAAAATCATTATAATAGATTTAACAAGTTAAAACTTTAATTACAATTTTACAGAATCCAGTAAATTTGCATTAAATTTATAACAGGGTAACATTAATCATCGTTAGTGTCTGCCACTATTCGCACGAAAAATTTGGTGCCATTAGTGTGACCACTGCGGAAAATGTGTGTGTATTAGTAAAAAAAAATGTGAGTGTATTGAGTTTTTCGAACTTGCAGTGTGATGTGAGATTGGTGGGTAATATGCCAAACTTATGTTCATATTTGTAAAAGAATAATGAAAAAACGTATGAAATAAAAGACCAACCCGTGTATATTCTTAACATTGTTCTGTATGATATCTAGTTGAAAATATTAACATTCATGTTAAAATAGAAATAACTATTGCAAAGCTAATTAGAACAAACAAAAATTATGGCGGCATCTACTGTGGCATAGTCACGCTGAGCAAAATGAAGTGACACTCTGTTAATACAAAAGAAATGTATTTTCCCCACAACAAAATACTGCAGAATTTTATGTAAATAAAATAACCGATTTATTTCTAACATGCAGTTACTATGATTATACATACATACATATATATAATATATGTACATTATTTGTATTATTTAATATGTGTATGTATGTATATTTAAATATTACACACAAAAAATACAACATCAAACGTTATTTTTGTGTTTTTCTCTTTAAATAAATTAATACATAAATTTTTTGCTAAATTTACATTTGGGCAATTCACAACAGGTGTTGTACATTGTATGTTGTATTGAAATACACAATACAATCATTTGTTGTGAACACTCAGTTGTATTTTCATATTGTAAAACGCTTTCTTTAGTAATTTTCGATCCAACGAGGAAAGATCGCTTCGTCGCTTCTGCTATTTTGTATAAGAGAAAACACTTGTCAGTGTTTGCTTTTTGGTCGTGAGATATACCCTGGAGTTTTAGTTACGTACCTCTTGCATTTTAATTTATAATGAAAAAAAAAAATGTTAAATGTTTTGGTTGGTACTGAAAGAGAAAATACATACTAAAAATATAAACATTAATTTTTATATAAATAAACTTATCGATGTATTTGCGTTATTTGCATTATTTGCCATATTTTATTTTATAATTATTTATGCTGATAATATTCTATGTATTTGTTTTTTCTTTTTCATAAAAACTGGCATTCACTTGGAACTGATATGTTATGATACAATATACAACATTTACTAAACATAGCAAATGAAGTTGGATCGTGTTTCAGATTTTTCAGTGAAAATTATCAACAACAGTTTTACACTATTGTAAAGTGATACACGATACAGGAGAAAAAATGATACATTACCCATTGTGAATTGCCCAATTGTTTTTTTTTATTAACAACTAGGTATTTTAGCATTATTTGCTTTAGATGTTGGTGAATTTTTACTCCCTTTATATTAACTCGTAGTGTCTGCTTGTCGAAAAAATTTTGGATCGATTTTAACCACTTTCCCGTGACCCAATCGATCTGAAATTTTGCAGGCAGGCTTGTGGCAATGACAGAAATGATCTAACATATTTTTTTAGTGATGCCAAAACAATGGAAACTTTAAAATTTTTCTACCAGAGTTGATAAAAAAAATGTACAAAGGGTTTGTTTTTGTTATATTATTACCATAACGACCACAAAAACAACAAGTCCAGCTATGAAAACAATGCAACATTTAGAATAACAACAAGAACAATATAGAAATATCATGTTTTTCATTTTTTTTTACTTTTTCAGAGATTTCCCTGGACCTGTTCCACCGATTTTAATGATTTTTGAAGTAAAAATCTTTCCATGAATTTGGTGAATCATTCTCACTAAAAATGATCACTGTAGCTTCACTATTGAGGGCGTGATCGTGACAAGAACAACATAGAAAATTATTTTTTTTTTCAAGACTTTTTTAGTTCTTCATTCAAATCTCGGGCCCTAATCGACCGATTTGGACGATTTTAAATAGCAAACTTCTCAGGATGTTAGTGAATCATTTTTATGTCAACGAGTACCCTAGCTGCCGGATTGATGCCGTCATCGTGATTTCCACAGACGGACAGACGGACATCGCTATATCAACTCCGGTTGTTATAAGGATCACAAATATATAAATTTTATGGGGTCCAAAATTTTTTTTCTAATTATTACAAACGGAATGACAAACTTATATATACCCTCTGCACACTGGAGTGGAGGGTATAACAACTCTACAACAGCAACAATGACAGTCATATGTTTTTCAAATAGGAAAAAACTGTTTATGTGTTAGTTTCGGTCATTCCCCAGTATGTATTGAAATATTAAGTTCTTAAATTGATGTCAAATGTAATTCTCAACTTGGGTTGAACAATTTTTCTCCTTGTTTGCTTTCAACTTGACATCAAGTTGAGACTTAACATTTTTTCCAATCTTTGAGAAACATTTTTACTCTCAATTGGATATCCAACACTTTTCTCCACTTGAGACCAAACATTTTTTCAACTTGAATACGATTTGTGTTAAGTCTGAGATATTATTTAAATATGTCATAAATAATAAATTAAATTAAAAAATGCCAAAAAAGTACAAATAAATCATTGATATATTTTTAATTATTTCTGCTTTTTGTCGAATTTTTCAAAAAATGTACAACTAATTAATTCATTAATTTTTAATTCTAGATTTTAAAAAATGTACATAATATGTACATTTAATGTTAAATATGTATATAGTAATGTTAAATATATAATGAAATTAAATTGAAACATTAAAAAAAGTACATTGTTTTCATTTCTAAAATTAGTATAATATGGCAATTCCGTATCTTCCATTTGATACCGATTGGAAATATTTCTTTGCTATCAAGTTGAGAATCACAAATTTCTCAATTTGATAACTATGAAAATCGCCATATAAAAAATGTGCCTTTTAAGTTGAGAAGACTATATTCGAACTATTGAGGGCATTTGAGAATTAACGTTGGAGATTTGAGAAATGTATTTGATCTCAAATGCACCTCAAGTTGATAGCAAACAAAAATGTTTATTGGGACATTTATTGTAGGGTCGTTTGCACACACACAAAAAATAGAAAATAAATTGTCAATAAGCAAAGCAAGTGGCTTCGAAATTCGATGATGCCAGTTAATCATTTTTTGTTCACGCGGAATTTATAATTGGAGGAATTTTTTTCTCGAGAAATGTATTTTCCGTGAGAAAGAAATTCCTTGAGAATATTCATAATTGGGATGAATAACTTTTAATTGGAACTTTTTAGTCAGAATAAATCATAATTCTAGTTAGATATTGGTTAATATTTAATTAGAAAAAATATTGTGGTGGCATCTACGCAATTATTGAGGCAGTCACGGAAAAATTAAATGCAAGTCTGTTTTTTTTAATATAACAAAAATGGATTTTCCCTTTAACAAAATATGGCAGAATTCTTTATAAATGAAATGCAAAATGGAAAATCAATTTTGTGCTAATTCTTAACAAAATTAATAAAATATATATATGTATTATTATATTTATTAATATTTGTAATTTTATTTGACACAATTTCACACACAGTTTTACAGATCAACTGTTTTAATTAGAAAAAATATTGTGGTGGCATCTACGCAATTATTGAGGCAGTCACGGAAAAATTAAATGCAAGTCTGTTTTTTTTAATATAACAAAAATGGATTTTCCCTTTAACAAAATATGGCAGAATTCTTTATAAATGAAATGCAAAATGGAAAATCAATTTTGTGCTAATTCTTAACAAAATTAATAAAATATATATATATATGTATTATTATATTTATTAATATTTGTAATTTTATTTGACACAATTTCACACACAGTTTTACAGATCAACTGTTTTCAACTGATTTAGAAGTTTTCTGTTTTTGAAACAGTAGTGCCAATTTGTAACATTTTGTTATGTAATGAAAATCGCAGAATAATAAGTTAATACACAATAAAAAATATTAATTTTTTAAGTTTTATATACATATTGCAATAAAAAAAACTTTGGTAAATTTACATTGAAGATGGTCAGAAATGAATGAGAAAAAATATATAGACATTTTAGAAAAGCACATTTAATGTTAAACTTTATGCACAAAATATATGGGTTTTTGTTGTTTCGAATTTAACTGTGGCTCTAAGTGAAAAGTTTTAGACCGATCGTATATTACATCTTGAGGATCCTCACCTAATATTTTCAAATATTTTAAATTTTTTTTAACTCATTTAACCTCATTACGAAAATAGTAAAACAGTAAATATAGAAAATCCACGCACCTCAAAAAATTGTTTTCTATGAAATAAATTAAAGACATTTCATATTATACAATTTTCTTTCAAAAATGTATCAATTATTGCAAATTTGAAATTTGACATATAGTATTTGTACATATATTTGTATAGATTTCGCAGTATGAAAAGAACTATTATTTCTTTATTTAGAATATATGTAAGTATTGCTCGCAAAAAAATGCAACATCATGAATGAAACACATAGACGACTGCTGGCAGCAGCATTTGTAGTCGTATAGTCAGCTACTTGATTTTTCTGAATACGACAGCAACATATAATACAAATGCATTTTTATTTAAATATACAATTACTTTTACTTATTTAAAATGAATTAGTACAACGTAAAAATAAATAAATTAGTTTAACGCCTTTTGATTATTAATGGAATTATAGCCTTTCATTTTGCGATTTTTTTTAACCAAAATAAAATATTTCATAGCACTAACTTCTTTTACATATTTTGTTATATTGTCAACACTATTTTTGTTTTGTAGCCAACAAAACACACTTGCAGTTTTTTTTTTCTATTTGAAGAACATATGACTGCCATTGTTGATGTTGTAGAGTTGTTTTTTTTTTTTGATTTTGTTTCGTTAACTCTTTTGTATTAAAGCACCTCCAATATATGTATCCATTTTAGTTTGCAAATTCAGTATATTTATAATTTATTACTTACAGCAAAAAATAATAGAAACAATTTTATCAGTTATGCTTACGAAACTATATAAATAGACTTGAAGTTGGCTGCAAAAGCAGTAGCCTGTGTAAAGAACAAGTTAGCGACATGTAACTGTTACGTAACGTGTCAGCCTTTTTTTCACATGAAAAGTATTGGGACGTTCCGGTTACGTTCGGTAACTGTTTTAAATGATTTTCATGTAAAAAAAAACAACTGACTCGTTACGGTTACGGTTAGAAAACATTGACCTTTTATATGTATTATAATGCTATGAATGCATTTATCTTTATTTTATTTTATTTATATATTCTTTTTTTTTGTATTGTATATTATTTTTTTTTTATTATTACTATTTCATTTAATTATTTTTTTCTTTAAATAAATTAACACATAAAAATTTGTTTTTTAAATTATTGGTGAACTTTTACTCCCTTTATTTACTGCCTTTATATTAACTGGTATTGTCTGCTTGTCGACAAAATTTTGGATCGATTTTTAGCCCCTTTCCCGTGAGCCAATCGATCTGAAATTTTGCATGCAGGCTCGTGGCAATGACAGAAATGATCTAACAGTGATGCCAAAACAATGGAAACTTTTAAAATTTTCTACCAGAGTTCACAAAAAAATGTACAAAGGGTTTGTTTTTATTATATTATTACCACAACGACCACAAAAACAACAAGTCCAGCTATGACAACAATGCAACATTTAGAATAACAACAGGAACAATATGGAAACATCATGTTTTTCATTTTTTTTTTTTAATTTTTCATAGATTTACCTGGACCTGTTCCACCGATTTTAATGATTTTTGAAGTAGAAATCTTCCCATGAATTTGGTGAATCATTCTCACTAAAAATTATCACCCTAGCTATCCTATTGAGGGCGTGATCGTGACAAGAACAACATAGAAAATTATATTTTTTCAAGACTTTTTTTAGTTCTTCATTCAAATCTCGGGCCCTAATCGACCGATTTGGACGATTTTAAATAGCAAACTTTTCAGGATGTTAATGAATCATTTTTTATGCCAACGAGCACCCTAGCTGCCCGATTGATGCCGTCATCGTGATTTACACAGACGGACAGACGGACAGACGGACAGACGGACATCGCTTTATCAACTCCGGTTGTTATAAGGATCACAAATATATAAATTTTATGGGGTCCAAAATTTTTTTTCTAATTATTACAAACGGAATGACAAACTTATATATACCCTCTGCACACTGGAGTGGAGGGTATAAAAAGGGCGCTCACCACAGCCCCGGTGTTAAAACATGCGAATTTCAGAAAAAGGTTTTATATCCAATGTGATGCCTCGGACTATGGAATTGGAGCCGTACTATACCAAGTAAATGATATGAAAGAAGAGCAACCGATCGCGTTCTATTCCCAAAAGTTAAATAGTTGCCAGAGAAATTACAGTGTAACAGAAAAGGAATGTTTAGCGGCGGTAATGGCTGTACGGAAGTTCAGGCAATATGTCGAAATGATGCCATTTACGGTAGTGACAGATCACGCTAGTCTCAAGTGGTTGATGACTTTGAAGGACTTGAGCGGAAGACTGGCCAGGTGGTCTTTGCAACTTCAAGCGTATGACTTCGATATAGTACATAGGAAAGGGTCAGATAACGTCGTGGCAGACATGTTATCTAGAGTACCACAAAACCCGGAAATATGTGAATTAGAACGAGAAGATTTCTTTGATTTCGAAACAACAGAGTTTGAAAGTGAAGAATACCTGGAACTGATAAGAAAAATTGAAGAAAATTTGGAACGATTACCAGACATAAAAATTGAAGATGGAATGATATTTAAAAGGAATGCTTTTGATCGCGATTCGGCAGAAGAATATTTATGGAAATTGTGGATACCAACGAGTATTTCTCAGATCATTATTGAAAAAGCTCACAGTGAAAATACAGCTGCTCATGGGGGAATTGCAAAAACCCTTGAAAAAGTAAAACGTTTTTTTTTATTGGCCAAAAATGACCAGACAAATCAAACAATATGTCAAATCATGTCAGGTATGCAAGGAAACAAAGCCGTCGAATCAAAATCTGATGCCAGAAATCGGACAAGAGGTCAGAACAGAGCGTCCATTTCAGAAAATTTACATAGACTTTTTAGGCAAATACCCTAGATCGAAAAGCGGGAACTGCTATATATTTATTGTAGTGGATCATTTTACAAAATTTACGTTCCTTAAAGCAATGAGGGAAGCCACCACTAATAATGTGGTACAGTTTTTAACCCATGAAATATTTCATAAGTTTGGGGTTCCGGAGGTTATTCATAGCGACAATGGTGCACAGTTTATCGGAAAAGGTTTTCAAAAGATGATCAATGAATATAAAATACAACATATGAAAACCGCTGTGTATTCTCCTCAATCCAATGCATCAGAAAGGGTGAATCAATCTGTATTAGCTGCAATTAGGGCGTATCTAAATGAGGATCATAGGGAATGGGATTTGTATCTTTCAGAGATAGAATGTGCGCTGCGGAATTCAGTTCATTCGGCAACGGGAGTAACACCGTTTTTTGCTTTGTTCGGTTTCCATATGTTTTCGAGTGGTTCCGATTATAAAATAGCTAGGAAATTAATGTCACTATCTGATCACGAAATAAAAAGCTTGAATACGACAGACAAGCTAGAGTTGATAAGGGAAAGGATCAAAAATAATATGCACGAAGCTTATGAGAAAAGTGCCGAGAGGTACAACAAACGAGCAAGAAAAGTTAAATTCATCCCGGGGCAAGAAGTGTACAGAAGGAACACGGTTTTGAGCGATTTCGCGAAAAATATTAATGCAAAATTTTGCAAGAAATTTATTAAATGTAGGGTGCTTAAACCGATAGGCAATAATATGTATGAACTAGAGAATATGCAGGGTAAACATATAGGGATATTTCATGCCAAAGATATTAAAGCTTGAAAAGCGCAAAAAGTGGACTGAATTAGTTATCACTGTCTGGTTTTTAAGGATCACCGTTTGACTCTCGATGATTTGGGTTTGTGCCAGTGCAATCAGTATCGTACAATGAATAATTCGATGTAATTGTTCAACAGTTATGCCAACGTTTCTAAGTAGGTTACATATATAACCGACATTGTGCCATTAGTGCGGCTCCGTTAGCGTTCTGGGGAACTGTGCCATTAAGAACTGGGAGTCGTTAGTCACCTGGTACAATGACATTTATCTGAGCCCGGAATTACGGCAAGCTGAACAAAATAATCGAATTAGGAACAAACAGTTCAGTAGGGATGCTGTGTTTTCATTGTAAGAAGCTGAATGTCACTGACCAACGATTTTGGTCAAATATAGTATGAAAAGTCGCAGTCGAGAGAGCAAACGAAAGGTAAAAAAAAAAATAAAAATATATATAAATAAAAGAGGTGCAATAATACGATTGTAATCTGTGATAAAAACAAAAAAACCGTGCAATATTAGGATAAGGGTGCAATTTAGAATTAGATTAATAGTTTTAAGTTGTGCATGTCCTAATATATGACGATTGATTTGTTTTCACAAATAAACCATAATTATACACTTCTTTATGTTTCCGAGTTTATACATGTTGATACATACCCCTAGCGAACGTCCAGTGTAATGCCTCGGTAAATAGTGCAATAATCTACCTATTCCGACATGGGATGTTGAGAGAGAGTACCTGAAAAGTGCGAAAATGAGCAATTAACTTAATCTGTGATAATAGTATACTAAGTGCAATATTAGGATAAGAATTCAATTTATACATAGTACGTTTTATTTTAGTTATAAGTTGTATTCGTCCTAATATGTGTCACTTAGTACCTGATTTTTGTAGATTAGGATGTCCGTCCAGATTTTCCACGGGGCAATCGTAATCGCTTGTATGTCGTGAAATAGGTTCCACGTTTGGGGTAATTCCATTGCAAAGTTAGATCGCATATGAACGGAACGATGTACCTAAGAATAATAGAACACAAATTAAAAAAGTTGATATATATAAAAATTAAATATACTTCCCTGATACCAAACAGAAGGTCCGGGAAGGCTATATAAGCAGAAGTGACTGAAACCTGCCTCAAAAGGAAGATTAGTTTTTGTTTATAAAGGAGGAGTTAATTATTTACGCGTGGTCGATCTTGAATGCCCGGCTAATGAGACTCCAGGGTGTGGGAGTTCCCCACGTTGAATGGATTTTTATTTTTGTGTAAAATTTTGTTTTGGCTCGTCAGCAATTAATCAGCATGATTGTTAACGCCATAGAAGTCCGGCTGGGGATAACCCCACGTTAAAAAAACGATAAATTTCATGACGGTAATAGTAACTCACGTTGAAGAATTATAAAACGACCCACTCACACCAGCTTTTGGCTGCCTTGTGGGGCCCAAAATTGGAGTTTTTTTGCGGTGGCGCTAGGTCCTGAATTCATGATTTGTGCCTTGATTTGTTTATTAACATATGAATACCTGGCTACTACAGTTCCGGTATAAATCATATTAAAGTCATAACGTTATTTGACATTTAAATATCTTTATTTGCGAGCACGCCATTTCAAGTAGTTATAATATCCAAGGAGAAATAGAAATAAAGGGTAAATGAAGCTGCCTGTAGGGGGTTACCTTGATTTTTTATTGCAGGGCAAACAATTCGATTGCCAACTTATATATAATCACGTATGACCCCTTGGTCGATCAGGAAATAATTAAAATAAACTGAAAATAAACACTCATCGTTTCGACAAGTCCCTCATCATCGAAACGCGGATCCGGTAAAGCCTCTTCCAAAATCGGTATCATTTAGGGGTTCAATTTCAGCTGAAGGTCGGCACTTGGGTTATGGGTACTGATGAACTGCACCACGCTGGATTCATCGCTCATGTTGTCTTCAAGTGGTCATTTGGTTGCAAAAAAAAAAAAAAAAATTATTACCACACAAAATAGGGTACTGTAGCGCCAATTAATAACTCACATTTGCTGTAAATTGGTCCTGGTTTTTTTTTTGTGGCACTGGGTTCTGGATCTGTGTGTCATTGTGTCACCTTAGTCTTCGTAACTGGAAGCGGTGTCCATTCCTGCCCATATTTCGCGAGGTAGTAGTCGATAGGCATGTGTGGGGAACGAATTTGTGTTTGTGGGTCTGGTCTGTAGGCTAAATGTTGCATTGGCTGGGTTCTGTGTTTAGTTGCAGCCAATGATAAATGCTGTGTTTTTTTTTTTGCTTCTGTTTGTTTTAATTTATACCAAGATGATTTTGTGCGTTTGATAGGAGTTTTTTTTTGTACACGTGTGTTCAATCGAAAAATATAGGTCGTCTGTCTGCAGCCAATCAGATTGAGCAGTGACTTTAAAACTGTTTGTCGGTGGGATGGCCGGATGAATACATTCGCTGACAAGAAAAAACGAAATCGGGATGCCAGACTGAGTAAATGTACTGGAAGAAAAACATAATGGAAAGGTTAAGAATAAATTTTACGTTCTGATATACGGTTAAAGTAAGTTTAGTAGGTTGGTGTCTAGAGTAGTTAGGTTTTCAGCGAGAGATAAAAAGGATCAATTAGAGAAGGATAGACAAATAGAGAAGGGTGTAAAATAGTGAGAAAAGGATAAACGCAGGCTATGAATACAGTAATTGTTTCTGTTATTGGAATTAGTAGGGGATAATGCGCTACGTATAAAAACCAGCCATTTTGGTGTGATATGCATTATTGTCCAAGGCGCGAAGGCTAACGTTTAAATAAAAGTACGGAAAAATTTTAAGAATAAAACACCCAAAATAATAGTGAAGTGAAATTTAAAGGTGAAGTACAAATTTAAGAAAGTTTTAAAGTGGAAAAAGTGGAAAACTGATAAACATTTGATGAACCAGGAAATCAACAGATTTAGGAATATTCAACTCGGAATCGAGGTAAGGAAAAATAGTACTCGTAGATGTAGAAAAGAGACTTTGTAGGAAAATTTGTTAGGAAATAAAGATTAAATGATGAATGGGTAATTATATTGTTGTAACTTACCCGATAGGTTAACCTGGACAAAGCGTGAGGAGTTAATTCATAGAGAAAGAATCCTGAGAGTAAATGAACTGGCCCCATCTGGGAAAGGTCCGTAAATATATTTTTTGTGTACTGGAGACCATCTTTTTGAGGGTAGTGTTCTGCCGGAAAAAATCATCACCCCGTAAGTTTGGTGTGGGGAACCATAATCTCAACGAGAAATCTTTTTGTTGTAAAGAAGGAAAAAAAAAACAGCAGAGTCCAGGTAACCTATGAGCCATTTTATTTTTGTTTTGCCTTCGCGCTGAAGAGGAAAGATAAAATTAAATATCAATATCAAATATCCAAATTGAATATTAGAGGGAAAGAAAGCTAATTCTACCGGAAAAAAGGAAATACATATACGTATATATATTTTAATATTTATTTTAAGTTTTTATATATAGAAATATTTTTTTTGAGTAATTTTTTTGTGTAGTGATTATATAGTGTTTCGTGTTTAAGTAAATTAATTTTGTTACTAGGCTAAAAAAAAAAAAGAAAATATATATTGTGAGTGCCAAAGGGAAAGAAAAAAAAAGGAAGGAAGTATACCGGAAAAAAGGTGTGTGTTGACCATATCCGCTCAAGTTAGGAGCTGGAAATAGAGTGAAAAAAAAAGGAAGAAGAAAAATTATTTCACGATAGCCACCTCTTATATATCAGCTAATAGGGTTCTTGCCCATGGTGAGTCTTAGGGAGCTCCTTCAGGCCTAGTAATAGAGAAACCAAGAAAGAAAATTTCATTAGTATGGCCAGGTAGATATGGTGAAGTAGTTGATCGTTGTCAAAAATAGCTAAGTATATCGACACAAATTAAGGTATATTCTTAGTGTTTTTTTTTTGTTTGTCTAAAGGCACCGAAATTTTTGTCCATTGTGGTTTATAAAGTAATTTTTTTTTATTATTTGTTTTAATTTTGTCATTTATTTATAAAAATATTGCTCAGTATGAGGTTTTTGGTGTTCTCGGTTATGCTAGCCAGCGCTTGCCACCCTAATGCCGCTGCCGTCATGTAACAATATGGCGCCCAAAGAAAGTACTTCGATGTCTTTAGATGTCAGAAATGTATGTTTGTTTTTTTGTGTAGAAGATCGAAGCACATATGATAGAATATTAGTTTTGTTATTAATAGACCAAAGTGTTGTTTCTAGTTGTAAATTGTTGAAATTGTAGATGGAAACCACGTAGCCAGTTTGCTTAAACGCAAAAGTTTGATGTACGGGTTTGCGGACAATGGACCGCAAGTACAACAAAGAGCAATCTACCAATAATAAAAGGAATAGTGAGGCCCTAGCGAGTGGTAAACATAACACCCTAAATGTGCACACGATGTCCTTCATTTGTTTTTGTGTAAATTTTACTAGTTTCAGCTTGATGTTTTGGTAAACAGTGAACACGGCCTGAGTATAGCCGGCTCAAGACGAGGTCTTAGAGGACCGTGGTATAGGAAGGAGCGTTCACTGGCCATAGGTAGGATTACGGCCGAGTGGAGCTTGGGGTGACTTGCCGAGGCACGATCAAAACGGTTATTTGAATAGTTCGTGATTTAATTTATGAAGCAGTTTCCAACTTAACGATATCCGCTTAGAACTACAGTTTAAAGGTCCGAAGTATCGTTGGGGACAATACTGGCCTCTGGTACAAATCCTGGAAAAGGGGTAGAGTGCTGGAATAGGAATTAAATCGTGTAAATTATTGAATTTAGAGTTAGATTGATTAATACCTCATTGGTGATGCTCGTAGGAGAACCAAAAAAATAAGAATCGCCGCAAAACACCACCACTTTCGTCAACCACCCCTAATAAAAATGAAAAAGAGAAAAAAGGATAAGATAAATTCAAATTTTTGATACAGATAGGAAAGATTTAAGCCAAGAATATTCTAAGTAAATTTTGCAACTTCTTGGCAATTATTTTTAGGTAACATTAATTATATTGTGTCCTTTATGCGAATTCACTTTATATTTAGTTTCATCACGTTTATCAGTATAAATTAGAAATTTAATTATTTTTGTTATGCCATTTATATCATTTATTACCATTTCATGCAAGGATATAATTTATTATCAAAGTTTTTGAGTTATATTATTTATATTTATTATATTGTTTGTCAGTTATATTATTTATTATTCATTTTTTTTATCTATACAATTTATTATCATATTGTTTTTCATTATATTATTATCATATTGGTTTCAGTTAGTGTTTATTATCATTTACAGCTCATTTTGTTTATACAGATATCTTTTAGTGTGTTTTTTTTTTTTTTAAATTTGTGTTTTTTATACATTGTCTTTGTGACATTTGGGGTTACACCGGAAGTTTAATTATTATTGTTATATAGTTCTTGGGAATTTTTGTACGTAGCTGGGTGATTAGCCTTGCTAGAAACTTTAGGTTATATCGGGTAAAAGCGAAATTCCGAAACAACTAGGTAGGTGATGAGTGTAGTCACCCGGGCTAAAGACGAAAATAGAAAGCGTAGGGCAGTTTTTGATTCCAACCGATCGATTCAACATACAAGACCGAAACAGAGTAGGGTAAGACTACCAAAGTCTAATACAAATATGGGTAATGAGGAGAATCGTGAACCAAACCTTAACACGGGACAATTTATTGATATGTCAACAACAATTATGGCAGGAAATCCCGGTACATCTTCAAGTCAACCTATTGACGCAGGTTTTAGGGCTATAGCGACTAATTTGAGTGAAATGAGCGAAAATCTAGCGCCGGAAGTTAGGGATCTGGTTGGAGATGAAGCAATGATAGTCCAAAGGTCGTTGGAAGAACAAGTTAAAAAAATGGTCCAAGGAGAAATGGTGGAAATCAGGAGGTCTATAAGTGATCTAGCCAAGACTGTGACTGAATTATCAAAAATTGCGTTGCAGAACCAGCAGGCGGGGGCAAACGGCCATATAATGACTAATAGTAGCGTACCACACCAACGGGACGGCATTCCTACACCACAGACAGTGAGGGCAAACCCAACAGCGGCAACTACAGGCTTTGGGAATGTTAACGCAATAATGTCAAGGGAGAACTCATTCGTTCCGAATCGACCCCCGAGCTTTCCTTTCGAAAATCAGTTTCCGGCGATAAGTTCAAACGGTGACACGTCAAATATGCCGTTGCGGGGAGGGGTACCAACTTTCCAGGGTATGAACAGGAGCCCACCGACATGGATTAGAATAGATAAATGGGGATTAAACTTCGACGGAAATGCTATGCGTATGAGTGTCGAAGATTTTATATTCCGAATTGAACGTTTTCAGACCCAATATGAAATCCCTTTCGAGGAAATTTTGCGAGATTTCCATTTATTAGTGTCCGGTCCAGCCAAAGAGTGGTATTGGTTGTTCTTACAAACCCACTACGAGGTAAGGTGGCCAGGTTTAAGACAGGCATTGCTGAGCCAATACCAGACTTCGCGGTCTAATTTCGAAGTAATGCGAGACCTGGTGGAAAGGAAGCAACAAATCAACGAGAGCATCGATCAATTCTTTCACGCTATGTGCAGACTAAGGGCCAAACTAGTCCAGCCAATTCCCGAGTACGATATCATCAAAATTCTAAAAAGAAACGTCAGAGAGAGTGTGGCCAGGATTGTATATCCCATCAATGTGTCGTCGGTGGAACAGCTACGAATAGAATGCAAGAGGCTGAGAGAAATTTTCCCCGAAGGGAAATAAGGCAGATGGCGCAACCAATGAGGCCGGTAAGACAGGTGCACGAATTATATAGCGAGCAAAGCGACTACTTGCCTGAAGGTGAAGAGGACTTGCAGGAGTATGAAGAAGTCGCAGCGGTTCGCCTTAATGACCAACAAAATAAGTCAGCTGTTGTATGTTGGAATTGCAAGATTCCAGGGCACGTGTTCATGGAGTGTCCATCGGCGGAAAGGACATTGTTCTGCTATCGATGCGGAAAACCCGATGTCATAACTCCGAATTGCCCAAAATGCCAATCGGGAAACGTGAGACGGAACGTGGGAGTGACGGGGGCCCGCGCCGTACCGAAAACCCCAAATCTTCGCAAGAATAGACCGGCCGGATAAGCCACCGAAAATGGATAGTACTAAATTGGTAGAAAAAATTAAAAAAATTAATAGTACAAAAGAATTACCTAGATTAAGACATTATTTACCCTTAGACATAAGACAGCAAAATTATGAAGAGATTAGAGCGCGAATATTCAATTCAGAAATAGCTCGTACCAACCCTTCGAATCGTATTATTAGAGTTAGGAAGAAATTTTCAGAACGTCGCCGCTTAAATCGTTGCGTAGTAGAATCTGTTCATAAAGCTGCTAATGAGAGGGGAGATCTTCGTATTTTTGCTGATGTAGTAATAGAGGTCCGGCGTGTGAACGGACTGCTAGACACCGGAGCTTCCGTAAGCATTTTAGGTAAAGGATGTAGAGAATTTGTCCAATGTTTAGACGTGAATATTCTTCCGATGCTGACTAATGTGAAAACTGCCAGTGGCCAGCAACATCGAATATTGGGGAGAGTAAAATTATCCATAACGTATAAAGAGCAAGAACACAAAATGTTGTTGTATCTTTGTCCGGATTTGGAACAAGATCTGTATTTAGGGGTAGATTTTTGGAAAACTTTCGGATTAGCTCCTGAAATTATAAACGTAGAAGAAATAGAATTAGCAAAGATTGAAAAAGACTTCGTAGAGGACCGATCAGAACATCGACTAAAACCACATGAACTAACGGTAGAACAAAAGCAAAAGTTGGATGATGTTGTTAAATGCTTTTACACCTTCGAGGAAAATGGTTTGGGTCATACTGCTCTAGAAAAACATTCGATAACCCTAATAGAAGGCGCGGAGCCTGTCAAGGATAGATATTATCCAATTTCGCCAGCCGTGCAGGAAATAACGTATAAGGAAATCGGCATGATGTTGAAATTAAAAGATATTGAAGAAAGCGAAAGTCCTTGGAGCAATCGGACGACTGTAGTCAGGAAGCCAGGCAAGAATCGATTCTGTTTAGATGCGAGGAAGCTAAATAAGTTAACGGTAAAAGATGCGTATCCACTGCAGAATATCGACGGGATATTGAGTAGGATTGATGAGACTTATTACATCAGCAGTGTCGATCTTAAATATGCGTTCTGGCAGATTGAGTTGGACAAAGAAAGTAAACCATACACTGCATTTACGGTCGCCGGTAGACCGCTGTACCAGTTCAGAGTCATGCCGTTCGGGCTATGTAACGCAGCCCAACGGTTATGCAGATTAATGAACAAGGTCATACCACAAAAACTAAAGGATAACATTTTCATCTACTTGGATGACTTATTAGTCATATCGAGCACTTTTGAGCAACATATAAAATTATTAGGAGAAGTGGCTAAGTGTTTACGAGAGGCGAATCTGACCATAGGACTGAAGAAATCACAATTTTGTTTCCAGGAATTTAAATATCTTGGATTCATTATAGGAGGAGGAATGTTAAAGACTGACCCTGGAAAGATACAGGCGATTAGAAATATAAAACTGCCAAGGAACACCAGAGAGGTTCGAAGCTTTTTAGGAACGGCCGGGTGGTATAGGCGTTTTGTTAAAGATTTTGCCGCAATTTCAGCACCTTTAACAGACACTCTAAAAAAGGCGAAGAAATTTATTATGACACCAAAACGAAAGAAGCGTTTGAAAAACTAAAAAGGGCGCTCACCACAGCCCCGGTGTTAAAACATGCGAATTTCAGAAAAAGGTTTTATATCCAATGTGATGCCTCGGACTATGGAATTGGAGCCGTACTATACCAAGTAAATGATATGAAAGAAGAGCAACCGATCGCGTTCTATTCCCAAAAGTTAAATAGTTGCCAGAGAAATTACAGTGTAACAGAAAAGGAATGTTTAGCGGCGGTAATGGCTGTACGGAAGTTCAGGCAATATGTCGAAATGATGCCATTTACGGTAGTGACAGATCACGCTAGTCTCAAGTGGTTGATGACTTTGAAGGACTTGAGCGGAAGACTGGCCAGGTGGTCTTTGCAACTTCAAGCGTATGACTTCGATATAGTACATAGGAAAGGGTCAGATAACGTCGTGGCAGACATGTTATCTAGAGTACCACAAAACCCGGAAATATGTGAATTAGAACGAGAAGATTTCTTTGATTTCGAAACAACAGAGTTTGAAAGTGAAGAATACCTGGAACTGATAAGAAAAATTGAAGAAAATTTGGAACGATTACCAGACATAAAAATTGAAGATGGAATGATATTTAAAAGGAATGCTTTTGATCGCGATTCGGCAGAAGAATATTTATGGAAATTGTGGATACCAACGAGTATTTCTCAGATCATTATTGAAAAAGCTCACAGTGAAAATACAGCTGCTCATGGGGGAATTGCAAAAACCCTTGAAAAAGTAAAACGTTTTTTTTATTGGCCAAAAATGACCAGACAAATCAAACAATATGTCAAATCATGTCAGGTATGCAAGGAAACAAAGCCGTCGAATCAAAATCTGATGCCAGAAATCGGACAAGAGGTCAGAACAGAGCGTCCATTTCAGAAAATTTACATAGACTTTTTAGGCAAATACCCTAGATCGAAAAGCGGGAACTGCTATATATTTATTGTAGTGGATCATTTTACAAAATTTACGTTCCTTAAAGCAATGAGGGAAGCCACCACTAATAATGTGGTACAGTTTTTAACCCATGAAATATTTCATAAGTTTGGGGTTCCGGAGGTTATTCATAGCGACAATGGTGCACAGTTTATCGGAAAAGGTTTTCAAAAGATGATCAATGAATATAAAATACAACATATGAAAACCGCTGTGTATTCTCCTCAATCCAATGCATCAGAAAGGGTGAATCAATCTGTATTAGCTGCAATTAGGGCGTATCTAAATGAGGATCATAGGGAATGGGATTTGTATCTTTCAGAGATAGAATGTGCGCTGCGGAATTCAGTTCATTCGGCAACGGGAGTAACACCGTTTTTTGCTTTGTTCGGTTTCCATATGTTTTCGAGTGGTTCCGATTATAAAATAGCTAGGAAATTAATGTCACTATCTGATCACGAAATAAAAAGCTTGAATACGACAGACAAGCTAGAGTTGATAAGGGAAAGGATCAAAAATAATATGCACGAAGCATATGAGAAAAGTGCCGAGAGGTACAACAAACGAGCAAGAAAAGTTAAATTCATCCCGGGGCAAGAAGTGTACAGAAGGAACACGGTTTTGAGCGATTTCGCGAAAAATATTAATGCAAAATTTTGCAAGAAATTTATTAAATGTAGGGTGCTTAAACCGATAGGCAATAATATGTATGAACTAGAGAATATGCAGGGTAAACATATAGGGATATTTCATGCCAAAGATATTAAAGCTTGAAAAGCGCAAAAAGTGGACTGAATTAGTTATCACTGTCTGGTTTTTAAGGATCACAGTTTGACTCTCGATGATTTGGGTTTGTGCCAGTGCAATCAGTATCGTACAATGAATAATTCGATGTAATTGTTCAACAGTTATGCCAACGTTTCTAAGTAGGTTACATATATAACCGACATTGTGCCATTAGTGCGGCTCCGTTAGCGTTCTGGGGAACTGTACCATTAAGAACGGGGAGTCGTTAGTCACCTGGTACAATGACATTTATCTGAGCCCGGAATTACGGCAAGCTGAACAAAATAATCGAATTAGGAACAAACAGTTCAGTAGGGATGCTGTGTTTTCATTGTAAGAAGCTGAATGTCACTGACCAACGATTTTGGTCAAATATAGTATGAAAAGTCGCAGTCGAGAGAGCAAACGAAAGGTAAAAAAAAAAAATAAAAATATATATAAGTAAAAGAGGTGCAATAATACGATTGTAATCTGTGATAAAAACAAAAAAACCGTGCAATATTAGGATAAGGGTGCAATTTAGAATTAGATTAATAGTTTTAAGTTGTGCATGTTCTAATATATGACGATTGATTTGTTTTCACAAATAAACCATAATTATACACTTCTTTATGTTTCCGAGTTTATACATGTTGATACATACCCCTAGCGAACGTCCAGTGTAATGCCTCGGTAAATAGTGCAATAATCTACCTATTCCGATACGGGATGTTGAGAGAGAGTACCTGAAAAGTGCGAAAATGAGCAATTAACTTAATCTGTGATAATAGTATACTAAGTGCAATATTAGGATAAGAATTCAATTTATACATAGTACGTTTTATTTTAGTTATAAGTTGTATTCGTCCTAATATGTGTCACTTAGTACCTGATTTTTGTAGATTAGGATGTCCGTCCAGATTTTCCACGGGGCAGTCGTAATCGCTTGTATGTCGTGAAATAGGTTCCACGTTTGGGGTAATTCCATTGCAAAGTTAGATCGCATATGAACGGAACGATGTACCTAAGAATAATAGAACACAAATTAAAAAAGTTGATATATATAAAAATTAAATATACTTCCCTGATACCAAACAGAAGGTCCGGGAAGGCTATATAAGCAGAAGTGACTGAAACCTGCCTCAAAAGGAAGATTAGTTTTTGTTTATAAAGGAGGAGTTAATTATTTACGCGTGGTCGATCTTGAATGCCCGGCTAATGAGACTCCAAGGTGTGGGAGTTCCCCACGTTGAATGGATTTTTATTTTTGTGTAAAATTTTGTTTTGGCTCGTCAGCAATTAATCAGCATGATTGTTAACGCCATAGAAGTCCGGCTGGGGATAACCCCACGTTAAAAAAACGATAAATTTCATGACGGTAATAGTAACTCACGTTGAAGAATTATAAAACGACCCACTCACACCAGCTTTTGGCTGCCTTGTGGGGCCCAAAATTGGAGTTTTGTTGCGGTGGCGCTAGGTCCTGAATTCATGATTTGTGCCTTGATTTGTTTATTAACATATGAATACCTGGCTACTACAGTTCCGGTATAAATCATATTAAAGTCATAACGTTATTTGACATTTAAATATCTTTATTTGCGAGCACGCCATTTCAAGTAGTTATAATATCCAAGGAGAAATAGAAATAAAGGGTAAATGAAGCTGCCTGTAGGGGGTTACCTTGATTTTTTATTGCAGGGCAAACAATTCGATTGCCAACTTATATATAATCACGTATGACCCCTTGGTCGATCAGGAAATAATTAAAATAAACTGAAAATAAACACTCATCGTTTCGACAAGTCCCTCATCATCGAAACGCGGATCCGGTAAAGCCTCTTCCAAAATCGGTATCATTTAGGGGTTCAATTTCAGCTGAAGGTCAGCACTTGGGTTATGGGTACTGATGAACTGCACCACGCTGGATTCATCGCTCATGTTGTCTTCAAGTGGTCATTTGGTTGCAAAAAAAAAAAAAAAATTATTACCACACAAAATAGGGTACTGTAGCGCCAATTAATAACTCACATTTGCTGTAAATTGGTCCTGGTTTTTTTTTTGTGGCACTGGGTTCTGGATCTGTGTGTCATTGTGTCACCTTAGTCTTCGTAACTGGAAGCGGTGTCCATTCCTGCCCATATTTCGCGAGGTAGTAGTCG
This sequence comes from Cordilura impudica, assembly GCA_963682025.1. Classification (NCBI taxonomy): domain Eukaryota; kingdom Metazoa; phylum Arthropoda; class Insecta; order Diptera; family Scathophagidae; genus Cordilura; species Cordilura impudica. Next base: position 220,467,815 of record OY821520.1, read on the forward strand.
ATAGGCATGTGTGGGGAACGAATTTGTGTTTGTGGGTCTGGTCTGTAGGCTAAATGTTGCATTGGCTGGGTTCTGTGTTTAGTTGCAGCCAATGATAAATGCTGTGTTTTTTTTTTTTGCTTCTGTTTGTTTTAATTTATACCAAGATGATTTTGTGCGTTTGATAGGAGTTTTTTTTTGTACACGTGTGTTCAATCGAAAAATATAGGTCGTCTGTCTGCAGCCAATCAGATTGAGCAGTGACTTCAAAACTGTTTGTCGGTGGGATGGCCGGATGAATACATTGGCTGACAAGAAAAAACGAAATCGGGATGCCAGACTGAGTAAATGTACTGGAAGAAAAACATAATGGAAAGGTTAAGAATAAATTTTACGTTCTGATATACGGTTAAAGTAAATTTAGTAGGTTGGTGTCTAGAGTAGTTAGGTTTTCAGCGAGAGATAAAAAGGATCAATTAGAGAAGGATAGACAAATAGAGAAGGGTGTAAAATAGTGAGAAAAGGATAAACGCAGGCTATGAATACAGTAATTGTTTCTGTTATTGGAATTAGTAGGGGATAATGCGCTACGTATAAAAACCAGCCATTTTGGTGTGATATGCATTATTGTCCAAGGCGCGAAGGCTAACGTTTAAATAAAAGTACGGAAAAATTTTAAGAATAAAACACCCAAAATAATAGTGAAGTGAAATTTAAAGGTGAAGTACAAATTTAAGAAAGTTTTAAAGTGGAAAAAGTGGAAAACTGATAAACATTTGATGAACCAGGAAATCAACAGATTTAGGAATATTCAACTCGGAATCGAGGTAAGGAAAAATAGTACTCGTAGATGTAGAAAAGAGACTTTGTAGGAAAATTTGTTAGGAAATAAAGATTAAATGATGAAAGGGTAATTATATTGTTGTAACTTACCCGATAGGTTAACCTGGACAAAGCGTGAGGAGTTAATTCATAGAGAAAGAATCCTGAGAGTAAATGAACTGGCCCCATCTGGGAAAGGTCCGTAAATATATTTTTTGTGTACTGGAGACCATCTTTTTGAGGGTAGTGTTCTGCCGGAAAAAATCATCACCCCGTAAGTTTGGTGTGGGGAACCATAATCTCAACGAGAAATCTTTTTGTTGTAAAGAAGGAAAAAAAAACAGCAGAGTCCAGGTAACCTATGAGCCATTTTATTTTTGTTTTGCCTTCGCGCTGAAGAGGAAAGATAAAATTAAATATCAATATCAAATATCCAAATTGAATATTAGAGGGAAAGAAAGCTAATTCTACCGGAAAAAAGGAAATACATATACGTATATATATTTTAATATTTATTTTAAGTTTTTATATATAGAAATATTTTTTTTGAGTAATTTTTTTGTGTAGTGATTATATAGTGTTTCGTGTTTAAGTAAATTAATTTTGTTACTAGGCTAAAAAAAAAAAAAGAAAATATATATTGTGAGTGCCAAAGGGAAAGAAAAAAAAAGGAAGGAAGTATACCGGAAAAAAGGTGTGTGTTGACCATATCCGCTCAAGTTAGGAGCTGGAAATAGAGTGAAAAAAAAAGGAAGAAGAAAAATTATTTCACGATAGCCACCTCTTATATATCAGCTAATAGGGTTCTTGCCCATGGTGAGTCTTAAGGAGCTCCTTCAGGCCTAGTAATAGAGAAACCAAGAAAGAAAATTTCATTAGTATGGCCAGGTAGATATGGTGAAGTAGTTGATCGTTGTCAAAAATAGCTAAGTATATCGACACAAATTAAGGTATATTCTTAGTGTTTTTTTTTTGTTTGTCTAAAGGCACCGAAATTTTTGTCCATTGTGGTTTATAAAGTAATTTTTTTTTATTATTTGTTTTAATTTTGTCATTTATTTATAAAAATATTGCTCAGTATGAGGTTTTTGGTGTTCTCGGTTATGCTAGCCAGCGCTTGCCACCCTAATGCCGCTGCCGTCATGTAACAATATGGCGCCCAAAGAAAGTACTTCGATGTCTTTAGATGTCAGAAATGTATGTTTGTTTTTTTGTGTAGAAGATCGAAGCACATATGATAGAATATTAGTTTTGTTATTAATAGACCAAAGTGTTGTTTCTAGTTGTAAATTGTTGAAATTGTAGATGGAAACCACGTAGCCAGTTTGCTTAAACGCAAAAGTTTGATGTACGGGTTTGCGGACAATGGACCGCAAGTACAACAAAGAGCAATCTACCAATACTAAAAGGAATAGTGAGGCCCTAGCGAGTGGTAAACATAACACCCTAAATGTGCACACGATGTCCTTCATTTGTTTTTGTGTAAATTTTACTAGTTTCAGCTTGATGTTTTGGTAAACAGTGAACACGGCCTGAGTATAGCCGGCTCAAGACGAGGTCTTAGAGGACCGTGGTATAGGAGGGAGCGTTCACTGGCCATAGGTAGGATTACGGCCGAGTGGAGCTTGGGGTGACTTGCCGAGGCACGATCAAAACGGTTATTTGAATAGTTCGTGATTTAATTTATGAAGCAGTTTCCAACTTAACGATATCCGCTTAGAACTACAGTTTAAAGGTCCGAAGTATCGTTGGGGACAATACTGGCCTCTGGTACAAATCCTGAAAAAGGGGTAGAGTGCTGGAATAGGAATTAAATCGTGTAAATTATTTAATTTAGAGTTAGATTGATTAATACCTCATTGGTGATGCTCGTAGGAGAACCAAAAAAATAAGAATCGCCGCAAAACACCACCACTTTCGTCAACCACCCCTAATAAAAATGAAAAAGAGAAAAAAGGATAAGATAAATTCAAATTTTTGATACAGATAGGAAAGATTTAAGCCAAGAATATTCTAAGTAAATTTTGCAACTTCTTGGCAATTATTTTTAGGTAACATTAATTATATTGTGTCCTTTAGGCGAATTCACTTTATATTTAGTTTCATCACGTTTATCAGTATAAATTAGAAATTTAATTATTTTTGTTATGCCATTTATATCATTTATTACCATTTCATGCAAGGATATAATTTATTATCAAAGTTTTTGAGTTATATTATTTATTATTTATTTTTTTTTATTACATAAATTATTATCATATTGTTTGTCAGTTATATTATTTATTATTCATTTTTTTTATCTATACAATTTATTATCATATTGTTTTTCATTATATTATTATCATATTGGTTTCAGTTAGTGTTTATTATCATTTATAGCTCATTTTGTTTATACAGATATCTTTTAGTGTGTTTTTTTTTAAATTTGTGTTTTTTATACATTGTCTTTGTGACATTTGGGGTTACACCGGAAGTTTAATTATTATTGTTATATAGTTCTTGGGAATTTTTGTACGTAGCTGGGTGATTGGCCTTGCTAGAAACTTTAGGTTATATCGGGTAAAAGCGAAATTCCGAAACAACTAGGTAGGTGATGAGTGTAGTCACCCGGGCTAAAGACGTAAATAGAAAGCGTAGGGCAGTTTTTGATTCCAACGGATCGATTCAACATACAAGACCGAAACAGAGTAGGGTAAGACTACCAAAGTCTAATACAAATATGGGTAATGAGGAGAATCGTGAACCAAACCTTAACACGGGACAATTTATTGATATGTCAACAACAATTATGGCAGGAAATCCCGGTACATCTTCAAGTCAACCTATTGACGCAGGTTTTAGGGCTATAGCGACTAATTTGAGTGAAATGAGCGAAAATCTAGCGCCGGAAGTTAGGGATCTGGTTGGAGATGAAGCAATGATAGTCCAAAGGTCGTTGGTCGTCGTTGTTCTAGCTTTAATTATTCTCACAAAATATTTTAAGCCCGTTAATACTTTAAGCTTACTTTACTCTTTACTTTTAGAACTCTTACAAATTATTTTAAGTTAACACTTTTGTAAAATATATAAAAGTTAGATCATTAAATAAAGAACAGTTAGATCAAGTTTGGATTTAAAAACATAAACATTCAAAGCGTTTCATTTTAGTGGAAGAAAAAAATAAATTTAATTTTTTAATAATATTTTTAGTGATTTAATTAATTTGCATACAAACTTACTCTTTTGTATTATTCAAATTTCAGATGTTTTTCAACAGCAAGACACTTATAGATTTGAATCAAATATAAGAAGAGCGCTAGAGCTAAGCCACCACCGCGTGAAACAAAAAATATACATTAAAAAAACCAAAAAATAGACTGTCATTTTTGATTTTTGTTTTTTAATGTTTATTTTTAATTTTGATTTTTAATATTTAACTTTTATTTTCTAACTTTTGATTTTGTAATTTTTATATATAATGAATTTTAGTATTTCATGTTTATTTTTAATTTTGTTTATTTTCTAATTTTTCGTTTTTGAGTTTAATGTTTAACGTTTATCTTTAATTTTGAATTTTTGATTTTGATTTTGTAATTTTTATATTTAATGAATTTTAGTATTTTGTTTATTTTTAATTTTGTTTATTTTCTAATTTTTGTTTTTTGAGTTTAATGTTTAACGTTTATCTTTAATTTTGAATTTTTAATGTTTGATTTTGTAATTTTTATATTTAATGAATTTTAGTCTTAGTTTGTTTCTTTAGAGTTCTCTAAATCAGGCTTTCAAGGTCAAGTACTTATATAAATAAAAGATTATTTATTTCATTGTTTTACTCCGACGTTTCGTTGGTATTTTTTCCAACTTCCTCAGGGAGAATATTTTATTAAATCTGGCAACCACATAAAACATAAATAAGAAAAATAAAATGTAAATAACAACATATAATTTCTACATTTGTTTTAAGAATACTTCACTTACAGATAATCCTTTTCCAGATTTACATTATTTTTATAAAATATATCACAGGTTTTTTATCAACGACACAAAACACTTATATGTATAATTTAATAAAAATAATCGTAAAAATACAAAATAAAAATATCACAGTAATAATTCTTAATAATACTACAATCACAGTTGAGTTAAAACTAAATTATTGCTACAGTGTAGTTAGAGTTGATGTTATCTATATCTTCTCTCCTATTTATTGCACTCGCGTTACGTTGTTGTATTCTAAGACTTTCTATTGCCAGTGCAGTATTTTGTCTGCTTTTACTTATGTCGGCTTTATGTTCTTCTATTCGTGTACCTAAACTTCTTTTTGTTGTACCCACATAAACTTTACCACACGTTTCCTCTGCTTTGCCTATGCATTTTATCTCATAGACAACATTACTTTGTTCTCTCTTTTCGATCTTTGTTTTTGTTTTTGTAAATAGTGAATTTATTGTTTTACTTGGTCTATGTGCTAGTATTATTTCGTTGTCTTTTATTATTTCCCTGAGTTGTTTATATTCTGTAAGTTTAGGTACGTAGGGCAGGCTGTAGAATTTGGCGTTGCCAGATGTATTGTTGGTAGTGTTACCCCTTGAATGTTTGATGTTCGTTACATTATTAATTAAATTTCTTGTAATTTGTATTGGGAAGTTGTTTTTTGTTAAGATATCTGTAATTTTTATAATGTTTTTCGATTTAAATCTATTACTTAGTTTCATAGCTTTTGTAATTAAATTTCTTGCCGTGTTTATATTTTGTCCCATCGGTTGTGTGAATTGTAGTTTATTAGTCGTCCAGAAGCAATTGATTTTGTATACCAATCTGTTATAATGCTATGGTTTTCCCTATAAATTTTTATATCCAGATATGGAATGGCATTATTTTCCTCTTTTTCCATTGTGAATTTTAATTTCGTGTGATAACTGTTTAATATTTTCAAAATTATATCTTCGTCCTTTTAGTATTTTAGTATTTTGTTTATTTTTAATTTTGTTTATTTTCTAATTTTTGGTTTTTGAGTTTAATGTTTAACGTTTATCTTTAATTTTGAATGTTTGATTTTTGATTTTGTAATTTTTATATTTAATTAATTTTAGTATTTCATGTTTATTTTTAATTTTGTTTATTTTCTAATTTTTCGTTTTTGAGTTTAATGTTTAACGTTTATATTTAATTTTGAATTTTTTGATTTTTAATACAATAAATAAATAAATAAAAAACAAGTAAGAGTGTTAAATTCGGCTGTGCCGAATCTTTAATACCCTCCACCTCGGGTTGAGTATTGATAATATATGTAAACAAAATATTGGAAAATGTAAACAATTTGTTAAACTTAATACCAAATTATTTAAGAAAATTCTTTGGGTTGGTTTTCGTCTTTTCTATTATTTCGGATTTCTTTCGGTGTTTGCTTTTTGGTCATCGTGGTTGCTGATCGCCATGCATTTAGGTTATATACCTATATGCATGCGTTTCCGGTTATATGACATAACTTCTCGTTTAATTTAGTTTTTGCTAATTAAATAGCTCGCCCTAACCTCCATTGCAAAGGTAATGGTTGTGTAGAGTGGCTATATGCATTAAATCGTGCTAATTGGAGATGGCTGTAAAGTTTCTTTAAACGGGCCAAATATTTCTTCATTGTGGCCATATAGGTCGGATGGAGTAACAAAATAATAACCAAAAAGAAAAAAAGCTCTCTCAACTTTTTTTTTAAATATTGCCATATTTTGAAAACATAGAGAATAAATTTATAATAATAAATAATCAAATTAGGGATGCCAAACACAAAAAACCAAAAGTCCCAAACATATTAAATAAAATAATTTAATGTTATCTTTATATTCTGAAAAACTTCAAATTTTCATCCAAAAAAAACTGTGAAAATTTAAATATAAAAAAAAAAATAACATTCTCATCAAATTATGTTTACTTATGTAACAATTTTTATGTTAGCAATTCTTAAATATCATTTGAGGTTTTCTTAAATTCATTGAATTTAAATTAATTTTTCTGTAGTGCGGTTCTGTAAATTTCAAATTCAACGATCTGACAATCGCAAAATATATCGACAGCTATTGTTGTTTGCACTAAGGATTAAGTGATTCACTAAGTACATACATCTTAACGACAGTGGACAAATCTGTTTTTCTATTTATTTAAATTGTAAACTAGTGGCACCTCCGTCAAAATAAGCTAAAAACACAAAGAATATAAAAAAACAAATTACTTCGCGTTTGACAGGATGATTTTATGTTTATGTTTAATATCTTTATTTTTATACCCTCCACTCCAGTGTGCAGAGGGTATATATAAGTTTGTCATTCCGTTTGTAATAATTAGAAAAAAAAATTTGGACCCCATAAAATATATATATTTGTGATCCTTATAACAACCGGAGTTGATATAGCGATGTCCGTCTGTCCGCGTGGCCGTCTGTCCGTCTGTGGAAATCACGATGACGGCATCAATCGGGCAGCTAGGGTACTCGTTGACATCGTCCAAATCGGTCGATTAGGGCCCGAGATTTGAATGAAGAACTAAAAAAAAGTCTTGAAAAAATATAATTTTCTATGTCCTTGTCACGATCACGCCCTCAATAGGACAGCTAGGGTGATCATTTTTAGTGAGGATGATTCTCCGAATTCATGAGAAGATTTCTATTTCAAAAATCATTAAAATCGGTGGAACAGGTCCAGGGAAATCTCTGAAAAAGTAAAAAAAAAAAAAATGAAAAACATGATATTTCTATATTGTTCTTGTTGTTATTCTAAATGTTGCATTGTTGTCATAGCTGGACTTGTTGTTTTTGTGGTCGTTGTGGTAATAATATAATAAAAACAAACCCTTTGTACATTTTTTTTATCAACTCTGGTAGGAAAATTTAAAAGTTTCCATTGTTTTGGCATCACTTAAAAAATTTGTTAGATCATTTCTGTCACTGCCACGAGCCTGCCTGCAAAATTTCAGATCGATTGGGTCACGGGAAAGTGGTTAAAAGCGATCCAAAATTTTTTCGACAAGCAACACTACGAGTTAATATAAAGGGAGTAAAAATTCACCAACATCTAAAGCAAATAATGCTAAAAATACCTAGTTGTTAATAAAAAAAAAAAAACAATTGGGCAATTCACAATGGGAAATGTATCGTTGTATCCGTTGTATCGTGTATCACTTTACAATAGTGTAAAATTGTTTATCGTTTAGATAACAACAACAGCTGACTTTAACAATAGCGAATATCGTTTAAAAATTTTACTGATAATTTTGCAATTTTCTTTTTTTTACGATTCGACTATCATTAAAAGAAGTTACTGAATCGCGGTACTGAAAAGTTATTAATATCTCCTGAATGGCAATAATTTTTTTTAAATGTAAACATTTTTAAATGTAAACATATTTGGTGTTTTTTTTTTTTTTTGGAATTTCACTTTGTGTTTAACGAATAAAATTTATATATTAAAGATGCAATTGATGTCTTCTAAATTTAAAATTATTATTTCCGACGTTTTGATATGATTTTCTGAAATTCAATTAATATTTTCTAATTTATAATTGGAAATTTTAATTTCAGTTTTTATAAGAATTGATATTTCTTAAATTTGAATGGAAAATTTAAAAAGTGCAATTTTGTATTTATATGAATAATAATGCTTTATTAATTATAAACAATTTTTAAAAATTCGATGTAATCGCAATCAGATATTTTGTAGGTAAAGCAGAATAATAGTTCTATATAACTATGTAGAACTGTTTTGAAAGCAAAAAACTCATTGATGAACTCGGTAACTCTATTTTGTAAAGACAACAAAAAGTTAACATGCCAAACTTATGTTCATATTTGTAAAAGAATAATGAAAAAACTTATGAAATAAAAGACCAGCCCGTGTATACTCTTAACATTGTTCTGTATGATATCTAGTTGAAAATATTGACATTCATGTTAAAATAGAAATAACTATTGCAAAGCTAATTAGAGCAAAAATTGTGGCGCCATCTATTGTGGCATAGTCACGCTGAGCAAAATGAAGTGACACTCTGTTAATGCAAAGAAATGTATTTTCCCCACAACAAAATATTGCAGAATTTTATGTAAATAAAATAATATACCGATTTATTTCTAACATGCAGTTACTATGAATATACATACATACCTATATATAATATATGTATATTATTTGTATTATTTAATATGTGTATGTATGTATATGAAAATATTACACACAAAAAATACAACATCAAACGCTATTTTTGTGTTTTTCTCTTTAAATAAATTAATACATAAATTTTTTTTTTGCTAAATTTACATTTGGACAATTCACAACAGGTGTTGTATATTGTATGTTGTATTGAAATACACAATACAATCATTTTTTGTGAACACTCAGTTGTATTTTCATATTGTAAAACGCTTTCTTTTGTAATTTTCGATCCAACGAGGAAAGATCGCTTCGTCGCTTCTGCTATTTTGTATAAGAGAAAACACTTGTCAGTGTTTGCTTTTTGGTCGTGAGATATACCCTGGAGTTTTAGTTACGTACCTCTTGCATTTTAATTTATAATGAAAAAAAAAATGTTAAATGTTTTGGTTGGTACTGAAAGAGAAAATACATACTAAAAATATAAACATTAATTTTTATATAAATAAACTTATCGATGTAATTGCATTGTTTGCCATATTTTATTTTATTATTATTTATGCTGATAAAATTCTATGTGTTTGTTTTTTCTTTTTCATAAAAACTGGCATTCACTTGGAACTGATATGTTATGATACAATATACAACATTTACTAAACATAGCAAATGAAGTTGGATCGTGTATCAGATTTTTCAGTGAAAATTACCAACAACAATTTTACACTATTGTAAAGTGATACACGATACAACAGATACAACGATACATTACCCATTGTGAATTGCCCAATTGTTTTTTTTTTTTTATTAACAACTAGGTATTTTAGCATTATTTGCTTTAGATGTTGGTGAATTTTTACTCCCTTTATATTAACTCGTAGTGTTTGCTTGTCGAAAAAATTTTGGATCGCTTTTAACCACTTTCCCGTGACCCAATCGATCTGAAATTTTGCAGGCAGGCTCGTGGTAATGACAGAAATGATCTAACATATTTTTTTAGTGCCAAAACAATGGAAACTTTAAAATTTTTCTACCAGAGTTGATAAACAAATGTACAAAGGGTTTGGTTTTATTATATTATTACCACAACGACCACAAAAACAACAAGTCCAGCTATTACAACAATGCAACATTTAGAATAACAACAAGAACAATATAGAAATATCATGTTTTCATTTTTTTTTTACTTTTTCAGAGATTTCCCTGGACCTGTTCCACCGATTTTAATGATTTTTGAAATAGAAATCTTCCCATGAATTTGGAGAATCATTCTCACTAAAAATGATCACCCTAGCTGTCCTATTGAGGGCGTGATCGTGACAAGAACAACATAGAAAATTATATTTTTTCAACTTTTTTTAGTTCTTCATTCAAATCTCAGGCCCTAATTGACCGATTTGGACGATTTTAAATAGCAAACTTCTCAGGATGTTAGTGAATCATTTTTTATGTCAACGAGTACCCAGCTGCCCGATTGATGCCGTCATCGTGATTTCCACAGACCGACAGACGGACATCGCTATATCAACTCCGGTTGTTATAAGGATCACAAATATATATATTTTATGGGGTCATAATTTTTTTTTCTAATTATTACAAACGGAATGACAAACTTATATATACCCTCTGCACACTGGAGTAGAGGGTATAATAATAGATCGAGTTTCATTATAATCAAGCGTGACTGGTCAACGATGATGTAAAAATCCATCAACTGTGACCGGTCAACTATGATGTATACACCATCATCGTTGACTGCTAAACAGCGGTAGAGTGAGCAGTTCAGATATATATTCTATGGTTTACATACTTTCATAGGTTAGAGTAAGATGCAAAATCTCATGTACACAAAAGTTTCGGTCATTTTTGTCATATTGACCTAAATAAAATGATAGAAACTTTGTTCTACGCGATGACCGAAACTTCAGTCAGTAGTGACCATCATATCACCGGTCAAATGACCGTCACTGTTCTTGTAGGGTATTGATCGTTTTGTGCATTCATACGAAAAACGGTTATAGTATAAAGCACAGCGTAAACAGTGGCGACAGCTCGAAAAATACAACACTGTATTTTTGTTTTAACAATCAAATCAGGGTTGCATTTTGTAAAGAAATCGGAAGCAACAGCTATATTAAAAAGTATATGCTATCACCTTTATACACGTTGTATACATTGTTTTTATTTATTTGTGATTATTACTGTCAAAAATTCTAATTTGGGAAGAAATTTTTTGAAAATTCCACAGCACAGTTTATCACAAATAAAATTTTTGAAATAAATATAAAAAATAAATAATAATGGCATTAAAGTAAGTAACAGAATATGCAACTTGCGAAAAGTTTCGTGACTCGCCACCAGCAACTGGACCAATAGTTAGCTCAACTATAGTAATTTTTTATTCCTTCCTTTCGGCCCTGGGTTGAGCAGTGGTGAATGTAACTGGCAAATTTACCAGCATTTATACCAACATTACTGGTATTATAACAATCACAAGCTTTGGGTTTTAATATGCATCTTTTATAATTTTTATTTCTGAAAAGGAAATACCACAGATTACTAAATTAAATGTTAATTTGTCAAAAATAAAATTTTATGAATTTTTTTTCAATGTTTATACTCACTAAATTTCCATTGTTTTTATTTTTTATGCTGTCAGTGGTTGAAAACATGTTCTATAGCTGTTCACTTGCGCACATTATATTTTGTATATTCTATTTTTTTAATCTCTTTCGCACTTCTTTACCAAAACAAAATGGAGAAAAAGGTAAACAAAGCCATACGGTTCGAGATTGCTTTTTTGACAGCTGTCAAGCTGTCACAACTGGTATAAACTGTGGTATAAACGAAGAGGTTAATATTATGACGACGTTGAAAACCCGAAGGCATTAATTAGGTGATTTTTTCGAGTCTGTTGCAGGTGCGATATTTTTAGACTCGAATATGTCTAGATGCTGTTTGGTTGGTTTACTATAATATGATGCGTCCTGAAATTGAACAATTTAACAATTCGGTGCCCAAATTGCAAATAAGGGAACTACTTGGATAAGAACCTGAAACTGCCAAATTTATGTTATTTTTTTGTGCTTTAACATTTAACTTGTACATAGATCAAAGTTTTAATTTTCAGCAAACCCGAAAAATTAACTTATGGCCGACGTGTTCGTGTTACCGTACAAGTTTTTCGGTAGAAAATATCGGATTGGCAAATGTATTGCTGCTAAATGTGCTTTACGTCAGTTGAAGAATTTTTTAATATTTTAATCTATATTTTAATCCACAGGGAGAATGCCAGCGTACAAATTCTGATTCTGAAACCTCAGCACCCCACTGCGTAAATTGTAAAAAAAAATGGTCATCCTGCAAACTGGAGGGGATGTCCAACATACAGAAATTACCTTGCATCACGAAGGGAACTCTTAAAAAGACCGAAGAAGTCAAGATTGTTGCCAAATCAAACCTAAACAAAATATTGAGTCAATCTATTCGATCACCGGGCAAATCATTCGCCAGTCATTTCCAGGTAAATTCTAACGAGGAATTAACATTGGAACAACAAGTTACAAACTTTCTTAAGAATTTTAAAAACATGCCAAAAATGTAAATAATAAATATGGCCCATAGATAGATTTCATTTATGACATTTAACGTCCGCTCCCTTGTAAGCAACAGTCGCCAAATTGAACTCTCAAATATCCTCCATCACAACCAAATTGAAGTAGGATTCATACAAGAATGCCATCTACATGGAAATAGAAAAGTAAAACTTAATGGATATAATTTCATTTACGATAACTCAGCCCTAGGTGTAGCAATTGCCATTAAAAACACATTACAGTACAATATAATTACTTGCGCTAGAACAAAATTTAATAACATCTTTATTGAAATAGAATCGGTCACAAACAACGTGAGAAAAATATACCTATTAGGCTCTATATATATACCTTGTGTATATGCCTCCCATGAGTTAAACGACAGCTTAAACCAAATTCTTCACCTGGGCAACAATTATGATGACGGTTTTATATTCGGTGGTGATCTAAATGCGAAAACCTCAAACTGGGGAGATACTGCCGATAACACCAACGGAAAGGTCTTAAATGACTGGCTTCAAAACAACTGTTTGGATGTAACATGCATTTGCGATATATCCCCATCGTTCCCAAACGCGTCATCTTTTTTGGGTCACTTTTTATTAAGTCCCAGCTTAATTAACATTGTCCAACCTAATTTTCAGATCAAAAGTCTACCAACTTTTTCAAATCATTTCCCATTAGTTCTGAAAATTGAAAATGATGCAGCCTGTTTACTCTTAAGAAGTCCCCTGGTAATAACTTCATATAAAAACACCAACTGGAATGAATTCAAAACAGATTTAGAAGCAGCCACCATTGCCATTTTACTTCCCGTCGACTGCAATTTAAACAATGATGAGTTAGATGAGCTTGTAAATTCATTTAATGATACACTTACCTCCATACATGACAACCACTTGAACAAAATGGAAATAATCGACCGAAAACGCCCGTATCCTGATAACATCAAGAAATTATTTAAAGTAAAGTATGCATGGCAGAAGAACCTAAAGAAAATATACCACAGAACTGGCAATAAAATTAGCAGTGAATATAAAATTATTTCTAAACAAATACAACTGTTAAAAACCATTATTAATGAGCTTATAAATCTTGAAGATGCTAAAAATTTTAGAAATAGACTCTCAAAAATAAAACCTGGTCCTACTGCTTTTAAGGGCGTATTTCAGATCATAGGTAAAACTAAGTCACCATTTTGCCAGCAACTCATACACAATGATACCATCACTTCCAATAGTTATCAAATCTCGGAGATATTTAGAACGCACTATACGGACGTGTTTCAAGAGGTAACTCCTGAAGGACTAGTCAACAATATAGATAGTCAAATCTCATCTTGCGTCGATAGACTCCCACAACGTATTTATACATTTGATGAGACATTTACGGCCGATGAAAATCATGATATTTACCATTTTACAAACGTGAGTAATATCAGAATGCACATAAACAACATTAACAGCAAAAAGTCTTTTGGCTTTGATGGCGTCTCCAATTTTTTCATTAAAAAATTTCCTGATGCAACACTAAAATTACTGGCAACTATTTTTAACAATTGCATTAATAACGGTTATTTTCCATCGTCATAGAAAAGTGCGAAGATAGTACCAATGAAAAAAAAAAAGACAGTAAAAACCCTGAGGATTTTCGCCCGATATCTCTTTTATCCAACAGTGGTAAATTATTCGAACACGTAATAAAAGAAAAGCTAGAAAAAGAGTTCATTGTGGAACCAATATCAGAATTCCAGTTTGGATTTAGAAGATCTCACTCAACAGAACATGCATTGTTGAAATTCCACAATGATGTAACTAACAACTTAAGGGATAATATCACTAAACATAGAAAAGGCGTTTGATTCTGTCTACCATAAAGGAATTTTATATAAAATGATTAATCTTGGCGTTGACCCGTTTCTGGTAAAAATACTTTGCAGCTACCTTACTAATAGGAAATTTGGCGTCCAAATCAACAACATCACCTCAGAACTAGGATATGTGAAAAGTGGGGCGCCTCAGGGAAGTATCTTGGCTCCCTTCCTGTTCAGCGTTTTCCTGTATGACTTTCCTCACCAAGCTGGAAATTCAAAGGCTATCCTTTACGCAGATGATTGCTTAATTTACGCACACAATAAATCACCAATACAAGCTGTGAATAATGTTGCATTTCACCTTGGAGAAATTAGTGCCTTTTACAAGAAGTGGGGCATTAAAATCAACGCAGCCAAATCAGAAGCTATCTGCATTAGAAACCCGTCTGGTAAGTGTCCTAGATATGTAGTGCCAGAAAGAAATCACTACAACTCACACTGGATGGCATAAACATACCATTAAAAACCCTATAAAATATCTCGGAATACACTTTGATAAACTATTAAAATTCAACGCCCACGCTAGAAGTATCTTGGAAAAAACGAAAAAGATCTCCGGAATGTTCGCAGCACTACTAAACAACACATACTTACCTAAGAACGCCAAGCTTTTACTCTACAAGGTCGCCATCAGATCGGTTCTCAGTTATGGGTTCCCAATCTGGTTTACTATATCCCCTATAGTAGCCAAAGAATTTGAGATTTTTGAGCGAAAAATCCATAAAACGATTCTCAAATACGTACGTATACGAAAACTCCAAAGTTCTACCCTTCTGTAGATACGCCATGTCGTTACAATCTAGATTTGTAGGAAAACTTGCACTCCACAGCAACACTTTAGTTAGCCAAATATACGACATCGTGAAAAACATAAACTGGAATGAATCTACTTACCTGTCGCCCGTTGGTATCACCAACGTACACATTGATGACGTTCCAGTTCCTCCTCACCTTCCCTCATTCTATATGAGCTCATCCCCTGGCAATCATAAGGGCTGAAAATAGAAGACCAAAAATATTAATACATACTATAATTTTATATATAATGAACCAACTATAAGAGTTTAACTCTCTACTGTGATATTCACAATCTTAACTTTGTACCTGAACAACTTGTTTTGTTTTGTCTAACCACCTACATAAATACATTCGTTTGTATCCTATATTTTGATTAACCTACATGAACTGTAATTCGAATATGTCTGTCAATTTGTTTGACAGAGCTCGGTAATATATTGTTTAATTGTTATTTAGTTTTAGTAATGTTATTTACAGACTTTTGCTCTGTTAAGGCGCTATTACACGATGTGTTTTTTTTACATATGTACTGTCAAATCATCGTGTGATACATATGAAACATTGTTTATGTACAATACATGAGGAAAGTCACATATACATTTTTCAATTAGAACAGGTTCTATTTTGGCATGACAAACATGAAAATACAACACTGCTCGTGGCGAAAGAAAAACAGAGTAAATTATAAAGATTAATATTGAAAGAAAAATAAATTGTTTAATATTAATTACGAATTAAAAAATATATAACTTTTTTTTAACAATAAATTTTTGTAAATTCATAAATTAAATCAGCTGTTGTTTACATTTAGAGGTTATGTCATCCGGAAATACATATGCACGTGTGGTAGCAAAAATTATGAATCGTATGTAAAAGACAATTTTGACAGACATGCGGAATTTCATTTGGATAAAAAAAAGTGACAGTACGTATGTAAAAAACACATCGTGTAATAGCACCTTTGGCGAATCCAAAGACCGAAAGCAAGCCTTGCAAAACTATTCACATCTTACAATTTTATATATACCATCACACATGATACATGATAATTACATGATAATTTAAATATTAAATAGGTTTTTGTATATAGTGTGAAAAATTGTGATAAATTATTATGTGTAAAAAGATTAAATCTTATAATGAAATAATATAAATAATATTTAACAAATAAATAAATTGAATTGAAAAATAAAAAAGATAATTTGAATTTATATTAATTCATATATTTTTCTTAATGCGAAAACTAAACTAAAGCAGATTAAAAAAAAAAAGACTTGAAACTAAAAATCATCGTACGGTCATCGCGTAGAACAAAGTTTCTATCATTTTATTAAGGCAAATATGCCAAAACTGACCGAAACTTTTGTGTACATGTGATTTTGCATCTTACTCTAACCTATGAAAGTATGTAAACCATATAATATATATCTGAACTGCTCACTCTACCGCTATTTAGTAGTCAACGATGATAGATATATATATCATCGTTGACCGGTCACATTTGATGGATATATACATCATCGTTGACCGGTCATACTTGATTATAATGAAACACGACTTATTTTTTATTTATTTATTTATTGTATTAAAAATCAAATTAAAAATAAACATTAAATATTAAAAACACATATCACTAATTCCGAAACGTGGTGATAAGTTTGAGATAATGTTGAAACAGGACAATGGGCTTAACTTAAAACAGATATTTTAACAACTTTGCTGACTTTTCACTCGAAACATCCTTAAACTCAATATAAATTTCCGGTTATGGGCCTTAGTGCAATCAGTAGTTTCTTAAAGAAAACAATTTATTATAACACATATATATCAACAATTTATATTAAAGCTTACCTTTTGAGTGTTGTGAATTAACAATTTCGGCCAAACCTGATACAATTCATTTGGAAAATTGATGAGTAAATTATATATCCATTCAAATACTGCTACCTTTGTTTGTACAGAACGGTGTGTGAGATATTGTGATAATACCTCCATAAATCAATTTGTTCAATATTCTGAGATCTTTGTTCTTTTGAAGAAACTAATTTCATTTCATATTATCAACATCATATTCCAGACACTGTATTCCAGAATGGCATAAATTAAAACATTCAAATATTAAAACAAACTCCCATATCCATGTTATGGCAACAGACTGAAAGATAGATATAAGGATTAGTGTAAAATGCTGCAAGCTACAATTTTTAATAAAATGTCAGTGCATTACCTTAATAAGTTCATTTGGTGATTGCGCATATATTAACAATATATTTACAGTGTCTTCTATGCGCACTTAACTAGATTCATTACGAATCGATTTAATAAACTGTGTCAGCGTTGTTTCACACAATTATATTTCTTGTGTATTATCTTCCAGCATCATAAAAAGTCCATCAATAATATCAAATAGATAACCATATTATTTTCTGGTACAGCATTCACAATCGAAATCCATACGAAACATATGTTTCGTTAACAGAGTTGCACGATTATGTACAACCATAGACGGTTTGAAAACATCCCTAGAAGAA